>CM063505.1:52085447-52092947 GCA_032207245.1 Pardosa pseudoannulata
TATGAACACTTGGAATGTGAAAGAGTTTCATGCAACATAAGAAATGGAATTTTGAAAGGGAAGAAGTCGGAAGGTTCAATCAATATTTTTAGAGCTGAGTTTCAATCGTCTTTCGGTATTTTGACATGGTTTCGTATTTGCTTTATAAAGTAATTCGTCTTTTAAAATATATAATATTTTGTTCAAGTATAAAAACTTTTTAATACCTCATATCTTAATATAAAGAAAGATACACTAAATATTATAATAAAGTTATTTTCTTATTTTATACACCGTATCTGAAGGGTGTTAAAAAAGAAACAATTTTTGCAAATATGCTTTTTCACCATTTTATTGATGTTAAAACTTTATGATATATATAATATTATAAGACAGTTGGTAGAATAAAAACTGATAGAAACTTGACGACCTCAAGCGAGGCAGAGCTCACTTACCCAGAACGCAAATTCAAGATTCCTGTGATTTGTTTGCGAGCAAGTTAGCCCCTTAAACTTCGCAATTTTTATGGAGTCACGCTGAAGCTTACTTAGTTATTCTAATTTGCCCAGAAAGCTAGTGCAATCCAAATAATAAGGGCTAAATTTTGTGTAACGGACGAGAAGTTTCGCCCCGTTATATATAATAATAATAATAATAATAATAATAATAATAATCAAATACTTTTAAAGTAAAATCCTAACTTAAATGTTTTCTGTTTTCCATTGAAAATGTAGATTCCCTATTGACCAAATTCTAAAACAGATTTTTCATGTTTATGGCTGAGAACACTCCTTTCCTGGCGCCTTGAATTTAGAATCTCAGCCCCGTTGATTCATTTTTATCCCGCATTGTAGAAGCACTATATCTTCTACAATAAACTAGAAAGAAATTAAGAGACTTGATTGGTTACCGGAATGAGATCATTCCTGGAACCACACCCCTTTCAGTAGTTAATAAAAGGGCTACCACACAGATTTCTTCGCATTTTCCCTTTAAGATTTCGATGTAAACGATATTAAAAAAACATTTCTGTGTCTTGTGTTCTTTTTCTCTACGGGGATTTGTGTGTTTAAAGTCATCTTATGTTCTAAATAAAAGATGTTTTTGTAAGTAAACTTTTGCATAAATCATCAATCTACTCGGCTACAGCATTTAATAATTGCTTTAGAGTGATGACGAAAGATATTTAAATTATGTGGACTTCACACACATACACATATATATATAAATGAATAAATATGTATATAGTGAACATATATGCATATATATAATAATATTAAAACTTTTGGGATTAAAAAAGGAACTCCTTCATTAATGAATGATTATATAAAAATATTTAAACGTAAGAAATACTACTAATATTAAGCGTATATATGCGAATATATTATCAGTCTTACTTGATAAATTGCTTAAACTCTTTAAAACGGAAATATTTCCTTTGAAATATATTCATTCTAAAGACTTTTGTCAAAGTGCAAGATTAGAAATAAACCAAAATTCTGCAAATACCCTAAGAAAATCCCGAGATATTTGCCAAATTTATTACTTTTTCTTTTTCTCCTAATAAGGAAAGAGAGAAAATGTGAACAGAATATTCATATTTCTGTGGCAGTCGTATTTTCTCGGAACGTTCGTACTTGTTATATAAAAAAGTGTTGGAATATTTTAATATACCAGGCGGTTTCCACATACGTTCGATCTTATAAACTCGAAGCGTCCAGAGATCTTTCTAATAAGTCGAGGCACAGAGGGGGAGAGACGCCATATGTTTGGAAGAAATATTGTTGAAATGGAGAACATTTATCTTTCATTTTTATTCGAATATGAACACTTGGAATGTGAAAGAGTTTCATGCAACATAAGAAATGGAATTTTGAAAGGGAAGAAGTCGGAAGGTTCAATCAATATTTTTAGAGCTGAGTTTCAATCGTCTTTCGGTATTTTGACATGGTTTCGTATTTGCTTTATAAAGTAATTCGTCTTTTAAAATATATAATATTTTGTTCAAGTATAAAAACTTTTTTTAAATATTTCATATGTTAATATAAAGAAAGATACTTTAAATATTATAATAAAGTTATTTTCTCATTTTATACACCATATCCGAGGGGTGTTAAAAAAAAACTATTTTTTGCAAATATTTTTTTCACCATTTTATTGATGTTAAAACTTTATGATATACATCCCCTATATGATAATAGCCTAGTTTACCTGTCCGTCTGTCCTCAAATTTATGAAGCGTTTATACCTGGAATGAATAGAGGCATTCATATTGGATTTTTGTTGAGTTAGGGTTAGCAACGTTCGAAATCCACCCCTTCTCTCTATTCAAGCATTTTATGCCATTATTTGAAGCCCCATTTTCCCCGGTTAAGAGTAGGCGATTAAATGTATCAATTTGTCATATAATAAATAGGTAAAAATAACATTTTTTTCTATTAGTATTATAACGTCATTCCTTTAAGCATCTCATTTAATCATTTCTTATTTTAAAATATTTAAATATCGTCTACATTGTTTTCATACATTTTGTAACTGAACTTAGATATTATGTAAATAATTTTTTTTATATTTGGTTTAAATAATAGATTAGGTACATATGTGATAATTTTAAAGTTAATTATCGATTATTTTTTGTTGCAAAGAAAATTTCATCCTCTGTTTTAACAACAAATTGTATCTACCTCCAGGGTGTAGTAGAAATGATAGTTTCATTTCTTTACTTCTTCTAATTACTGTGGCAAAATAAAATTGGGAAGAACTTAACGTTAATTTTGATTTAGCTAAGAAAACTTTGAATTATCTTTCTAAATGAATTCAACGGGATTCTAAACTGCATTCACTGTATCGTGACTTTAGAGGAGTATGTAGATAAACAAATTATCCAGCGTGTACCAGATAATTCTCAGCCAAAAAACAAACCATTTTTTTTTACCTGCCTCATAGGGTACTTTACAATTCTGGAAAATTAAAAATTTTACTTATCCCGTCATATGACGGGCTATATGCTAGTAATATTATAAGACAGTTGGTAGAATAAAACTGATAGAAACTGATAGATACCCCTGTTTTGCGAGGTAGTTAGTCCCTTAAAATTGCTAATTCAGGTTTCAGGGACCGAATAACAAAATACAGAACCGTTGAGGTAAGTTCAAACCTTTAAAATAATGCAAAAATCGCTACATGATTGCGGTACCGTTACCGAACGAGCTTAGTGGCATGTTTAGTCAATAAAATTCCAGTTCACCTCCTCTCACAATGAAGTCATAGAGTAGTAAGAAAGGAGAGTTCAATGAAAGAGCTTGAAAATCGACATACGCGTGTGTGCAAAATTCTGCTATAAACTTGACAAAAATTTTATATAGACATTTCAATAAACTAAACAAACATTCGTGGAGAACTGTATGAGTTTTTATGAGTCAGAAGTACTTTCTTTAAGCGTTTGGAAAATGGAAGAATGAAGGGATGTGTGAGGATTCGAAGATTATCTATCGAGATTTTGCTAACAAAGTGTGTGTCAGCATAAGATCATGCCATCAAATGTTGACTGTAATTCTTCAGCTGCGTCGTGTCAGTGTAATATTTGTATCGCGTTTGTTGACTGACGATCAGAAACAGGACTGTGTTGAAATAAATCAAGAACTACTTAACACTGCAAATGGTTGTAGAAAGTTCTTTAAGAATATCCTACGAAACAGATAAGAGTTGGGTTTGTGGGTATGATAGTAAAGAAAACAACAAAAAAAAAAAACAGTTAGGGTGCATAGGTCTTAGGTAGTGTGGAAAGAGATTTCTTGCCTGAAAAAGTACGTAGGCCCCATGCGCACAGCAAAAATACTGTCTAGAAAAAAGAACCATTGTTGAAGAGAAATCGTTAAGGTTTTTGTAAATACCTTATTAATTTTTTATTTACCGTTCCAATTCCACTTCTGGAAAGGAATAAGCTACTTTGTAAATAGCGCACATATACACACAGAAAGAGGGAGGAAAAGAGAGCGATATAAAAAGATAGAGAACAAGAGGGAGAGAGAAAGAGATATATTGCTATTAAAGGATCATCAACAATTTTTAATTTTCTTTAATAAATGTCTAACTTCTTAAGGTCTCGTCTACCAGGTTTAGTTACTTTCCATCTCAGTACGTAAAAATGCGTATATATAAATATATACATAAATGCAAGTAAACTCCACGTACATATACACACAGAAAGAGGGAGGAAAAGAGAGCGATTATAAAAAGATAGAGAACAAGAGAGAGAGAGAGAGAGAGAGAGAGAGAGAGAGAAAGAGATATATTGCTATTAAAGGATTATCAACAATTTTTAATTTTCTTTAATAAATGTCTAACTTCTTAAGGTCTCGTCTACCAGGTTTAGTTACTTTCCATCTCAGTACGTAAAAATGCGTATATATAAATATATACATAAATGCAAGTAAACTCCACGTACATATACACACAGAAAGAGGGAGGAAAAGAGAGCGATATAAAAAGATAGAGAACAAGAGAGAGAGAGAGAGAGAGAGAGAGAAAGAGATATATTGCTATTAAAGGATCATCAACAACTTTTAATTTTCTTTAATGATGAATATTCATTTGAGGTATTAATACTATTAATGTTAAGATTTGTCTGATTATATTAACAGCAGTACACGAGACATAACTAAAACTTGTAAATACACCGGAAATCTCCCCTTTTTAACATATCTAACCTAAACAAAGTTTTATTAAAAAGTTAGATTAGAAACAAGCGAAATTATACAAATATTTTCGGAGAATCCCGAGAGAGCTGAAAAGTTTATTACTTCTTCTCCCCCCTTCCCCTTCCTTAATACCACTTTTATAAATTCTAAGGGTAGAGACAAAATGCAAAGAGAATATTCAATTCTGTGGTAGTCACATTATTTAGAAAGTCCGAGCATGTTACAAAATATGTCGGAATATTTTAATATATTAGATGGTTTCAACATCAGATTCGGTGTTATAAACTTGAAGTTTCCAGAGATCTTTCTAATAAGCTCAGGAACAGATAGAGACGCCATATGTTTGGAAGAAATATTGCTTGAATGGAGTCCATTTTTTCGTTACTTTTATTCGGATATGAGCACTTGGAATTTAAAAGAGTTTCATGAGTGCAAGAAATGGAATTTTGAAGGGAAAAAATTGTAATAAATATATGTTTAGATTTTAGTTTCTCCTATTTTTAGTTGTTTTTATTACAATGATATGATTTAAGAAATCTCGAAAATATATATTTGACCTTTAAAATAAACTATACTTTCTTTTGATATTAAAGAAAATAAAACTTTCTAAACATTTTAGGAGGTGGTTTAGAGTAAAGTAATTTTAATAAGTCTAAAATTAGTTTTTAAATATACAAACACACTTGAATATACATAATGGTGTTAACATTTTACGAATTTGTATTTCTCTTTAGTACTAGGAGAAAAAAAGTATAATCCTGTAAATTGTCAATTACTATTTTTTCTTTTCGATTGAATTGTAGAGTAAAAGATTTATTTGTGAAAATTTATCCTAAAACTAAGTGGGATAAATTGATAGCTACGTAAATGCTATTTTAGTGTAAAATTGATTTGATCTAAAATTATAAAGTGATGTAAAAATGAATTCTATTTTTAACAGCATTATAAATAAATAAAAATAAAGCGTCTATATTCAAGTAAAAGATGGGCTCAAAATTGCTTCACAAATGTTTAAAATGTTTAAATAATTAAAATGACATTTTAAGGATGGGAAATTAGGTATTAAAGAATGAGAAAGGGTAAAAGGAGAGTTTTAGATAGATGTTTTAGGCGTAATAATTTTAATATATTACATGTATGTATGTATATATATATATATATATATATATTATATATATATATATATATATATATATATATATATATATATATATACATATATATATATATATATATATATATATATATATATATATATATATATATATATATATATATATATATATATATATATATATATATATATATATATATATATATATATATATATATATATATATATATATATATATATATATATATATATATATATATATATATATATATATATTATATATATATATATATATATATATATATATATATATATATATATATATATATATATATATATATATATATATATATATGGTACCAGTTCTAGGCTATTAGTCAGAACGGTATATCTAGCATATATTCTACCAACCACCCTAGAAATTTGACCGACTGCTTGCATGCACGTACTGCACACTTACTAGCTACCTGTATAAATATATATTTTTATTTTTATGCATTTGTATCTGTCCTTATTTAACCTTTTAAAGATGCTGGAATAATACCTTTTAACTATTTTTTTGCGTTCATTAAGAATTTCAAAGTATTACAAACTTTGTACCTTTAACAAATTTCAATCTACTTATAAAATCGGCTTATCAAAATAACAATGCAAAGAGATTGTCATTTGTTACCAATTACCATCGGAGAATAAATATTTTCCCTCTCAAAATGAAGAGCCCATTGTAAATAGGAATCAACATTCCGTTTGGCGAAGAAATTTCAAATTGTTAAATGTCGTGTAGCGCATTGGCCGCATGTCGTTTCCCAGGAGCCTCATAAACTCTCGAAAGTGGATTCCGGTGGAATGGGCATCACTTGATGAAAGCAAGTTTGATCCTAATAAACTCGAATGAGATTTGTGATATTTCTTTTAAAGTTCAGTTCCGTTCGAGAAGAGATTTCATGAATTGCAAAAATCCGGAAGTAAAAGAAGAAGAGGAAAATCCCGAATTAAGTGTTAAGGGGATATTTTTTGATAAGAGAAGTTCACGGAAGCTGCCATTTTGTCCTGACTTTCCTATTTAAGATAGAATAATGGGTGTTTAATCAATGATTTTAATAAAAATGTTTAACTCTGTATTAATTTTTATTTAATAAAATTCAGATATTTTAAGCATTCCGGAAAATGTACCGTTCCGTAACTTGAAATATTTCAGGTTTTAATTCACGTAATTTTTATATTTATCTGAAAGGTTGATTTAAATTAACACAAGCTAAATATAATTACATCCAGAATTATTCACATTTAGATACGTAATAAACATATGTACGTAAACTTATAAGTATAATGTATGTAGTAACCCACCCACCCACTCATATATATATATATATATATATATAATATATATATGCATATGTATGTATGTATATATATATGTATATATATATGTATATATACATATATATGTATATATATATGTATATATATATATATATATATATATATATATATATATATGTATATATATATATATATATATATATATATATATATATATATGTATATATATATATATATATGTATATATATATATATATATATATATATATATATATATATATATATATATATATATATATATATATATATATATATATATATATATATGTACGCACTACACACCTACGAACTACCTGTGAAAATATATATACTTTTAGGCATTTA
>CM063505.1:52100447-52104947 GCA_032207245.1 Pardosa pseudoannulata
GTGTGTGTGTGTGTATGTGTATGTATATATATAATTGTGCCAGTATGTAAGAATAAAATATTATTCTGCGTATAATCATGTATATATATGTGTGTGTATGTGTGCAGAAATAAATATGCATGTTATTTTCATATATTACATGCACACATTATATATATATATATATATATATATTAATAATTATAATATATAGACATTCTCAATTAAATGCCTCAAAAGCTGTAAAAGTATTGAACATTTTGAAATATTTCATTACATTTGTTTACATACAATTTTAGAATTTTAAAATTTCTACATTCAAAAAATTTAGTTCAAATGTAATTCTACATATTAGTATATATAATAACAAAATATACAGTTTTTATATGCTATCAAATAATATTATCAGAGAAGAAATATTTTCCCTTTCAAAATAAAAAGCACAGTTGAAATAAGAATCAGTTTTACATTTCTCGAAGAAATTTAAAATTGCTAAATGTAGTGTGAAGCATCGGCCACATATCTGATCACGAGAAAGCATTATAAAATCTCTTAAGTGGATTCCGGTTAAATGGCCAATGCTCGTAAAAACTCGTTTGATCTTAATAAACTCAAAGTATATATTTTTTCATTTCCTTTAAAGTTCAGTTCCGCTCAAGATTCCCCATAAAATTAGTAGTGAGGAGTCTAAAGAAGAGAATAAAATACCGAATTAAGAGTAAACGAACGGTATATATTTTTGGAAAAAGAATTTTACTAGAACCTCTATTTTGTCTCTTTATTCTCTGAAAAAAAGACATTACAGTTATTTTATTAATATGTTTAATAATAAGCAACAACTATTTGTTGGTTTTTATTTAATAAATTATTAACTACTTTAAGTATTTCGATAAAGATATCGTCCCATAATTTGAAATATTCTGATTCTTAGTTTTATATTTATCTAAACACTTAGTTTAAGCTAAGGTAGTCTGATAAAGTACCCCAAGATACACATATAGAAATATATGCAATCAAGAGCAAAAACAGTATACCAAAACATTATGGCATGGATGCCACAAGTCCTTGGTAGATGGCCAAAGACCGATTGTGCCAGATGTTTATGCAACGGTTACGCAAATCCAAGATATTGCGAATTGGTGGTCTTTGAACTCTGAGCTGCCGTCCCATGACATCCCAAATGTGTTCTATCGTATTGAGATCCGGTGAGTTAGGCCGCGAGGACATTAATTGGAATTCAGCATCATGTTCCTGGAACCACTCCAATACAATTTTAGCCTTGTGACACGGGTCGTTGTCCTATTGGAAAATTCTATTTCCAGCTGGAAAAACAGAGGCCATGTAAGGGTGCAACTGTTCCGCAATGATGTTCAGATACCCTGTAGCATTCATGGTCTGCTGTACCACAACCACGGGTCCCAGAGACGCCCAAGAGAACGTCCCCTAAAGCATAATACCTCCACCACCGGTCTGTGTATGAGCTACTGTACATTGAGGGAACAACGCTGGAAGACGGCGTATCCTGACACGGCTATCGGAGTAATGAATGACAAACCGTGATTCATCTGACCAGGCAACTCTCTTCCTCTAAGCAATGGACAAGTCGCGATGCTCCGTGGCCCACCGTAAGTGCAGTTGGCGATGACGCTTGGTCAGCAAAGGCACATGAGTGGGACGTTTGCTGCATAGTGCCATATCCAACAGTGTCTGCTGAACAGTGTGCTTCGATACTATTCTACTTAGTCCTGCATTGTATTGGGTTGTCAGCTGAGACACTGTGTGGCTGTGGTTGTGCTTCACCATGCAAGACAGTTTCTGACGACCTTTTTCTTTGATAGCGTGTGAACGTCTAACACCATGTCGTTTACTCCTGGTTTCACCATCATTCCTCCGCTTTGCATAAGTACTAACAACTGTATATCGCGAACAACCCACGAATCGTGCATTTCGTGAAATACTTGTTCCGAGCCTTCGAGCCATTACAATCTGCCCTCTATCAAAATCACTTATATCCGCAGCCTTTCATATCACACATAAAAGTAAGTGAAAGAATGATTCTTTAGACTCTCCAGCAGCAGTTAAATACTACTTCCACCTTATCACGTGCCTTTTACGTCATGCAAGTTCATTGCAAAATGTAGGGGGAGAGGTCAAAATGTTTTGGCTGTTGATTGTATATGTCAGGTTTGAAAATATAAAATTAATAATTTATGGGTTTAAAAGTGCTGTGGTGTAGTACATTGCATTGTTATTTCAAAGACATTAATAACCCAAAGTTGCTTTATATTGCTTTTAATTACAGTATAATACCACTGATCTATATTACATGTTCAAAATGCGAACAAACGACAAGAAAATATACAAAAAAATATATAAAAATTAAAAAGTGAAAGAAGCACTCCACGTGCTACTCCTAAAAAATTGCCAATGTCCAAGAGAACGCTGCATTCTTGACCTTCCTTCTTTCTACTCAGGCAACTCTATACATTTTCCATTATCCTGTTCATTGTTCCATTGTCCTTTTTACAATGCGTCCTTTCCCGGCTCTGCCCAGAAAGACCGGAACTCCAAGGATGGTCCTGAATCGCCTCCTGGACACCAATCACAATTCTCCAAAACTTGGTGAAGTTTAAGTGCACTTATTTTCTCTGGCCACACCACACTCTTCCTGGAGTCGCGAAAAAAAACTTGGGCATTCAACCCACAATGTGTGAGTGCGGCGAGCAAATCAATTTCGCAAACCTTATGTCAAACATAGCTACACTCTCACAAAAAGCAGAAAAAGCAGCGCATTCTTTAATGCATTGCATTAATCTCTATAAATTCCATATAAAAGCACTTGAAGCGTAATAATTGAAAGAGATCGTCTTCAGAAAGTGTTGCTGTATGAACATTGGCCAAATGTTTTTTGTTATAGTGTGGACGCTAGCCACTCGATGCCATGTTTGATGTCTGGATCTGAAACTGTGCATGAAAAATAATAGTCATGAATAAACATATTATTAAGACATCATCGGATCGTTGACTTTTAATAGGCCTTATATATATATATATATATATATATATATATATATATATATATATATATATATATATATAATGATATTATAACAAAAGTAACAGATTATAATTATATTCTAAAATAAACTTTTGTAAAAAGAATTAAAAGGGTTTGCCATTTTTAACAATTATTTTCAACATGATGGAACTAAGCATCTTTTAATGTTTCCTGGATACATATGAAATTTTCAAATGTGGCGTGGCATATGTGCCTCACATGGGAGCCTTATAAATTGTCTTAAGTGGATTCTAGTGGAACAGATATTACCTGAAAAAGGAAACCCGTTTGATCCTAACAAACTCAAATATGATTTGCGAGGTTTTCACATTTCTTTTAAAGTTTAGTTCCGCACGAGAAGAGATCCTCTACATAAAATGCACCAGTGCGGATATAAAAGAATGGCGAAAAATGTAGAATTAAGTGTAAGAGAGCATGCTATAAAAAAGTCTGCTAAAGTCGCCATTTTGTGTTTGAGTTGTCTGAAAGAAACCATGCTTAATAAAGGACAAAAATAATTCCAGGTTTTCGTTTAGACCTTTTGAAAGAGTTTTAGATATTCTATTAAATATATGAATCCTTAAAATAATATACGTTTTTGCGATTTGTTCTTTTGTATCTAAAAAGTGAGCCTTTTTGATTCTGATAATATTCAGAATATAGTTATTAAGCTAAATACTGACACGTCTTTCTCTAACGTAGTCCCCAAAAATGTATTTTTGAACAAATATGCTTTTCTGTTTTTCTCTAAATTAGTTACCTAAGTAAACTTTTTATTTCAAGAAATTAATGTAAAGTGGTAATGAAGATAACGAAGTTTTTAACGCTTTTATTCTTCCTGGTTTACTATAATGTAAGAATCCTAATGCTTAGTTAAGATAAATTATTGCCAGAAAGAAAAAAAAATTGCAACCAATTTATCAGCAAAAAATTAAATAAAAATATAATTCGAATTATATTAAAGGGCTTCATAAAGTTTTTCACGACACACGAAAAGCTCATGTACTAATTTTTCTGTCACTAAGTTGCATCGTTTACATACAATATTATTTCTATTTATTCACACTAAGCATTTTATCTATCCCTTATGTAATAATAGCCTAAGTTAACTGTCCTTCGAATTTATGACTCGGTTGGATCTGGAATGGTTAGGTTAGGTTTGGTTTGGTTTGGAGTGCTACGGTCTACTTTTTACAACAGGAGGGCTAATGAGACCGGGACCTACAGCTTAAAGCCGATTCCGGACGGCTACGAACATCCATGCCGCTGTAGGATTCGAACCCACGAACTCTGGTACCGAAAGCCAGCACCTTAACCAATCTGCCATCGCTCGGTCTGGAATGGATAGAGACATCCATGCTGGATTCTTGATGACTTAGGGTTAGTAAAATTCAAAGAGAGTTCGAAAATGCTCGAAATTTACCCCTTCCACCTTTTTGATCGTTTAATGCCATTATTTCAAC
>CM063505.1:52110047-52130047 GCA_032207245.1 Pardosa pseudoannulata
CTATGTGTTCGGATAAAGTTGAAACAGTGTTGAAATATGATTGAATCTTTAATGTTTCACAAGAACCGCATTGAAAAGAATGCGAATTTTTATAATCAGAGTTACAGATTTTGTTCCTGAGAAACTGAAGTAACTGCGCTCTTTAGATTGATACTCTTTATTTATCCCGATTCACAATTAAATTTGGAGAAAATATTTTAGTTAATTATTAGGTTAACTCTTTAATATATTACATTCATTTATATATTATAACTACTGTTTTAGGTTATGTAGAGGAAGCTGGATCTTTTGATATTACTAGTTATCATTAATTCTCTGTAGCAAAAAGGTAGACTATAATTCTTTCACCAATCAACCTCTTGATGTTAATGATAAAAGTTGATATATTACTAACTGTAATGGAATCATAGGGAATTTTTAGCGATACCTTTTGGTATGTAACCACATTTCCAAAAGCCAAAACACGATGGCGCTTGCGATATATTATACCACACGTCAAAAAAATATTAAAACTAAGGGTATCTCTAGCTGTGCATTAGCGATGCCTTACACCCCGTAAGGTTAGCGTCCCTTTGTGAATTCTCCAAAGGAAGTCTTTTTTCTCAAAATGGCTCTACACTAACAGATTTGTTAATTAAAATCTTAAAAATTTTCATTTAGTTAAAACATTTTTTAAGGTTGCCAAAATTTTCTTTCAGTTTAATTTTCTGTCGATCAGATGTAATTAATTATTTTATTATAAAAAAACGCTTGAAAGTTCAAGCATATAACAGATAAAAATTGTATTACTAATAAAATTTTTAAACCTATACCTTATATTATGTTAAAATGCTTATGCAGAAAGAGATACTGTCATATACGAAACCACATTTGATATATGATGATAGTGAAATATACCACATGTCATGAATCAAATCACATCCTGATACTAAAATGATTACGGCAATTACCGGATATCATATATCTAATTACATCCTGGCATTAAACGATAACGAAAGAGATATCTTTCCAGTGTGCCACTATCCTCAATGTTTTAATTCATTCACGGCAAATAGTACATTTTCTTTTTTGCCCTCTTTTATCGCTCGATAGGACGAATGTAATTTACACAATAAAATTAGCTTATGGATTGAATGTAGCTTATATTTTGTGCTTTACTCCGATTTTGACGCAGTAGCACTTTTATGGATATGATGTATTGATTATTTTTCACACATACTTTTCGACTCTTATAATTTTGTTCAGAACAGCCTCTTTCTAACCATCGTAGAATAAAATATTATGCTATAAAATTACGCTATAAAACATTTTTTAAAGTTGCCAAAACTTTCTTTCGTTTAAATTTCTGTCTATCCGATGTAATTAATTATTTTATTATCCAAGCAAGCGCTTGAAAGTTAAAACATATAGTAGTAGATAAAATTTGTATTACTAATAAAATTTTGACCTATATTTTATATTAAAATGCTTGTGCAGAAAAAGATACTGTCATATACGAAACCGCATTTGATATATAATGATAGTGAAATATACCGCATGTCATGAATCAAATAACATCCTGATACTAAAATGATTACTGCAATTACCGGATATCGTATATCTAATTACATCCTGGCATTAAACGATAACGAAAGAGATCTTTCCAGTGTGCCGCTATCCTCAATGTTTTAATTCAGTCACGGCAAATTGTATATTTTCTTTTTTGCTCTCTTTTATCGCTCGACAGGATGGATGTAATTTACAAAATTAGCTTATGGAGTGAATGAAGCTTATATTTTGTGCTTTACTCCGATTTTGACTCATTACATACAGTAAAACCTCTTTTTAAACGACCCCACGATACAACGACCCCCTTGTTAGAACGACCATTTTAAAAACACCCAATTATTTTACCATAGGAATAATCTTAATTTTGAATCATTTCAACGACCCCAAGCGTATTATTTTCCTTTAGAGCGACCACCAATTTTAGACCACAGAACTCATGAGCAAGTGGGCTATTTTAAAATTATTGTACTCTGGTGCAACTTCCAATTCGATTTAGACGACGGAGAAGAAATCATCCAAGCTTTTGAAAAAGTGAATGAAAAAGAAGCCTTCAATGCAATCAGTACCTTCCGTCAATATTTTGAAACACAATTTAATTTTGAAGATTTCCTTCAAAATCTAACGCATATGGAATCAGTGATAATGAAAAATTCACAAATAAACTTGAATTAGGCGTCAAAGACTTTTTTTTCAAAAATTCAGAAATGGAAATACAAATAAATGGAAGTGTTCTCTAGGTATGTACTATTGCATCATTTCTATGCTCAAATTTTTTATTATTTTTTCAATTCGTTACAGCGACTATATGATATTGGTACCACAGGGGGTCGTTATACCGAGTTCTACTGTTTTTTATGTACAATTTAGTCTATGAATTATGAATTCTAGGTAGGTGCCCGTGTACCTTTAAGGGTATAATGAATTGATTATTCTAACACATACGTTTCGTATTTTACAATTTTGTTCAGAAGAGCCAGTATTTCTATCCATCATCTATATAATAATAGTCTAAGTTATCTGTCCATCTGGCCAGGAATTTATGAAGCAGTTGGACCTGGAATGGATAGAGGCATCCATATTGGATGCTGGAGTGTTAGGGTTAGCAAAATTCAAAATTTATCTTCTCCTAAACTATCGATTCGATTCTAAAATAAACTGGTATAAATATGCTTCACATCACAGCAGAATTACTGTGGTCTTTAAAACGTTCGAAATCCACCCTTTCTCACCATTTCGAGCGTTCAATGCCATTATTTCAAATCGTTCTTTCCCCGGTTAATTGCAAGCTATTAAATTTATCAATATATCACATAAGAAATAGATAAAAATAATATTTTATTCCTAGCATTATGACGCCCTTCCTTTAACCATCTCATTTAATCATTTCTTATTTTAAATTCTTTAAATATCGTCTGCATTATTTTCATACGTTTTATCACTGAACTTAGATATTACGTAAATAATTTTCTTTTATATTTGGCTTAAATATTAGATTAGGTACATATGTGATAATTTTAAATTTAATCATCGATTATTTTTTGTTGCAATGAAAATTCTATCAAGTGATTCTACACTGTAATTTTATTCAGCTTGATTCTACACTTCATTCAGTATCGGGAGACTTTAGAGGAGAATGAAGATAAACAAATTATTGAGCGTGTATCAGATAATTTAAATTTAATCATCGATTATTTTTTGTTGCAAGATAATTCTCAGCCAGAAAACAAGCCATTTTTTTACCTGCCTCATTAGGTACTTTACAATTCTTGAAAATTAAAAATTTTATTGATCCTATCATATGACGGGATATATGCTAGTTATACAATAAAATGTAATGCTATAAAAT
Organism: Pardosa pseudoannulata; assembly: GCA_032207245.1. Classification (NCBI taxonomy): domain Eukaryota; kingdom Metazoa; phylum Arthropoda; class Arachnida; order Araneae; family Lycosidae; genus Pardosa; species Pardosa pseudoannulata. The sequence goes on from CM063505.1 coordinate 52,113,442, forward strand.
TAGTTTAGTTTATGCAATGAGTTCAGAGTGTTACTTTTGGGCTTTACTTCGAATGCATATCATAATTTGATGTAGCTACAGAAAATATTCTATGTACAGTTTATTTTATAAACTGTAAAGACTAGTGATGTGCTCGTTCATCTGTAGTATAATAATATGTTTATTATTAAGGAAACATAGTACTTTTCGATGCTTAAAATTTTGTTTACAACAATTTTTTTTCGACGCCTCATACAACAAAGAGAGCCGAACTATGGTCAATTGGTTAGGGTGCTTGCTTTCAGGTACCGGAGTTCGTGGGTTCGAATCTCACCATGGCTTGGATGTTCGTAGCTTTTCAGAATCGGCTTTCAGCAGTAGGTCCTGGTCTCATTGTGTTTAGCTTATGTAATCAGTGTACTGTGTTATTTTCTGTAAGCTCACCTTATTGCGGTTGATAAAACGAATTCCGGTTGAAAATATACACAATAATATTAAAAAAGAGACTTTGGTGATATTTGTAAAGTTTTGAAATAAAAGTTTCAAAAACAAAATTAAAACACTGAGGCTATTTTACAGGAATAAAGTACTCATGATTCATATGATATTAATATGGACAATTTTTATTTTGGTTTATGAAAACTGACAAATGAATATTCAATCCTGATTGTTGTAAATTAAAATATAAAATATTCCTTTTTATTGCAGATTATTTCTTTTAAATAATAGTTTATTTTACTAGTTACTTTCAGCTTCAAATTAATCAATATAAAGAACAAAACATTTATTATGCATCGATTCTTCAATGAATATGAAATATGTTTACATGTACAATAAGTACTAAGCTTGAATATTTACATTAACTACCGTCATAGAAAATAATTTACATTATTTACATTTACAATATTTACAATAATTACATTAGTAGTGTTTAATGATCCTGTTTTCCCAGACTTTGTAAATATGTATTGTGTAAAACATTAAGTACTTCATTTGCAATATTTGCCAGCGTAAAGGTTTAACAATATAATTTAAATAATAATTTCATTAGAAATATAGAAATGCGATACTTAGAGACCGAATTTTTAAGAAAGCGTAAGTTGAATTTTTATTTACGCGTAGAAAATAAGTTATGTACATATTTCTAATTATATTTGAAGTTTCTGCTTAAAAACAAAATGTGAAATTGAATACCAAAATGAAATTTGCAGGTTGCAATAATTATGTTGAATTGTCCGAGTAACTAAAAATACCAGGTGGCCATAATTAAACTGACAGTGCTCACAGTGTTCTGTAGCGCGATCTATTTGCGAGAATGACGCCACATTTTGCAGGAAGATTAAACAAGACGGGGGATGAAGGATTACGCGAAAAAACAAATTAGTTCTAAAAGTCACTACTAGGGGAATATTTGGCGCTGTGTAATAGAAAATAGAGTGTTAACAAATGCAAATCAATACGGAAATTAATTTCTTATCTGTGCTAATGGGTGTAACGTGAAATTTGAATAAAGAACTTCTTCTTCTGCTCAGCTTGCGTGATATTGCAGATCACGAGACTTTATCGGTGTTTATGTAGATTTTACGCTTTTTTAAAAGTGTTGCCATATTGCACTTGAACTAAATCAGAAAATGTACATAATAAAAGGTAATTTTATTCCGTATTAATTTGCATTTGTTAACACTCTATTTTCTATAACACAGCGCCAAATATTCCCTATCGGTGACTTTTGGAACTAATTTGCTTTTTTGCGGAATCCTTCGTCCCCGTCTTGTTTAATCTTCCTATAAAATGTGACGTCATTCTCGCAAATAGATTTCGCTACAGAACACTGTGAGCACTGTCAGTTTAATTATGGCTACCCGGTATGATCACATTTTTACTCTTTCTTTCCAATAATTTCAATAAATTTAGACTAGAATGGTAAATATCATTTTTTAAGCCCATTATTTTAAGAACTAGTTCTGTTGCTTCTGTTGTGTACATCACAAAATACACGACATTCCTTAATTGTAACAATAATATTTTTTTTTGCTTCAGTATTATAAAAAGAACAGTGTTATTTGTTATTTATATATTTTAATCGAATTAAAATGACTTTCAAAATTGAATAAAATTAAATGTCAAAGTCATATTTCTTTGGTTTTCCAATATATTATATGAGGAAAAAATTACAAAAAAGAGCGTTCTCTTGTGATAGGCAAATCTAGAGGGTTACACTGAACGAGACATTTTCTACACCTTTCTTTCAAAGAACTTTTTTTATATTGTGTTGAATAGTTTAAGTGAATGACTGTGTACAATATAGACTGGATGTTCATTACAATAAGTATAATTCGAATGAATTGTAAATACTATAAACTAATAATATTAATCATTTCCGGGCTGGGCAAGGTTGACTCAGCCTTTCAACCCTTCAGTGGGTAGAGAAATTGAGGACCAAGCATGCTTGGGAACTGAACACTGGGGGTTCCGCGTAAGATTGACCACCTAACCGGAACTTCGCACCCCAGGGCCTCTGGCCACGCAAGCGGAGATTGGCACCGTAAGTCTTGCCCCCCTAGGGGCTGTTGCGTATTTTAATTAAAAATAATATTAATCTTAAATATAATTTTATTTTATTTCTGAGTGAATTGGGATTATGCTCAGTAGTTAATTAATTCCTAATAATAACAAATCCACAATATAAGATCCACAATGCAATCTATGGTAAGTTAGAGTATAACTTCATAATTTTCATGAGCATGCTCTAAAATTTTTCAACTTAAGATTTAAGCCGAGTAAAAACTTGATAAAACAAATCATACTGATCAATTCTGTCACGCCCGAGATTCCTCGAGAAAATAATTAATTTCAAGATCTGCATAAATTCAAGGTAACTAAATAATCACAGACTATATTAAGAATAACACAGAAAATTACAGTTTCAACCTAAGTTATTTTTAACAATAATTTAAACTATACGGCAATCTAACGTACACTGCATGCCACTTTATATTATATTCTCGAAATCTTCCCTGCGTCATAGCTTCCTTGTATAAATTAACCGTGAAGGAAAAAGTAGTTTTACAGGGAATGGAAAGACGAAAAATAAAATGGCATTTCGTTACTCGGAGCTATCGACAACTAACTAGAACAATACGGGGAAATTTTATTTCGGTCTCATCATGTCTATGTAAGTTCAATAAGAATATAAAAGAGAAACTCATATATTGAATAGCTCCCAGACATTGCTTGGATATTATATGCTACTGTATTTTATTTTATTTCTGAGTGAATTGGGATTATGTTCAGTAGTTAATTAATTCCTAATCTTAACAAATCCCCAGTATACGATCCACAATGCAATCTATTGCAAGTTAGAGTATGACTTCATAATTCACATGAACATGCTATAAAATTTTCAACTTAAGATTTAAGCCGAGTAAAAACTTGATAAAACAAATCATACTGATCAGTTCTGTCACCCCCGAGATTCCTCGAGAAAATAACTAATTTCAAGAATGCACGAATTCAAGGTAACTTAATAATCACAGAATAGATTAAGAATAACACAGAAAATTACAGTTTCAATCTTGGTTATTTTTAGCAATAATTTAAACTATACGGTAATCTAACGTACACTGCATGCCACTTTATATTATATGCTCGAAATCTTCCCTGCTTCATAGCTTCCTTTCTTAAATTAACTGTGAAGGAAAAAGTAGTTTTACAGGGAATGGAAAGACTAAAAATAAATGGCAATTTCGCTACTCGGAGCTATCGACAACCAAACTAGAACAATACGGGGATATTTTATTTCGGTCTCATCATGTCTAAGTAAGTTCAAAAAGCATATAAAGGACAAACTCATATGATATTGAATACCTTCCAGACATTGCTTGGATATTATATGCTACTGTATTTTATTTTATTTCTGAGTGAATTGGGATTATGTTCAGTAGTTAATTAATTCCTAATCTTAACAAATCCCCAGTATACGATCCACAATGCAATCTATTGCAAGTTAGATTATGACTTCATAATTCACATGAACATGCTATAAAATTTTCAACTTAAGATTTAAGCCGAGTAAAAACTTGATAAAACAAATCATACTGATCAGTTCTGTCACGCCCGAGATTCCTCGAGAAAATAATTAATTTCAAGATATGCATGAATTCAAGGTAACTTAATAATCACAGAATAGATTTAGAATAGCACAGAAAATTACAGCTTCAGCCTAACTTATTTTTAGCAATAATTTAAACTATACGGCAATCTAACGTACACTGCATGCCACTTTATATTATATGCTCGAAATCTTCCCTGCGTCATAGCTTCCTTGTATAAATTAACTGTGAAGGAAAAAGTAGTTTTACAGGGAATGGAAAGACTAAAAATAAAAAGTCAATTTCGTTACTCGGAGCTATCGACAACCAAACTAGAACAATACGGGGATATTTTATTTCGGTCTCATCATGTCTATGAAGTTCAATAAGCATATAAAAGAGAAACTCATATGATATTGAATAGCTCCCAGACATTGCTGGATATTATATGCTACTGTATTTTATTTTATTTCTGAGTGAATTGGGATTATGTTCAGTAGTTAATTAATTCCTAATCTTAACAAATCCCCAATATACGATCCACAATGCAATCTATTGCAAGTTAGAGTATGACTTCATAAATCATATGAACATGCTCTAAAATTTTTCAACTTAAGATTTAGGCCGAGTAAAAACTTGATAAAACAAATCATACTGATCAGTTCTGTCCCGCCCGAGATTCCCCGAGAAAATAATTAATTTCAAGAATGCATGAATTCTAGGAAACTTAATAATGACAGAATAGATTAAGAATAACACAAAAAATTACAGTTTCAATCTTGGTTATTTTTAGCAATAATTTAAACTATACGGCAATCTAACGTACACTGCATGCCACTTTATATTATATTCTCGAAATCTTCCCTGCGTCATAGCTTCCTTGTATAAATTAACCGTGAAGGAAAAAGTAGTTTTACAGGGAATGGAAAGACGAAAAATAAAATGGCATTTCGTTACTCGGAGCTATCGACAACTAACTAGAACAATACGGGGATATTTTATTTCGGTCTCATCCTGCCTATGTAAGTTCAATAAGCATATAAAAGAGAAACTCATATGATATTGAATAGCTCCCAGACATTGCTGGATATTATATGCTACTGTATTTTATCTGAAAGAATATTGGATAAAATGCAATTTTAAATAGGTAAAGAGTACTTCTTTGAGACGTATGATACAGTGAATTGTAAATATTCAACGGGGTACTGATTTTAAGATAGTCATTATGTAGAATATTTAATAGAATGAAATATTATAATATTATGAATTAGTATAAGTAAATAATGCAATGAATGGAGAAAATCAAGCAATTTAAATAATTCAATATCTAAATATAATGTAATTACATAAAGTCAATTCGTTTATTCACTTTGCATATCTTTTAAAATTGGATTTTAAAACATGCGCCTCATATTCTAAAGTTATTAATTAACCAGTAATTTTCCTAATAGCTTTTATTTTTAAAATTAATACATTTCAGTAGCTCTTCACTGAGAAATTCACGTCATATTTATTTTTTATTCGTAAGCCCTTTAATCAAATTATGAGTACTTCTTCATTGGAAATTAGTTAAATAAGGCATGCTTTATTATTAAACTCAGGTCCATACGGGAAGAAATTTAAAGGCAATATTTTTGAATTTGAAGGCAATATTTTTGTTTATCTACAGCTGACCAATAAATTTTCAGTTATATATATAAATGATATTGTAGAAATCAAAATTATGAAAAAATCATCACAAAGAAGGATTAAAGTATTAATTTTAATTGAAACTGGATGTTTTCTACCTGTGCGAAATTTTCTAATACATTTACTCACATAAGGTTCTGATTCAATTAGTAAAGTTACTAAGAGTTGCCGTGCACTGCACTAAATATAACAGTATATTAGTAAAAAAATAAATCCAGGGTTACTTATGAATATTTATCAATTGTATTTCAGGGTAAATATAAAGATTACATTAAAATATAGCATATATAATAAATGAATAGTTAACTTCCGTTTTTCTTCCTTGTCATAGCCAGAATATATTATATAAAAATAAAAACACACACATTAATATCTATATATATATAAACAAATCTAGCTACATATAATAATAAATATAACAGTATATTAGTAAAAAATAAATCCAGGGTTACTTATGAATATTTATTAATTGTAATTCAGAGTAAATATAAAGATTACATTAAAATATAGCATATATAATAAATGAATGGTTAACTTCCATTTTTCTTCCTTATCACAGCCAGTATAGATTATATAAAAATAAAAACACACACATGAATATCTATATATATATAAACAAATCTAGCTACATATAATAATAAATATAACAGTATATTAATAAAAAAATAAATCCAGGGTTACTTATGAATATTTGTCAATTGTAATTCAAAGTAAATATAAAGATTACATTAAAATATAGCATATATAATAAATGAATGGTTAACTTCCGTTTTTCTTCCTTATCATAGTAAGAATAGATTATATAAAAATAAAAACACACACATGAATATCTATATATATATAAACAAATCTAGCTGTATATAGTAAAAAATATAACAGTATATTAATAAAAAAATAAATCCAGGGTTACTTATGAATATTTTTTAATTGTATTTCAGAGTAAATATAAGTATTACATTAAAATATAGCATATGTAATAAATGAATGGTTATCTTCCGTTTTTCTACCTTGTCATAGTCAGAATAGATTATATAAAAATAAAAACACGCACATGAATATATATATATATATAAACAAATCTAGCTACATATAATAATAAATCAAGACATTAGTATAGATTTATATGTAAAGGGTCTATTCCCACATCACATATATTAGAAACTTAGAATGGTGTGTATGCTAAATAGAGTGCAGTCGATAAAAAATGTAAAAACAATAACAAAAGTTGAAAAAATATGTTGTGTTTATTCAGACAATTCATATTTGGCGCTATCTCCACGAAAACGCTTTACATTCGCTAATAGAGTACTGTGAGGGCGTAAAGGAGCAAATCAGAGTGTTCAGATTAATAAGATGGGAGACGCTAGAAGTGAAACTAAGGTATGTAAAGGAGTTATATAAGAATAGATACCTAATAATAGGAGCTAAGCAGAAATTAATTTGGTATTCTTGAAGTCATTAAAAGTTACCTTAACTAAAATAGAAACAAAAGTGTTTGGCCACTGGTTGTAATCTTAGAGATGTAATCTCCAGAAATTGATTTTAGAATATAATTATATTGGATAGTCATGGTTAAAACATCATTATACACATTGAAGAGAAAAAAAACTACTATAGGAATGCACATGCAAATGAACAGATAAGGAACCAATCAGAATTCGGCAATACAGTCAGCAGCGCCTATAAAAGACAAGAAGTATCTGGTAGAGTTGTTAGATCGGTTACTGCTGCTACAATGGCAGGTTATCTAGATTTAAATGAGTTTGAACGTGGGGCACGTTCGTTATAATCGGTGCACGAGAAATGGGACATAGCATTTCCGAGGTAGCGATGAAATTTGGATTTTACCTTACGACCATTTCCCGAGTGTACCGTGAACATAGGTTTCTAAAAAATCAACTCTCATGGTGTCAGTTACCTCCAGCCTTACTTCAGACCTTAGTCGAGTCCATGCAGAGTGTTGTGGAACTTCTGCGTGTTCTCGAGGGACCTACACGATATTAGGCAGGTGTACCAGTTCTTCACTGTATACAATGGCAGAAAATAGCTTGAGGTAACTGCTGGATTGAAGCCTATTTTTTCTCTGAATGGAAAGTTAAATTTTATTCATAAACTACACATAGTAAGGACAAAAGAGTCAGTGTACTGAAAAATTATTTTGCCGATTCATAATGTTTCAGATCAAATTGAACTACTGTGAGAATCTCGCCCTACTGATTTCTCCTGTCTCTTGTCTGTATAAAGAACCTGTGAGCTGATCAGCTAAAACAATTTATGACGATGCTATGTGCGTTGATTTCGCCTCCATATAGTTCTTTCTAGATTTAAATATTAAGATAAAACTTCGTCAAAATTGAAATGATTTGCACACACACAGATAATAAAAATACAAGAAATATGTATATATATATATATATATATATATATATATATATATATATATACATATGTATATAATTATTTCTTAAAAAAGTAATGATATTACTTAAGCAATATTGTACATGTAGCCTTTGTAAGACATTTTGAATAGTTTTATATACATTGTTTTATATAAACTGTTTTATTAATTTTGTAAGGCATTTTATATATTTTTATATCCACTATTGCAATATATATTAAAAATGTAGAAGACAGTTTTTTAATAATTATTGCCCATTTAATTGTGCATTTAATCCCTATATCAGGGTCGCGAGACTTCTGAACCTTCTTGTTAACTGCATCTTTTTTAAATACTACTGAGAGTTACTTAATACAACCAGGTTACTATTGTAAACTACCAGTACAGAAATAAGAAACTTTGTTGCAAAAAGCTTTACATTAGTTAATTGGATATAACATAATCTAGTAAATAGTAAATCAATTAAAAAAAAACTGGACATTCATTTTGTTTTCTAAATATATCTCACATAGACACGTAGAATTAATCGTAAACTTTATTTTTTAGATGAGTTTGAACCAAAACTCGAAACTTATTTTATTAGGAACTAGGAATGAAATATTTTCAGAGTCTGAAGAAAGTTATTTTAAAAGATATAGGGAATTTTTATGCTATTTCTTTTACCTAGGTGGACTATAACTGAATGGGTAGGGCACTGCTCTTCGATACCAGAGTTCAAAAGTTTGATTTCCTCTGCTGGCTGGGATGATCGTGTACCTTCAAAATAGTCTTTAAGAAGTAGGAAAAACTTTAGACCGTAGCGATCCAAAGCAAATCAAATGAAATTCGTGAACATTTTCTCCTATAAGCCCTTTAACCATAAAGATGAGTCTGACCATAAAATAAAGGAAGTAATCTCATATGTAATTGCTTCTTTAACTTTTTTTAAAGAAAAAAAATCTGATGTTGACACTACGTGACTTTCATGAACACTTTTTTAATTATACATATTTTTTCTACGCTCCAGGTTACCCAATTTTAAGCGTGATTCTACTATATACAGAAAATTTTCTAGTGGGCTTCTAATCGTTCAAAATAGGTGATTTTATGATCTCTAAATATTTGAGTAGAGCCTCCAAAAAGAATAAATTTTATATCCTAGTGGTCTCAGATAGAATCAAAATGGATGCAGCACTGCGAGTTTGGTTTTCGGCGAGCGATGATTTCAAAATGACGCTACTTGAAAAGAACGATAAAAATCGAGTTACAGAAAAAAGGGGTAGTACGTACCGGAAAGATATTCAAGGGGATCCAAAAACTTTTTCAGCTATCTCATAACTTTAAGTAGAACACAACTTTTGTTAAATAACGAATTGGGGCTCTATCACGAGCACCGTAGGAACATTTTTGTTCTGATTCCTATCTTTAAAGGATTTTTTTTCTAAAAGAAAGGCTAACGATGATCCTTTTAAAGAGCCAGAGTTATTATTCAGCCTGAAAAAAGGACTATTTTCTTCCATACCAACTATCTCTTTGTTCAATGAAATATAATTTATAGCTCCGTTAAGGTTATATTTTTGAGAGAAGGGAGAAAAGAATATTTAATAAAAGTTGCCTATTTCAGCCATTAATACTTTGAAATTTAGTCTTATAATGCTTTAAGTATTTCAAACAGTTTATCAAATGAATTCCGATAAAGTTAACTATCCAAAATTTAAATGATAAATATCCTTCATATTTCAAGTAGATGATACGGCTACAGATTATTATTTTAAGAAAGGAGATAGGAGATTTTGGTCACAGAAAAGACTTTGAAAAATATCGGTAATGGTGAGGAAATCCATGAAAAAGAGTGTCGGATAATGATGAAAAAATTTTATGTTACTGAAATAATAAATATAAGGGAGTGTCTGGTTTTATGTACGGATATTCATATGTATGTCTCTCGTAAATAGATAAATTTGTTTTTTTCTCATCGTTTCTTTATTCATAACTCAAAATCTCTCAATTTGGGTAGGGAGAAGCAGGAAATTTTATAAAGTGTTTATTCTGTTAAGAGTTGAATAAAGTTAAATGCAATGTAATTTATTTTAAATTAAGAAGCTCGCTCGGTTCTTTCCCTAGAAAATAAACCTTCTTTAATATGCCTGCAGTTTCCGACATACGTGATTAAACTGTATGTTTGTTACAAATAATTCTATCAGCAGAAGTTGAACAAATTTTATATCTAAGACACCATTTTCATCTCTCAAAAGCCTTGCATTGTGTCACCAATGGTTGTGGAACAGTCGCTGAACTGTGTTATTTTACTCTATGCCATTCATGCCTATACCTTCATTTACAAAATGTGTGTTCAAATCAGATATTATTTGTTGTATTATACTACGTCTCATGGTTTTTGATCACAATCCGCTTCAAAGTCCATTTACTTTTATCAGTCATCTTTGATTAACGGTCGCTGTTGTACTTGACTTATGATGTTGTTTTCCTATTTGTTATGAAATCATTGTTGTGGACATGATGATTTTCCTAACCCCAAGAAAGGGTGTCGTTTTTATTAAGAATTTTTTATTAAGGGAAGCGCCAGAAATACGGATCCCTACGATTATGCCTCTTTTAATATCTGAGGTTAACCATAATGTTAAATTTTAATGCATCAATACATTTCGCACTTGAACGTTAGCAATGCTAAGACCAGAATTTATATAAATTCTGGGTGATAGGAGGTACTCTTCAATATTAGAGGAAAATTTACTTCAGGTTTAACTCGTGTGTCATTTTACAGGTGTTCACATTATTTTGTCAAATCCTGTATAGGTAAGTAAGGAGTATGTATAATCTGTATAGATACGGGTAGTATTGGTTAAACTTAGACACTATTTTGAAATCTTTAAATATAAAGAGAAAGTAAATATTCAGTATGAAAGAGGATGAAGAAAAATGACTTTGACATTAGTTATTTTATTACATTGGTCAGAACAAGAGTGCTTAGATAATATCCCTCTCATAAATAGGCTAGAACACGTGCCTAATCCTTGACTTTGGGTTACTAAACTATGGGAGGATGCAAAAAGAGAAGGTGCTTCAGAATTAAGGTATCGGATTGAAAATTGACTGCTTTATAGGTAATCTATTTTAAAACATACGTAATAACTCGTAATTAGCTATTAGAAGATGAGAGACAGTAATATTTAATTTAAGTATAAATAATACTAAGTATTATTAGTAATATTTAATTTTTGTGCCACGAAACATTAAATATGTTTGGTACGAAGGGTATATGTAATTAATAGAACCGATTAGAGTAATTATTGAACATAAAGTGATACAATGCACTCAAATTATATGATTGTTTTGAGGTCCATTTCATATTCCCATTTAAACATACTCTTTAGCACAGGGGTAGGCAACGCGGCGCCCGGGGGTGCCATGGCGCACCCGATCGATTTTTAATGCGCCCTCGATGGACTAATCTAAATGTATGATAGCCAGAGCGATTTACTTACTCTTGTCAAACGGCGATATACAGCAAATAGTCAGTTGAGTTTAGGATTGTGCATAGATTAGCAGTTTGCTAACCTTGATCGTATCTAATAACACGCACGTATTTTTTGTTAGTGTGTGATCGTATTTCGAATAGAACACTCGTTGACTGTGCATTTAAAACTACCAAATAATCCGAAATAATTATTTTCTTTCAAAACCCTTCATGGATAAATGTAAAAGAAAAAAGAACATTATTTTACCGATGATTGGGAACATCTATATTGTTTCGTTGATTACAAAGCGAAGTGTGTTTGTTGTGTAATAATAGTGTTGCGATTCCCAAGAAAAGTAATATTGAACGACATTTTAAGACCGTTCATACCAATTTTGATAGTGACTATCCAATGAACTTTGAAATTAGAAGAAAAAAATTATTTCTTTAAAATCTTCAATAACTAACCAGCAAAGATTTTTACTAAACCACTGCGACAACATAAAGCAGCAACGATCGCGTCATATAAAATATCGCATTTGCTAGCTAAGAATAAAAAACCATTTACAGATGGAGAATTAGTGAAAGAAGCCATGTTAGAAGCTGCTGATTCACTTTTTGAAGAATTTAAAAATAAAAAAGAAATAGTTTCAGCTATAAACACGTTGCAATTATCAGCACGAACTGTTACTAGAAGAATTGAAGTAATTGCGGAGAATTTGGAGGCAGAATTAGCAAATGATATGGAAAATTGTATTTTCTTTTCGCTACAGATGGATGAATCGACAGACGTGACAAATATATCACAATTAGCAATTTGCGTGAAGATGGTATTTTCTGATTTTACAACAAAAGAATTCCTTAAAGTTCTGCCATTAAAGGGAAGCACCAGAGGAGAAGATATTTTTCTACTTTTAAAAAGTATATAAGTTGAAAAATTACCTGTACAAAAGTTATAGTCAATTACAACAGACGGGGCATCAGCGATGACTGGTAAGAAAAAAGGATTTATTGCCTTATGTAGACAGGAATCCTTATTCCCTAAAATTTATTTCTTATCATTGCCTCATACATCAGGAAATGTTATACGCAAAAACAATCGGTTTTCAACACGTATTTACGATAGTAACAAAAATTACTAATTCCATAAGATCGGGAGCTATGCAATACAGATTGTTTAAATTACTTTTAGAAGATGAGGACGTTCTGTTCACAGAACTTCTTTTACATACTGAAGTGAGATGGCTGAGCAGAGGTAAAATACTTGAGCGGTTTATCATGCTTTTGCCACAAATAAAGGATTTTTTTGCATCAAGAGGCGAATTTTACAAGCAAATAGAAAATAAGAATTGGCTAATCGACCTCGAATTTCTGACAGATATAACGACAAAGTTGAATGAATTAAATTTAAAAATACAAGGGGAAAATCAGCATATCGCTGACATGATTAGTGCAGTAAATGCATTCAAATGCAAGTTGAAATCCCATCTATGAATTGTTGTTCACATTTCCCAAATATAAAATATACTGTTGAGAGTTTAAATTTGAATAATGAAAATTTTACTGCTACATCATATTTAGAAATTATAGATAAGCTAATAGAAGAGTTTTCTTCTAGATTTGAAGATTTTGCAGCATTAGAACCCATTCTAAGATTTTTCATAAATCCATTCAATGTTACTGAAGATGATGTCCTTGAAATAGTTTCAGTGTATTTCGAGCTTCATAATATCGAAGACCTAGAATTAGAAATAATAAACTTGCAAAGTGATATTATTTTAAAAGCGCATAGTAATGATAAAATGTTTTGGAACTTAGTAGATGAAAATAAGTATCCTATTTTAAGGAAATGTGCGCCAAAAATTTATTCATATTGCGCAACAACATACAATTGCGTGTCTTTGTTCTCAAATATGAAATATTTGAAATCAAAACACCGAACAAAGCTTAATGATTCACATTTAGATAATCGTTTAAGGATCGGGAACTCTAAATATATCCCCAATTATAAGAATTTAGCTGGAAATATGGACACCAAGTTTCACACTGAATTATATGTATCCTTATGTATGACACCAACAAAATAAAGTTATAAAAATATGTTTTTTAATGCCTATTTATACCTGTTGATTATCTGTAAAATATGCGCCCTCGGTGATTTTTTAAATTTAGTATTGCGCCCTTAAGGATAAACAGGTTGCCGACCCCTGCTTCAGCACATAAAAGTCCTGAAAAGTTCATCCTGAAAATTAAATTAAATTAAAACATGATAACACATGTCAAATAATACAATTATAGGAGTCTAAATTAAATATAATCACAGCCACATAAACAATTTTTCATACTTTTTCTGACACTTTATATTTACTTTTTTTCAACTTGCCATAATTTAAATTTAGCATTTGGTATCTATTGTTGAGCATTTTAGATAAATTGGTAGCTGGAGTTTAGAGTATAAATCTTTATACGTGATCTATCTCTTACCATTTACACACGGTAATAGATTTTTACATAAATTGCTACATAGAAACTAGAAGAGAATATTTGTAACAAAATTTTTCTATCATTTTGAAACATTTTACACCTTATATTTTTGAACACTAACTTCTTTGTAATTTTCCTGTAGAATAGAATGATTTTATAAATCAATAACTTTCATGGAAGATAAATAGACGCTTTTTCAATTCAAAAGAAAAAGGTCTGTAAAAAAAGACTAACTATTTCTTCTTGCCCCCTGAAATCTTTCACTCGTCTATCAAATTCTTTTTAAACTTTTCTACTTTGGGATAATTTTAAGGAAAGGTAAAACTTTGGTTCTTATTGCAAAACTGCTCAGAACTTAGGAAAGTAATTTTGAATATTCCTTTTAAAGGATTTTTTATCAAAACCAATTCACACCTAAAACTTTCCCATGTTATTAACTGAAATTCCCTCAGAGTTTGGAGTTTTATTCATTTAAATATTCGGGAATTACCAGTAAAGAATCGCAGATCTCTACACACATATCCGCATTAGAAATTGGGCTTTCGATCTTGCATTTCTGGTAATAATTTGATCCTTTTTTAGACGTTAATTCCAATGGTAAAAGTGTGCAACATAAAGGCTTGCTAGACAAGAACTATATTTTTAAAGCTAATTTTACCTGATAAGTCGCATTAGGCTGTCAACTCTAACGAGTGAATGGTGTTCCTGATTCAGACGGGTATATTCACCTCAATTTTGATGATCCCTAGGAGGAACACTGTGTTTTCCTAATTCCTTTTAAAGGAATATAGCCTACGTGCCATCGAAAGTACATTGTTGTCTATAGAATTATCCTACATGTTGTCTGACAACACTTATACGAAATTATCTTTTGGACACTAATCAATACTAGAATTCGGCATGTCGTGATACTATTCCCACCGTTTTCGAGTAGACAATCTAGGAATTCGTTTACACATTAACAACCTTATTATTGTATGGTGAGTTTGGTTGGTTTTGAACGTTACAGAATAACTGTTTTGCTACACAAGGGCTAACAAGATCGGGACCTACTACTTTAAGCTTATTCCAAACGGCTACAAAATATCCATGTCAGTGGAAGAATTAGAAGAGACAAAATCTGGTACTGAAGAACAGATCGCTACCCATTCGGTCATTGTTCTATTCCCTTTTTAGGAAGAACTGAAAAATCGTTTGTAGAATTTATATTTTCTCGGAAAGAGTTTTCATTTTTAGCGGAGATGGATTTTGATATCATAAATAGTCTATCGAATCTTCGAGTATCTGCCATTATTTATTTATTTTGTCACTCGAATCGATGTTTTGTAATTTTATAAATAGCTCAAGTGAATCTATTTTCTTTATCTTTAAATACATTCGTTTGATTAGTTAAATAAATGTTTTCTGTATACTCATGACATATATCGGGTTCTCTAAAAGTTCTGTAATTTTTTGAGTTCACATGCCTACACCAAATATCATGATCTTTCACACCACGAAGGGTAGATATATTATTAGATACTTCCTTTTAAAAACTGCGATTTTATATTCTCCATTTTTAGAGTTTCTAAACCACACATTAGGATGTAATGTTACATTAGCCTAGTGTTTGAGAAAGAAGAAATTAAAGCTCATTAAAAAACACATGGGCTAATATGTCTGGATTAAATAATTTTATACAATTAAGTGCCTAAGGAACACAAGTGGAATACAGCTTATCAATTGTAGATATGATAGACTCCTCTCGACACGGCGTCGGTCCTAAAAAAATGGCGTCTCTCTTCCTTTTTTCTCGTGTCGCTTCAAAAAATGTCTATCTCGCAAACCGCGGATACCAGCAACGTTTAGCCTCTTCTTTCCTCTGGTAACAGCCTTGTTCTTGTTCTCTAAAAAAAATCAGACTTCCCCGCAGATAAAAAACAGAGGTCTACTCAAGAACAGAGGGGTCAAAATCCCTTCTATTGGGGCCTTCTATTGGTTGGGAGAAGTTCGAAGTTTCTTCCTAGTTCAAACCGGTTCTGTTCTGTATGTCTTTGACGATGGCTCACGGGAAGAGGTTACAAAAAGAGGAACCGAATGTAAGTTATTGTTACTTAGGACTGGCATAATAAGAGTTTTATAGCTAAGCAACTGAGTTTTACTGTACAGAAAACAAGATTTCAACAAGATATCTTTGTTAGCTATTGAGATGCGATTCGGTATTTCAGATATAATGTCCTTCTTGGCGTTAACAAAAGATCAAAGTTAATTAAAACAAGTTACAGTCTCAAATGTATTAGAGCCAGTTTACAGATTATTGAGTACATCCCTCCAGTAAAATTTCCTGTAAGGCATGTCCTTGGTTTTAGAATAATTTACAGTCAATCTAATTCGACTTACAGTCACCTCCAAAGAAAATAATATATCATCTGCGTTTCCCAGGAGATGAACTAATATATTAAAGTGTTAGTATTTGAATCTTGAATAAACAAAATATTGTACAAAAACTTATATTAAACAAAGTTCAAA
>CM063505.1:52135047-52140047 GCA_032207245.1 Pardosa pseudoannulata
GCCTAACTAACTGTAGTCAACTACTGGTTAACGCATTCCGACAGCTAATATGAATTTTATTTCTCGTTTCTGATGAAGAGAATTCATGTGATTTATATTTCTATTCATGGTTGCCTTTGGCGTGAATTCATGTTATTTTAAATTTTATTACTAATTGTCACTGACGCCAATTCACGTCATGGAATTTTTATTTCTGAATGCGCCGACATTAACACATGCATTTGTTACTATAAGTAAATAGTAATTAGAAATGAGAGAGAAATATATTTCCCATAGTTCTATTATTATTTTTATTTAAGTTGTATTTTGATATGCGCTGTCATTAAGTTTCTTTATTAATCTTTTAAGTAATCTTAACACATTGTATGCGGGACGCGTACTAGTACATTTTCTGACGATTAATACTTGAGTGCGGTACACGTACTAGTACGTTTTCTGACGATTGATACTTGAGTGCGGTACACGTACTAGTACGTTTTCTGACGATTGATACTTGAGATCGGGTCAGGTACGAGTTAGTTTAACAAGATGGTTTGTTTGTGGATACAAAAATAACGGTATATACAGGAAAACGAAGCCAAATGTTCTTGTCTACTACATAAATTCTGGAAAAAATTAGACAAATAAAAACTAGTTTTTACATCATTAGTTTTATGATTGCTCTTTTCATTTTTTTATAATGTAAAAATATTTATATATAACATAATTCGAAAAAATTAAAACTATAAACTACTATTTCTATTTGAGTTTTCATATTTACGATACTATTATAAATTTATCCACTAAAAAAATATTTTTTGTTTACAAAAATCTTATGGTTGTTATTTATATACTTCTATTTATATATTTGTTTATATATTTCAATATAAAATACGAAAAGTTGGTTAAAAAATTAAATAATTTTCGATCTATTGAGATTTAACTAAATAACTAAATTTAAGCTCAAAACGCTCGCTCCCGGTACAATTCCGCTGCGAAATGTACCCGCACGCAATGTGTTAATATTAATTAATTAAAATAAATTACTTAAAATAATTTTTATTGATTAATCTTTTGGGGAATTTTTTTCTTAAATGTCTTAAGTTTGATTAAATATTTATCCGAGCCTCAATGATAGAAGTTTGTACAATCAGTTTCAAGGTTTCATTATTTTCACTGGTATTCAGTATTAGAAATACACAAAATTGGACGGTCACAAATGTGTTCATTCGACTACTATATCTTATTTTATAGTATAAATATTAAACTGTTTAAACGTTTTCATTTATCATGATATTTTATTTTTTTCTAATATTTTCAGTTTTAATCTTACCCCGGCTGCGAATGTGTTATTAATTGTAAACAAATTGCAATACCGGCATCATAACAGAAGAATATTATTTTTAACATGAATCAAGCATTCACATTATATGACTCTACACACGCAAGCACACACACACACACACACACATAGTTAGGGCTAACCCCTTTTTTATGGTATCCAACATTCCTTGTAAGATAAAATTGACAACAATATTGAAGATCAGACATTTTTCTTTTGATTATATTTCCCTCGCCTCTTTATTATCAGAAAATGAAAGATAAAAATCATTCTGGGAATTGGTATATTTGAAATGGCATTCTAGATTATATGGAAAAAAATCTAACCAGAATGTTTATATTATTAAGTAAAAATTATAAGCCGCATATTAATATTAGGCTATAAGAAAAGTGGAAATCTGGAAATTCATGTATATTTATGAAAACAAACTAAAATAAAGAGTTAATTTAGATGATAAATGTTATACTTCCTATTAAAATTTAACATTGTTACAAATCTATTTAAAAATTATTAGTAGTAAAGAGACAAAAATCAAATGCACAAAATATTTTATTTCTATATTTACTTTTTCAACAAACAGACAAACTTCTCAATGTTGTACTATTATCTTCTGTCAAGAACTCAATCAAATTTGAAGCCATGCACAAAAAATGTTAATGAAGATAAAACATTTTTGAAATAAAGAAATTTTTATTATATAAAGATCAAATTTGTATTGCTAAAATAATCATTCAGTTGACTAAGAGAGTTAATAGTCTCTGACTTCATACCTCATTTGTAGATCATGTCATTTATTCTACATGCTAGTTAACTTGTCTTCTGGTCAACTGATGAAGGAGAGTGTTGACATTAACTGTCACATTCTGTAAACCAGAAAACTTTTTAATTGTCTATTACTCTTTTGACAGTTAAGAATGTCAAAGCCAACACAAACTTGATTAAACATTATATAAAGGCTCCTCTATGCGGTGAATTCCGTGAGGAGACTGAATTTTAGAGGATGACATTAACTGGAAAAGAAAATACCTGGACATGGAAGAATATTCTTTTCTCTTACTGAGGTTTCCATTGTATTGTAATCTAAAGAAACTGGATCACTGTAATAAACCCAGAAGCCAAATGTATTCAGACACTTTACCAAATCCTTACTGTAATTTTAATGGTGAAGAAGATATACAGCAATCTTTACAAAGCTCTGGGGAATTATTTCCTAGAGCTTTATAAAGATAACATAAGGATACTTATACACTAGAGATATTAGTATAAGGGAATTAATTTCCAATGATTTTCCGTATCGCAGAATATTTTGGGGTTTGGAAAAATAAAAACCAGCCACAAAATAAGAGAAAAAAAATCTAATAGATTTTCACCTTCTATGAAATCTTATTCCCCTTGTAGAAGTTTAATTTCTACTAATAAGATAAAAGATGCAATGAAGTAGAAATTAGTTTACTTCTTAAAATATTTTATTTAATATTAGAAATATGGTTTCATGGTATAATTTGTATACTTAAGAAGTCTAAACAATGTTTAGAATAAACTGATGTATAAACATGATTTCTTATTAAAAAATGCAGCATAAAATAAATAATCTGCAAAAAGTCTTTTAAAATCCTAATACAAGTATAAGTTACTTTTAGAAAGCAACGTTTTCTTCTAATGACTTCCTTTTATTATTCCAAAAAGATTAATGAAAAGTAGGCCATAACACATTTTCATGTACATTTTAATGCTCTTTATTATTAAAACAACTACAGTTTATTATTCTATTGTTTGGAAGTAGTTTTTATATTAAAGTTTATTTATACTCTTAATAATCAATCATTTTTACAAGTTACTTTTAGCCTGGAACATAAATTTTCTTTAACTATGAAGCAATTCTAAAACTATTTTTAGATAAACTTTAGAGTACAAAATTAAAAAATTGCACATGAGTGTCATGTGTTTCTGAAAACACGCAGTTACACTGTATCATAATTTGCTTAAACTCTTTAAGTAATTTGAATAACCCATTTTTCGTAAGATAAGAGTATACTAATAAATTGAAACTTTTTATAATAATTAACTGTTTTTTCTGATAACATACGCAATATTCAAAACAGGGTTAACTACTTAAAATTTTTAAATAATGCTTAAAAATAGGAAATTTTGCTTAAAACCAAGCGTTTTAGAAATCAGGCATTTACTAAAGTTTTCTGTAAGTAGTTAAAGCTTTCTTATTATATAAATTTAACAAATTTTAACAAATTTAAAAATGCTCTTTAACAAATTTTACAGAGCGTCTTTTCATATAAAAATTTCAGATATTTTTAAAGTTTTTGTTATTAGATGAAGCACTTGGCGTTGATCCAGTGCACACACACACACACACACACATATATATATATATATATACCGGTTAAACTTTATTTCATTTAATTCTCATTATTTCTCCAGATCACTTATTTCATTCCCCTAATATCATCTGATTTTTAACTGAAATTGGCTCTTTTTTAGCATAATTATCAAGATTTTATTTAACTTTAAAATCTTGAATCTGTGTCTATGATTTTCTCAGTTATGCAGATAAGATATAAGAGAATACAGAGAATATGTATGATTGCCATCTGACCTGTGAATTTTAAAAACCTTGCAGTATGCAATAAAATATATTGGGCAGGATTTCTTAATTCAAATCAAGTCCTACGTTCAAAGGCAAACCTCTTAATTCCTTGGATCATGTGAAATAAAAAAGGCTTGCTCAGAATTGTTCTGACAGCAATTTGAAAGAGAAATCATGTTTAAATTCATATTAAAGTTATTATAATGTATCACCTTTTTCCATTGTTTTGTTCTATCTTCTGTGTATACGCCATTGTTATTAGTATGAATAAAACTGATGATTGTAGACTATTCTCATTTAACACCATACAACCTTGAGTAATATTTGGGTGATCTGCGTTCATATTAGGTGCTCCATATGTAAATATTGTATATGTAGCTCATGTTACACACCCACACACATATAAATTTGTAGTTGACAATCAATGTGTACACACCTGTATGGGGACCCCTGCTATGACTCGACGATTCTTAAAGAAGTATCCGCAGGGATCACATCATATATAAAACCATTATCAGAAGGGATTCACACGTGACAGATAATTAAAACAACTATATCTAGACTTAAGCATTTATTTAAGATAGTATAATGAATGACGTAAAGCTCTGGATATCAAACTGAACTAGTGTTATAGAAGTTTAAAATACTGAAAATACATACAAGTTACATAAACAAACATCAGCACCTTCGATGCAACCAAACTATCTGCTACTGTCACACTGACTCTTACATAGGTAGAGGACATATACATACATTACAGATATTTGCATATTAAAAAGATGTTGTGTTGCCACAAATAAAAATACGGTAATTATAAAACTTTACTCATAACCAATATCGATACAGATCAATGAATTCATGTTACAATAATATGCGAAAATACATTACAATATTTATAACATATACAAGACACTATTTACAAAGACTGGACATTACATCGTCGGCCTTAATCAGAAAAGATACGTATGACGTCAATCTTCGGCGAATCAAAACGAGGCAAGGACTTTAGTTGTTATTGCGTAATCAACACACTTGAAGTTTGATATGTATATCCTATAAACGCATGTAGTTTAAAAG
>CM063505.1:52145047-52167547 GCA_032207245.1 Pardosa pseudoannulata
ATAAATTTTTGTGGTTTAAAAAGCGGATCTATTGATTCTTTCAACAGCGTAATCTTTTCTCAGGTAGTAGTATGTATTTATAGTCAACGAATCATTTTACTTAATACTGTATTCTCAGGATATAAGGGTAAAGTTTTGCTTTTTGTTAAAATAAGCAGATCGAATTATTTTTCCACCGACAAAAACGATTTTCAGAAAGCAAAATATGTATTCACAGTGAATTAATTACTTTTTTAACATCTAATTCTCAGAAGTAAGAATAAAATTTTCTTTTTTTCGTTGGTAAAGTAAGCAGATCAAATTATTCTTCCGATAGCAAAAACTATTCTCAAACTAAAGCATGCATTCATAGTGAACTAACCATGTTATTTTTTATACCGTATTATCAGGAAGTAAGAATGAAATGTTCTTTTTGTTGTTAAAATAAGCAGATTAAATTTTTCTTCCATCTTCAAACACTTTCTTTAGGTAAAATTATGCAAATTATGCATTTATAGTGATTAACCGTTTTAATTTAATACCGTACGCTAAGGAAAATAAGTATAAAAGTTTCTGACACAAAGTTTTGTTGCTATTAAAATTTAGTTGTTATAATATTAAAGTATAAATTTTTGTGGTTAAAAAAAGCAGATCTATTGATTCTTTAAACAGTGTAAATTTTTTCTCAGGTAGTAGTATGCATTTATAGTTACTAATCATTTAACTTAATACCGTATTCTCAGGATATAATGGTAAAGTTTTCCTTTTTGTTAAAATAACTAGATCGAATTATTTTTCCACCTATAAAAACGCTTTTCAGAGAGCAAAATATGTATTCATAGTAAATTAATTATTTTTAAATATTGAATTCTCAGAAGTAAGAATGAAATTTTCTTTTTTGTTGTGAAACTAAGCTGATTGAATGATTCTTCTAACAGCAAAATCTTTTCTCATGTCAAAAGCCTAAATCTATAGTTAGCTTATCATCACTTTTTTTAATACCGTATTCTCAGGAAGTAAAGATAAATTTTTTTAATGTTAAAATAGACAGGTTGATTCATTCTTTCAACTGCATAACTTTTTCTGAAGCAAAAGTATTCATTCATAGATCTAATCATTTTAATTTAAAACCTTATTCTCAGGAAATAAATATAAAATTTTCTTTTATGTTGTTGCTAACATAAGCAGATCGAATTATCCATACGACAGCAAAAACTGTTTCTCAGGCTAAAGTATGCATTTATAGTTAACTAATCATTTTATTTTAATACCGTATTCAGAGACAAAAAGTATAAAATTTTGTTTCATAAAATTTTGTTGCTTTTTAGCAACAAATTTTGGTGATTTGGCCATCGTTCAGCCTAAGTGTTAAGGAGTTAAATGTCTTGTGTTGCGATATCAAGCAGTAACAAATATGCTAATGCCTTTGAGCAGCAAGTGCCTAGCATTCGAATGTGGTTGTAATATATGAATAAAAGGTAGAATTGTATAGCGTAAGTCTAGTAATGCTTAGAAGTCTGTAGTTATTGATACGACAGCAAAAACTGTTTATCAGGCTAAAGTATGCATTTATAGTTAACTAATCATTTTACTTTAATATCGTATTCAGAGGCAAAAAGTATAAAATTTTGTTTCATAAAATTTTGTTGCTTTTTAGCAACAAATTTTGGTGATTTGGTCATCGTTCGGCCTAAGAGTTAAGGAGTTAAATGTGTTGTGTTGCGATATCAAGCAGTAACAAATATGCTAATGCCTTTGAGCAGCAAGTGCCTAGCATTCGAATGTGGTTGTAATATATGAATAAAAGGTAGATATATAGTGTAAGTATAGTAATGCTTAGAAGTCTGTAGTTATTGATAGTTGAGTCATAGATTAACGGGAGAATGCACATAAAGATGTGCATTTATATGGGATAGTTAATCGGTGAAGTTATAGATAAGTGAAGGTACAAAGAAGTAATTCTCATTCTCTGTGTCATGGTACAATTTGAACTTAGTGAGATTTCTCTGTCTCCTTTGAGTGTCTGCCGAGTCGATTTTTAATAAATAATTCCCTTGGTCCCTCACAATAAGTCACTTGGTTTTGTATCTTTAGAATGTAATTTTCTATGTATCATGTACCATTTTACTCGTTCACTCTTTCCCATTTTGAGTACGTTTGAAGTTGGTGGTTCGAACCCACCTGGGGCCATCGATCGAGGACATCATAAATTATCCCTCTGGCGAAAATGTCCAAAGAAGTTAGGCCCTGGTTTCGGTACCACAGTTCGTGGTTTGAAATTCCCCTGCTAGCATGGGTCTTTGCAACCTTCGGAATCTGTTTTAGAATTAGTTTCGGAATTAGCAGTTGGTTCCAGTCTCATTAACCCTCGTCTAGCAAAACAGTGGAACGCATTGCTTCAAACCAAATCCAACGATGATTAAAGTGTGATACTTCTTTATCTGCGTCAATTCGATTTATGCTTTCTATTATCACTGGATTTTGCTTTCAACTCTAAGAGCACACAATTACCTTCTTAAATCTTTGATTGAGACTTTTTATCTGAGAGCATATTTCCTACTCGGTGTTTTAGTTAGAACAGGGATAGCATGTTCCTATTGTACAGATGTGTCGAAGTAAAGTGCTTGATTTTACTTTGTCGAATAGACAAAATTGGAGAAATTTGGAGTAAAGATAAAAATATTCTGCAACGAAATTCACAGATTTTTAATAAAAAAATAAAAAAATATACCTCCGAACGTTTTTGGGTTAATTACATAATGAAGTCATTGTACTATTTTTGTAAAGGGATACTAACTTGGATTGTAAAGTGAGTTACCAAGGTTCGTGATACATAAATATTACCAGCATTAAAGCTGCATTATATCATGAATTTATTACTTTGAAATAATATTTGTAATTGCTTCAATAGTTTCATAAAAACTTTTGAGGACTTTTGAGGAAAAAACTTGTTTTTTAGTTTTAAATTAATTTTTTTAGGTGTGCTGCAAGCATTTTCAGATTTTTTAGTTTCAGTTAATTTTATAATAAGGTCTTTGTACTATTTTTGTAAAGGGGTACTAAACACGGTTTGTTAAGTGGGATACCAAAGTTCGGTATACATAAATATTACCAGAATTAATCTGCATTATATCGTGAATTTATTACTTTGAAATAATATTTGTAATCGCCTTAAAAAACTTGTTTTATCTGCGTTTTAATTTAATTTTTTTATGTGTTCTGCAAGTAATTTCAGATTTTTTTAGTTTCAGTTAATTTTATAATAAGGTCTTTGTACTATTTTTGTAAATGGGTACTAAAATTGCTTATAATGTGGGTTACTAAGGTCCTTTATACATAAATATCATCAGCATTATAGCTACATTATATCGTGAATTTATTACTTTGAAATAATATTTGTAAATACTTCAATGGTTTCTTAAAAAACTTGTTTTTATCTGAGTTTTAATTAATTTTTTAGGTGTGTTGCAAGTAATTTCAGATTATTTAGTGTCTGGTAATTAAAATACACATGCATTTTCTATTTTTTTTATTCTAAATTATCTATAATTTTAACCGGTGAAGGAAATGATATTCCTTGCTCATTCCTATATACTGTAAGTTAAATATAGTAAAAAAGAGTGGAATTGATAAGGAAAAAATACATACAAATTCTGAAAAGCAAAGTTATGATCAAATTTAGTATTTTGTTTCTTTTACCGCTAAAAATTTTCCGGAGTTCACCAGTAGGAATTTATTGAGTGTTATACTGATTTTACTAGATTTATTGGTTTCCCATGAAGAGTAGAGAAAAAAAAGTATTCCAACACTTGTCCCATCCTTTTATTTTATTTTATTTTTTATCTAAGCTATTCTGTTCTGTAATAATGTCATTTCCAGTTTTTATCGACATTCTTTCGCGAGAAATGCTATCTCTGAGTCGCTTCACGTAACCTCGTGCCATTTTAGTTCTCGAGTTTTCTTATTACTCGGGCTTTATTGAAATTTTAGACAAGCATGCAAATGAAATGTTTTAGAAATGGCCCTGTTCCGAACATCATTTAATCTCTTTAGGGCTAAATTTCTTTACTGAAGTATTTTGTTTTTGTTTCGGTCAGAAAGAATCTTTAGCGAGTCATCATTTTAGATGCTCGCAGAAATAAAAGAGGCTACGTTAATACGCAAAGAACTCAAGTTATGCTAATTGTTCCAGGAGCTTTGCTTTTTTTAAGTGCAATGTTTTGCTGTAATATCTATGCTTCCGGGAGAGGCTATTGTGACTGTAAAGAATAGAAACAAATCACAGAATTGTGATACTAGGTTTGTTGTGTGAAAAAAACTATTTTTAGAAGCCTAGCAATTCTTTTTTGATAATAAAACCTTGCATTAGTATTTTTTTCTCCAAAAAGATACTTAATATTTTCTTGCATTGTCCTACGCATGTTGTATATCATAACAAACCATCTCATTCATATCTCTTTCTATTAAAGGGAGTGTTTGTATAAACACACACACACACACGTATATATATATATATATATATATATATATATATATATATATATATATATATATATATATATATATATATATATATATATATATATATATATATATATATATATATATATATGTCAGGTATAAAAAAAGGGGTAGTTGGAAATTATGTAAGTTAAAAACGATTCTAAAAAGAGAACTCTTTTATAATAATAAAATAAATGAAAAAGACCCACGCTCGCGTAAGCTTTCAGGATAATCCGGTCAGGCGGAAGCATTTCTCAGTGATTTGATTTCGATTTGATGAGCTTGCAAACAGATAAGTTGGGAATTTGGCGCGTGGACATGGAGCGGTCAACACCTTCACGCATAGCTTCGCCACGAACATTGAAAATGGCGCTTGTTGCTTTCCGTAAGAACGATGAGTTAATAAAACTTATTATTATCAAGAAGACTGTGTTCCATTCGCCTTAACTCTGCACCACGACCTTAACATATATATATATATATATATATATATATATATATATATATATATATATATATATATATATATATAATATATCAAAATTATTTAACTTTAATATTTCCTGAAAAAATTCCTCTCTCCCATTCTAATTCTTTAAAAAATTTTTCACAGCCTCTAAATGTCTTAATCAAAGGAGTGTCATCGACTTAAAATTTTTTCGATACATTTACCAAAGCTTTTTGTGCTATAGATGTACATTTCCTGTCTATTCAACACGTTTTTCAGCTGTCTCCCAAATGGCTTCGCATTTTACCCGATCTGAACAGTGTAATTCACTGACTAAGTTTCTTGTTCCTTGGGAGAATTCCTTCTGTCTTCGCTCTTGGGTGCACTTCTGTTCCAGTAGAGTGATTTGTATGTTTTTTTTTACTGTCGTTGGCTAGTAAAGATGTCCGTTTTTGCAGATCTAAAATAAAGTTTTAATTAGACTTGTGCCGTTCTCTTTAAAGTGGGCCGATTGCATTTTTATTACTGCTAAGCTGAGTAGGCTTCACCTTGTCCAGTAGTTTCATAATTCCTTTATACCATATATATATGTAATATACGTTATTACACTTAAAATATCTCGTTAAAATCTCCCTCTTCCCATTCAAATTCTTTCATATTTATTTTTTTAGCCGTCTAATGTCTTATTTAAAGGAGTATACACAGAACTTTTCTACTTGTCAGTCAAAGCTAACTCTGAAATAAATGCAAATTTCATCAACCACCTGTCCACAATACTCCACCTTTTTTAATGATTTTAATCCTTACAAAATCTTTTCTGATTGTAAAGAACGCTGAATAAGCTGCCGGTTTCTTGGGAATGCTCTAAGCGTCTCTTGCTTTAATCCTGTAATTGAACTTAACTAGTACTAACCCTGTAATTGAAAGTGTATTTCATGTATCATTCCACACTCTGAGTCACAGAGAAACTTCACGGAGAAAGATCATTTTTCTTAGATCTTAAATTAAAGTTCAGTTCCACATTGGCCATGCTTGCTACTTTTTATGTTATGGAGTCACGCCTGTGTACTGTCAATTAATTAGGCTTTTCATTGCTCAGTAAGCCCGGGCAAGTAAAAATAATAGGGGGTAATTTTACGTTTAACCAGTGGATTAATAACGTCGCCTTACATTTATATATGTAATAATAAAATTCTATTAAAATAAATTTCTAATTTAAATGTTTTATGTTTTCCGTTGAAAATCTAGATTCCCTAGTAACAATATTTAGACACATTTTTCAGAATAATGGCTATGAACTCTCATTTCCTGGCCCCTTAAATTTAGACTTGCAGCCCCGTTAATTACTTATTCCGCGCATTGTGACATACTATATCTTCTAGAATAAACTAGAAGTAATTATAGTGTAGTGATTGAGATCATTCCTGGATCCACGCTCCTTCCCATACTTAATAGGCTGGCTCACAGATTTCGAGACTTTTCCTTTGAGAACACGATGTAATATATCATTTATGTTTTGTGCTCTTTTTCCCTACGAGGATTTGTGTGTTATCTGGTGTTTTTGTAAGTCTGCATTAATATGCTCGGCTACTATATTTTTAATAATGATGATACAGTGATGCCTACAGTATTTTTAATTTATATGGACTTTATATTAAGTTATTTCATATATATAGAATGTACATATATATTATATATCTATATATCTATATATATCTATAATATCTATATATAATATAATATATATATATATCTATATATCTATATATCTATATATATACATATATATATATATATATATATATATACATTATATATATATATATATATATATATATATATATATATATATATATATATATATATATATATATATATATATATATATATATATATATATATATATATATATATATATATATATATATATATATATATATATATATATATATATATATATATATATATATATATATATATATATATATATATATATATATATATATATATAGTTGTCAGGATTTAAAATGTAGATTAATTTTAAGAGATTTTAATTAGGGATTCTTTTATTGAGAGTGACACGGCATGAGGAGTTAGCCACATAAATACGGCTCACGCGCAGTGATCTGGGCAGAGAGCAGTATGCACATTTCACGGTCAGACCTGTAGCTCCCCGAAGCAGCGAAGTCTGGCTTTGTTAGAAGTTGGGCGCCAATGTGAGACGCCATTGAAAAAAAGTGTGTGATGAGATTTGAATAAAGATATGAAGTTGTAGTCAGGACTATAGTGTGTTTAGTAACCCTGTCATATATATATATATATATATATATATATATATATATATATATATATATATATATATATATATATATATATATATATGTAAACATCTCAATTTAATCCATTAGGTCGCATAGAATTGTAGGTCGTATTACTTTTACTTGCCAGGACTACTGGGTAAGGAGAAATCTAAGAAGCTAGCAGTAATGATTTTGCAGTCAGCTATTCCATTAAAAGAAGCAACGAGGTCCTACTTGGAACTTTAACTTTTATTTCCGAGCTACGAAAATGACATGCTACTCAGTCAAAGGCAGAAAACGGAATGATCATGAAAACATTTTGCTTTTACAAAATTTATCCCCACAGCGAGACGCGGAGACGAATTCCTTCCCAGAGAAAGTAGATTAATAAGCGCTCTCGATAGTAAAAATGAACTTAGACCATTGAAAAGAGAGAGCCATTTCATTGACACAGCTGAAAAATGTAGTGAATAAGCAGAAAATATATATTTATTAGTTAGTTAGCTTCGGGAGGCTGTGAAAAGAATTTTAAGCACTAAACACTCATTTAGATAAGTTATTTTGTGGCTGGGAAAATAAATTCGAAGGAATTAAGAAGATGAAAATGACAATTTTAAGAGATATTTAAAGTACAATAATTTTGATATATTACATATAAATACTTTATATATACATATATATATTTGTATGTTTTTATGCATATATGTTTATATATTTGTTTTTTGTAAAAATCCTCATTATTTGTCACAGAGTCGGAAAAATTTGGACTGCTATTGTTTGATAACGTCAAAAGGATTTAAGTCACTGTCGCTATCAAAAGCTTTTGCATACTTTATATAGTATAAAAATTTAATATGAAGAGTTTTAACCTTCCCGATTACTGATAGATGGCATTAAATGATGGCATTATTCTTCAAATAACTTCAAATTCAACTCAAAGAAGAATACAATAAGAATCACTATTAAAGTAAATTATGTATACTTTTAAAGACCTTCGTATTTACATATAGTTTGTTAAAATTATGTAAATCATTCAGAATAAAAAAATTAAAACTTTTTCAATACAACATGTGATTTAGCTTCTGAAAGCGAGATTATTTAAATATTCAGTGTACCTAACTATCACTTTAATATTTTAACATTTTTGTGCCTATTATCTTTTAAGAGGGAAACAGTTTAACATATATTTCTAAACTTTTGATTAAGTGATTCAAAAACTATTTTTTTTTAATCTTCAGTTTCTCTTAATGATTGAAACTACAGGAACTGAAGTTATATGAATATTTCTACAAGTCCTTTCGACGGAATTCTATTTTATTTAGCGTAATGACTTTTGATTCTGTACAAATTGATATCAGTTTCAAGAAAATTCAACAAATGGATAAAAATTTAAAAATTTCCGAAGCATTTTCCATTGATCTCTAATTTGTAAATGAGCTATTTTTTTATTTTTCCTTTAATGTCTATAATTTAGTAGAGTCTCTAGAACACTTTATTCTATCTTAAATTTGCTTTATTGTATAGCATTGCGTTTTGAATGTGTTTTAATGTTTTTTCATTTTTCATGTTTTAATTATTTCATATTAAATCTCTATTATTTCCTAAATATATTTGTATTTTTAACCTATTTTCATATGTCTTCTCAATTTATATTTTTCTTCATTTATCTGTACTTCATTTTTATTTTCTCCTTATATAATACAGATTCATTTTAATAACTTTTATATCAAGAATTCAATTTGATTTTAGTTATGACGTCATCTGAATGCTGTTAAAATCTATTCGCGTTTGTTTGTATGCATCAACTCTTTAAAACAGATGAATTCTTGTGGTGGTCAAGACAAATATCCACGGATTTGGACAATTTTGTGAGACCCATTTTGCTAAGTTCATTTTTTGTAGTACCATAATTATGAGACGTTAAATAAAAAACACCCCAAATATTAATTATTTTAGTTTAAATGTGCATTTTTCTGTGCAGATCATTTCTGTTCAGGTAAATTATGAGGATTATTTACCAGAATTTACCTTATAAATTTTGTGAGACTCATTTTGTTAAGTTTATTCTTTTCAGTATCATAATTATGACATATTAAATATAAAGCCATCCAAAATATTAACTATTTTAGTTTAAATGTGCATATTTCTGTGGAGATAATTTCTGTACAGGTAAATTATGGATGATAATTTACCAGAATTTACATTATAGAAATTTTAGGAGACTGATTTTGCTAAGTTTATTCTTTGTAGTGCCATAATTTTGACATATTAATTAAAAACCACCCAAAATATTAATTATTTTAGTTTAAATGTGTATTTTTCTGCACAGATAATTTCTATTCATACAAAGTATGGACGATAATTTACCAAAATTTACCTTATATTAATTTTGGGAGAATCATTTTGTTAAGTTTATTCTTTGTAGTATCATAATTATGACATATTAAATAAAAAATCCCCCAAAATATTAATTATTTTAGTTTAAATGTGCATCTTTCTGCCCAGATGATTTCTGTTCAGGTAAATTATGGATGATAATTTAGCAGAATTTAACTTATATAAATTTAGAAGACTCATTTTGCTAAGTCTATTCTTTGTAGTACCATAATTATGAGATATTAGATTTCTGTTCATGTAAATATGGATGAAAAGAAGCTATTAAGTTTGTTGGGCGTTAATACATTGCAACTAAATAACTTCATAATAGTAAGTATATTTCTGGAGGATTCTAAAGACATGTTGTATTAACACGTACCTTAAAGTTTTCATCTATGCCTGCAATTTACATAACAGACAATGCATTCTGATTTATTATAGAAATATCAAAGGAAAAAAATATAATGTGGACACTCCATTACTTTCTTGTATGTCTTTTATATTACACACATTCTTTTATTTTAATATTTTGACACTTTATCAGAATAATAATTCTGCAAATTCCTTTAAATATTCAAATATAGTTTCGATTCTTGAGATAACCGTATTGTCCAAGTATATCTCAAGTAAACCCATCTAGCTGTAACCTACAGCTGTAATTTATGCTCTATTAAGATATTTTCGTTATATAGGCGTTTTAAACCAAAATTTTTTTCATAATTAGAATACTTCCTTTATTGCAAATCAAGAAGTAATAAAACAGTAAATATCCTATATTGTTCTTTGCAAATAATAGATTTTTATAAATTATTTCAAGCTTAAAAAGTATTGTTTCAACTGAATGTGAATACGGCTATATGTTTTTGTTCTATTTTTGTAGAGCTAAAACAATACCTGATAGTGTTAATATATGTTATAGATAGTTTTATGTAGAGGGAAGAGGGCAACCGGAAAGGGAGAAGCACATGTAGAGAATCGGTGGAGAAAAGATAAAAAAAAATTCCTCAGTTTCGGTTAATTGGTTGACACGTTGAGTACTGAATTTAGATAATAACATAGGACTCTAATGCTTAAATAATATGCAAAGGACTGGTATCATCAAAGCCGGTAATGAGATTCGAACCAACGATCTACGTTATCAAAATTAAACACTTCAAATTTTTACCCATTATTTGATCTATATATATAGTTATAAGAGTATTTGAAAAATGTCGACTAAAGCTATAAAGAATCTTCACATCTCTAATTTTAACGATATAAGTGTCAAATGTATTTATGAAATGCAGAAGTGTTACAATATGTCTTCGATCTACTTTACCAAAATTCAGCACTCCAAATTTTTACCCATTATTTGGTCATATATAGTTATAAGAGTATTTGAAAAATGTCGACTAAAGCTATAAAGAATCTTTATAACTCGTATTTTAACGATATAAGTGTCAGATTTATTCATGAAATGCAGAAGTGTTACAATATGTCTTCGATCTACGTTACCAAAATTCAGCACTCCAAATTTTTACCCATTATTTGGTCACATATATATTAATAAGAGCATTTGAAAAATGTCGACTAAAGCTATAAAGAATCTTTATATATCTTATTTTAACGACATAAATGTCATATTTATTTATGAAATGCAGAAGATTTACACACAACATTGAATAAGGAGCTCTCTTTGAATACCAAAGCATTGAATAATATAATGATATGGTAGTATTCATGAATTATATAAAATGAAGTTATAAGTAAATTGTTGGCCACTGTTAGCACCAAAACGCATTTTATTTTCATACTGAAAGTATTTAATTTAACTCATGAAAATCCATTTAATAATAAATAGTAAATATATTTCAGCCTGTAGAATTGATTTGTCAAGAAAATGGCTGTCAGAGATAGGAAATGGCAAGATTAAAATAAATGTAGAAATAAAGTATAGGACAAACGTATAGATCGGTTTAAATTGCATCACGATCACAATGAAAAACATAAAAACCATACTTTATCTGAACAGTCGTAGATGATACAAAAAAAGTCTTCATAACTTTGAAGTGTTCACTAATTTTAATCAATATCGAGAAAAATGTGATTTTCCGCCGACTAAGCATAAAAGCTTTGAAGTTATCTAACGTAAGATAATAATGGCACTCCAATTTATAAAAGACCTAATTTGTCGATATTAATATCTGTATACTAGCCTTCTTGCTTCTAGATATTAATATTTGTCTTAATTGAATAGAGGTTACTTGATCTAATATATTTTTTCATATTTCTGAACCTTTACACATGCATGAGACTGCAAATCGCTTAATTTTGTAGATGCGAAAATGACTATAGCAGTTTTAAGTACACCCCTGTGTATTAAAAATACATAAAAATCCTATTTTATAGAGATTTAAGTTGAAAACATGCTATTTACCACTTGGCACATTTTGTAAATATATTTAACCCCTTAATGCACAGTTTTTTTATAAAAAGGCCAGCTAAAAAAAAATCAATTTTTTTACTGTAAATTTAAAAACGTTGTCTTGCCAACAAAATTACAAAAATACAAAAATAATTAAAATTTTTATTGCAATTTTGGATTTTGATAACATTGCAGAAAATAGTCGAATATTGTAATATTACCCGCACATCGACTTTTTATTTTATCTTTCTTTTCAAATTCCGCCGAACGATGGCCCTTTGGTTAGGGTGCTGGTCTTCGGAATCGGAGTTCGTGGGCTCAAATCCCACATTGACCTGGATGTTCGTAGCCTTTCGGAATCGGCTTTAAGCTGTAGGTACCGGCCTCATTAGTCCTCGGGTTGCAAAAAGTAGACCGTAGCACTCCAAACCAAACCAATCTTTTCGAATTCCCATTTCAGAATAAATATTATTATCAGTAATAATACTTATTTATTAGGTATTATTAAGTATTTTTATATAATTTACATACAAATACTTATTATTTTCAATTATCGATTGAATTCGAGTGTGAAAAATTATAGCAAAATGAAGTACAAAGCTGTTCGAATTATCTCGAGTGTGCACAGTTTGGACAGTTTAGCACGCTCGAGTTAACTCGAACGTGCCCGTTAAGGAGTTCATGTAACTGTAAATAGCTTGTACTCCTAAATCTGTCAAAACTGAAGTAAATTAACTTCTTTCGTACCAAGTTACAATGAAGCCCATATATCTTAATCTTCTGTCCGAATTAAGTAAATAAACTACTCAAGTTGCTTTGTTTTATATAATTATGTTTGAGATAAATATATGTTTACATGAAAATACTGGCTGATGCAAGGTTTTGTAATACGATAAGAATATTGATTTGAAATTATACGAGTATTGACACATTGTATGCGGGACTCGTACTAGTATGTTTTCTGACGATTGATACTTGAGCGCGGGTCACGTACTAGGATGTTTTCTGATGACTGATACTTGAGCGAGGGTCACGTACTAGTACGGACTAGTGTAACAACATGGTTCATTTGCGGGTACAAAAATAATGGTACATACAGGAAAGCGAAGCCGAAAATTCTTGTCTACTACATAGATTCAGGAAAAATTTAGACAAATATAAACTAGTTTTTAAATCAGTCGATGCCGAACCACAGAACGGGAGAAATTAAAACTATATACAACTATTTCTATTGGATTTTTCATATTTATGATACTATTATAAATTTATCCACTAAAAAATATATTTTTCATTACAAAAATCTTATGATTGTTATTTATGTATTTCTATTTATATATTTGTTTATAAATTTCAATATAAAAAAAACGAAAAGTTGGTTAAAAAATTAAATAATTTTAAATCTATTGAGATTTAACTGAATAACTAAATTTACGAGCAAAACACGATACAATTTCGCTGCGAAATGTACCTGCACACAATGTGTTAATTTAAAAATATGCGGAGATGTTTGTAAAATCAACAAAAAATAATAAAAAAATAAGGAAATACATATAAAAGAAAAACAATATTGATGATATTTAATTATTGTTAAATTATTGTTAAATATAATTATGACTAAACTGATATTGTTAAAATTCCCATCAAACGAAACAGGCTATTTTTAATAAGATATATTGTGGAAAACAGAATATAGATTTCTAATCTGAATCACTGTGAAAGAAAACTCTTTTGTTAGGTGCACACAATAAAATATTATACGAAAAACGATTTTTATAGCTTTTGATATATTTATTCAATCCAAAATAGACTCTTTGTTGATGATATTCTTCCCATCGCAAAGATATGCTTTTAATATTAGTTTCCATTTCTCACTTTATCCACGTATTTTGAGAGTCACTTGAAAGGATCGTATTGAGAAACGAGGTGCTGTTCTCTAAAGTATGTACAAAATTTCTAGAATTCATTTCAAGAAACCCCGATTTATATTTCGAGAAATTCCTTTATTTGAAACAAGAATGCTTAAACAAGTTTCTGCAAATGGTTGTTCAGCGCGACGCATAACTTTTCTCTTTGAGAACGAGTTTTATTTTGCAGTGTTATAAGGCTGAGATTGGAGGCGTAACGGAAAACATCTCAAAAGGAATCGGTAATAAATGAAGAGATGTCAGTTTTGAATGCTTGAGTTATACATTTATTGCCGTTTTTCGGTACAGGTAAATTGTATTGCGTTTTAATGTAAAATGTATGGTATAAAACCTTTGAATTGATTTTGGAACTCTAAATTTCATTGTACAACTATTTAAATTTGTTACTGTTCATGATATGCACTTCGTTCTCAATGAGCAAAGTTTATGCACCTTCCTAATTCATGCTCTGTAAAGAACTATGACTAGTCTTTTATGCCTTGATCACTCGAACGTGTCAAAATTACTTTATTTTAGGAAACAAGGAAACTTGAATCTTAATTTTTAAAATATACAATTATTAGATGCATTAGTGTAATGAAATTGTTTTTTAAAAAGTTTTTAGTGCACTGATACAACAGTGGAATTCATTCATATTTTTAAGCTATGTTTTACACAATACTGTGCATGAGTGTTATGAAAACTCTTGTATAAAAAAATTAGCTAACACTTAAAGATAAAAAATAAATTAAAATTTTACATGTTCCAGTACATATTTTTGCATAAAAATGAAAAATCAACCTATTTCTAATTATATTCACATTTTATTCTATACATCATGGAATGGTTATGAAAAATTAAATTTCATATCTTCAGTACATTATATACCATTATATATATATATATATATATATATATATATATATATATATATTATATATATATATATATATATATATATATATATATATATATATATATATATAAATGAAATATCTTAAAGTAATGAATTACAAGATAATACAATTTTAATACAATTTTGAATGTTTCAATGCGCTATGCAGAAAACATCCAAAGGTATAACTCACTCGAACGTGTCATACACACACACTCACATACCCCCACACACACACACACACACACACATATATATATACATTTATGTATATATATATATATATATATATATGTATATACATATAAATATATATATATTTATATTGATATATACATACATATATATACATATATATTAAAGAAGTGTTCGCCGACCTTATTTCTTCTTACTTGTCTCCCAAAACTAACTCTAAAAAAAACGTTCATTTTTTATCCACTAGCCATATTTTCAAAGCTCTCCCAGGAAAATAATTTCACTCTTCCAACAAACACGTTGCTACATATGTGATTTTCGAGCTAACTTAAAGGATCAAAGTTTATTCTTGAATCCCCAAAACGCTTAATATTCAGTCTCATGGTAGCAATCTTAAGTCTCTTGGAAAATCACGTGATCTCTCGCTCTGACCACTGAAAGATTGTTTTGAGTATTCGATGCAAAACTCCTGTCTTGTAAAGACGGATAGTTTAACTTTTCAATTTTTATTCTCTTTAAATTTAAAGTTCCCCAACGATGGACTCCGCTGTCTTTAATAGCAGCCCAACTACAAATAACTTCTATTTGATTAGTTTAAGCCGGGGCAATTCAAATAGCAGGGGTCAATATCCCATGTAATCTGTAAAAGATAATTTAACACACACACACACACATATATATATATATATATATAGTAGATATAGTATATATATATATATATATATATATACTATATCTACTATATATATATATATATATATATATATATATATATATATATATATATATATATATATATATATATATATATATATATGTGTGTGTGTGTGTGTGTGTGTGTGTGTATTAAAACACATGACAAGCACTTTGAGATATGATTTTAAGTGATATTGAAAATGATTGTTACTTCCTATAGATTTAGTTTACTAACAAGTTGCTATAATCTACATATATCACATCATTTCTTCTAACAACAACTTTCTTTTAACTATACTTTTAAAATTTCTTAATGTTGGATAATGAAATAAATGCCAGACTTCCTTCATGCAAGGCTTCAAGCTTTTCATCATCTATTTATACAAGCCACTATACGCTTCTCCATTGTGATAGTCTTGATTAATGGTAAATTTATGAGGATAAACTATGCATTACAGTCTATTAATACACGTTTATGAATGGTACACTACCAATCACTCTGATTTCAATGGACGTAATATATAATACTGGCATTCACTGGCGTCAACAATGCATGATTTACAAGAGCTATTGAGCAATTTGACTGCATCTACAAATTTAATGAAGTTCAGACTTATTTTAGTTAATTTTCTTTTCTCTTTTAACAATACTGAGTATTTTTTATACTCTTTACAGTATAAAACAGCTCTTACTCTATTTTTTATATTGTTTTATACTCTTTACAGTAAGAAATATTGCTTGTCTTCGTCAATTAAACATAATATCAAACAATTTGTAATTCAATCCTGAGTTAAATATAATATCCATAGCTATTCTTAAGACCTTTCCAGATACGATAGTTGTATAATGATTGTATTATCAGAGAGTGTTATGCATACTTTTATGTGTACATGTATGTATCTGTTAAAGAAAAACATTTTGTACGCAAAAAAATGAAATAATCTAACAAATTTGCAGCTAAATTTCCTACAGTAATCTACTATACCAATGAGACAGACAAATAGACATGGACACACATCTGTAATTTGAAAATGAGACAGACTCCATGACACGGACTTGAATTTGTAATTTTTACGGAGTTCTGCATTTACAGTCGTAAAAAAGGAAATTTATAATATGGAGGGTATATTGCTAAAGGATCAAATTTCTACCAAAATTTAGACCTGAGTTGACCAAAGTGGTCCGAATAAGAAAATAAAAAGCTAGGTTCACTGCTCTATTTTGTCGAGTGGGCGCTTAACTCAATTTCTATGTCATTATAACTCCAAATATCAAAGTCCAGCTTTGGGAATAGTTCATATCTGGTCGTGTGGAAATGTGGACCTCTGTAGTAAGTCAGAAATGTGAAGTTTGGTACTTTAAAGCTCATATAATTATACTTTTAGG
This sequence comes from Pardosa pseudoannulata, assembly GCA_032207245.1. NCBI lineage: Eukaryota > Metazoa > Arthropoda > Arachnida > Araneae > Lycosidae > Pardosa > Pardosa pseudoannulata. Next base: position 52,162,134 of record CM063505.1, read on the forward strand.
AACCTAAATCAATTGACTTGGCCTGAGTGAATAGAACCTGTAACTGTATTAAAAGATCTCCTGTATTAAAAAATAGATTTGCCCAGATTGCATATTAGTTAGAGTGCTTTCCCACTTACCGACACGATAACGTCTGTATCGGCCGGTAAATAATGCAATGACAAAACAGTATCGTGTCGTCTAGAAAGCAGATTTTCCACTTTACCGATACTGTTTCATTTAAAGATGGCTGTTAGCTGATACAATTTTTATGATGACTGAAGTAATAACTTTTTTAGACTTAGTACAACAATTATTGTTAGAAAAGTAAATTTTAGCGATTTCATTGTACGCATTTTAAAAACATTTTAAATGCTAATACTAGGCACCAATTACTCTTTCCACAGGGGGTATAATAGTGAAGCTTTGGCTCCGCCTCTTTTTTTGTGAAAAAGTCAATTTAACATTCAACGTGTGAGTCGTTTTGGCGTAATATTGGCGCGTTGTGCTAGCCTTTTTCTTCCTCGGGTTCGATTCCAGTTTTTTTTTTTTTACTAATCCATTAAAAACATTTTAATTTTTTTTTCTGTAACTCTCTTTAAATCTGCTAAAATTCTGGCACGTCTTCTAAAAATTAAAATAATTTTTGTTTAAAACAATAACATATTAAAAAATATGAATAAAAATGTTTTCCATTTTAATTGCTCTTTTCTAACTTTATGTAATTAATTTTGTCCTTTTCATTTCCCTTTTTTAATCTATTTAGTTTTAACTATTAACACATTTACCAGATCATTTTGTCTTTAGTAAGTTTACTTCTTTAAATTTATTAAACAATCTTAAATCAAAATTTGATACACTCAGTAATTTGCTTTCAAAAGAAACAGTATGTGATATATGAACTTATTAATTATTGCAGATGAAAACGTAATAGAACAGATGTGAAATTCAAACAGTAATAATAGCAAATCTACGATAAAATTGCATTTTATGTCAAGCATATGAGAATAACATAACATTAAAATCTGAGCAGAATGTGTCAATTTAATGCGTAAGAAATCTAAATATTTAAATATTATATTAATAATGAACTTAAAAATAAAGTCATGTAACAACTGTATTACAAAAAATATAATTTATTAATCCAAAGCAAATAACGTGAGTGGCGATAGCTCTCAAAATGTCGAACTGATTCAAAAGGAATAGCGCTTGCGGAACGACAAAACTGCCCGATAAACGATATCGGTCGTTCGAAAACAACAAAAGCGTCACTGAATCGGTTGGTGGGAAAGCTAGTAGCTCATCTTAGTGCATTTGACGTGCGCCGATGTCGGAGAACGACAGTCGTCTACGATTTATCGCTGTCGTGTCGGCAAGTGGGAAAGCGCTCTTAGTGTCTCACCTTTCCACGTAGTAAGCTTGTGTTCAATTACTGGGAACGGCTTCTATGTATTTGTGTGATGTCAAAGAAAATGGTGCTTGTTATTTACTTCTTGGTTCTCAGAGGACAGTTCAGTAAAAGCCTTATCCCAAGACAACCTGAATTAAATGAAAAAGGCAATTGATTTATTTTATGATTTCATTTTCCGGTGAAGAGTACGCAGATTTTTGGTGTGATAGTGAAAATTATACAGCCGATTAAGGATCATGTCTGTATGGAATCTGAACCAAAATAAGTCTGTGCATTCTACTTTGGCAAATGGAATAGTAAACTGAATTTGTTGCTTTTCATTGCGTACAGGTTGACTGTGATAAATACTTTAGACTACCACCTCTGTCTCGCTCATCTCAAATATGTTTACTTACTTCTATCATTGCAAAAATCAGGTACTTGAAGGGTATGTCCAAAATTACCGAGAGTTTCCATTCCCTTCCTCCTCTCGATCTAAAGCAACGTTAATGGTCCAAGGGTAAAATCCAAACCACAACCAGATTTCTATTTGACTCCTACAAAACAAATCAAATGCGATTGACGGGGAAAGTCTTATCCAATCTAAATTTCGAATAATGACCGCATATAGTGCCATTTATATATCGCTAGTTCGGCAATGAGTGGAATGTCAAGTGTTTTTTGAGTTTTCTTGCTGGTTGAAAATTTTATTGTCTTTCACGTTGCTTTCTCAATAATCACATGAAAGGTAATTATTACTATTGACCACTTACAACCAAAGCTAATGCTAGGAATTACCGATAACTCAATGTCGTGTAGTTCTCATTTATATTTGGGTACTAACCTGTGATCAAATGTATAGTGGTATTTATTTTGGTTGCGTTGTGTAAAAATATTTTAGTACTAAATTTAACCACAGGTTCTGAGAAACTACAGACATAAAATATGAAAATAAACTAAAACCTAGATTAAAAGCCTCTGAAACCAGCTTAAAATAAAAAAGGTAAATTTATTATAATGATATATATACATCTATGTACACACAATCTGATTCTATCTTCATAAAATTTGCTTTATCAACATCTTTAAATTAGGTGCTACTCTAATTTAGTTCTGACAATAATTTTTGATCACTTAAATAAATATGTAAATATAAGAGAGAGGGCCTAATCTGAAATTCAAATATATGTAAAAGGGGGTACATTTGTGAGTTAATAAGGTGTGTCCGGAACACTGCTTCATCTTTGTCCCCTTTTCCTTCTTATCGTCCAATCGGGATAGTTGTAAAAATCTAATTGGTCTGCTTAACCCTGCCATGAGACCGCCAACGTGGAAAATCTTATCCCTTCTAAATGGGCACTGTCCCTTAGAGACTCCACAAAGGTATATTCTTATTTAGTGTCAAGCACGGAGAGGGATTCTAATCTGGGACTGGGATCAGAACCCCGCCCGAGACTACCGTACAAGACAACATTATCCGTTGAATATAATTTTATGGTCCTCTGTCCTTTACAAAAGATGTGATGAGGTCAGATTTAGATCCCGAGCATTTTACTTCTTGTATGAATGAATCAATTATATTACTGATCTAAATCGCCTCATCACACTCAAAATCAAATAACAGTTTTTTCCTCTGAAAATTTACTAAAATATCTAGTACGATTTTCAAATAGTAAATCATAAAATGAAAAATATTTATTACGAACTAAAATTTGTATTTTTATGTCTAATCATTAATAGTCATATCTATACACACGCACACGCATACACATACACACTATTAATAAATTTCATTGATATAAATATCTATATATTGCAATATACTTATATACATATTGATTACTAAAGGAAAGTTTTTCAAATAAAAATACCAAAATGACAAGCTTCCAGTGTATTTATTATCATCAAACTTCAAAAAGAGCTAAAATTGTCATACTTTAGAAGATGTCAAGATTAATTAAAATGACAGAAAATTTCTCTAAAGGGAAAATTAAATCTCTTGTAATTATGGTAATTTTATGGGCCTCTAGCATTATACCAACGTCAAAATTCGGGGACATATTAAAACTTTACATTTCGGGAGCATTTGGGATTAACTTATAAAGTTAAAGTTTACTCACTTACTAAGAGGTGAAAAAGAATGTTTTAATATTAATATATACAGTTTCATTCTTATTAGTAAATAAAGAAACCCTCAAATATGTATCATTTCGAGACATAGAAACTGGTCAAGATTACTTTATTTAAGGGAACAAGGAACCTTGAATCTTAATTTTTTAAATATACAATTATTAGATGCATTATGGTAATGAAATTGTTTTTAAACAGTTTGTAATGCACTGATACACCAGTGAAATGCATTCATTTTTGAAGCTATGTTTTACAAAATAATGTGCATGAGTTTTAAGAAAACTCTGGTATACAAAAATTTAGCTGGCACTTAAAAAAAATTAAATTAAAAGTTTACATGCTCCAGTGCATATTTTTGTATAAATAAAGAAAAATCAACTTATTTCTAATTATATTCACATTTTATTCTATACATTATGGAATGTCAATAAAAAATTAAATTTGGATCTCCAGTCCATTACATATTATTATATATATATATATATATATATATATATATATATATATATATATATATATATATATATATATATATTATATATATATATATATATATATATATATATATATATATATATATATATATATATATATGACATGGACAAGTGGTTAAGGCATGGAAGACACATTTGATTTCATATATAAAAACTTCTTTATTGTAATCTTTCTGTCCATGGCTATGACATTCAGATATCCTTTGTTCTCATCTTGGAGTGACAAGCTTAGAGGATGTTATCAACCCGAGTTCCCGCTCAGAACTGTCTCTTTTGGCGTTGCTACCTAAGCAAGATTCCTATGTCTACTTCCACGTAAGCTTTTTTATTCTGTGTAGTTCTGCCCGAGTGTGTGCCTTTCTCCTATTACGTTATCGTTCATGAGTTCTAATTTTTAATTATAACTCGTTTAATTCTTAACCCCCATTTTTAAATCTGTACCCCCCACACATATATGTAATGATATTTTTAACCTACTACTAACCAACGTAATTATAAGTGTATCTTAAAATAACATTTGGGTGATTCAACACTTTTATGGCAATACTTGGGAGCTATCTTTTGTTGCCTTAATCTATCTTGTCCAGAAAACAACAAAATTAATTCCTGCCAACGTCAACCCTTCTTATATAATTTGGTAACGCTTCTTACCGCATTATCACATGACAAACCACTAAAACCCTGATTGACTGGTGTACCCCTATAAATTGTCATGTACGTGTTGTACACCTCAGAAGCTTTCGGGATGTTTCTAGAATAAAACCGTACTACTTTTTCCAGATATTTTTCTACCACTTCAGTTTCAACTGCACCCAAGCTAATGCGGATATTCTTACCTTTGTGATGGGCTAAATTCCCCATTACATATATATGTATATATGTAATAAAGTTTTTGCCTCATTTCAAAGGAAGGTCCAAGCTGATAAATCAGCCTGCAGCCGTGAAACCGTAGACGAGTGAAAACGAAATGGAGTGATTTGATCAAACTGGCATAGTTTATTCAGTCATTAACTTTCACGAACGACTGTTAGCAAAACCTGTGCCTCGGGGATAAATAGTTGTCTGTGACTTCCAAACAGAAATTACTCACAAGTGACATGCAGTCTAAGCTCCAGAATTTATTTTTAGTTACTTATGAAACCGGAAGGAATCCACAAGGGAAACAAAGACATTCGCTAATGTTCCAGAAAACGATACCAGAAAAGATAGAAACGGAAAATTAATTCAAGATAAACATAATTATTTTGGTTAATTTTTAGGATAAAAATATCATTACATATATATGTATATATATATTTAAAAATAAAACTTTATAAGTTCCAGTACATATTTGTGCTTAAAAAAATAACCAATTTATTCCTAATTCTATGCACAGTTTATGCATAGTTCTATGCATATATATATATATATATATATATATA
>CM063505.1:52172547-52187547 GCA_032207245.1 Pardosa pseudoannulata
ATAATAATTGGAAAAAAATTGAAAATTAAAATGTATATTTATGTATACATAAGTAGAGATGTTTATATATCTATATGTATATATATATGTATATACATGTACATATAGACGTAGCCCAACATTACAACTGTTACACATGTAACTACTCTCTTTTCTTTTTCTTTTTCCATTGCTATCTCTTTTAACACAACACACAGAGCAATATCTACAAAAGTACAAAGCCACTCGTATTATCTCGAGTGTGCACAGTTTGGCCAGTTTAGCGCTCTCGAGTTAACTCGAGCGTGCACGTTAAGGGGTTAATAATAGTGGCATTATAATTAATAGTGGAATTTATTACGATGAAAATGTTACTGTCTTTTTCCTTCAAAGTATGTTCTATAAAGATATCACGTAACTGTTGAGGTTCACAAAATTGTAAATAAATTACATAAAATTAAACATGCAATTCCTTTATATCTTCATATGTACTATTAAAACATTTCCATGTTTCATACTGTTTTCTGAAAAAGACATGGTTAAGGAATTATTATGAATATAATTAGTAACTATATTCATAATCATATAACTATATTCAATTCTATAATTAATAATTGTACACTATATATATGAACTTTATTAAAACTGAAAGGAATACCTATAAATTATTAAACTTGTTTTTATGATACAATATACAGTTTCTATCTAAAATGTAACATTAAAAAGGACAATATGTATCAAAGCTAAATATGTTCCAGATATAACAGATAGTGTCTATCGTAATTGATTGCCTATATACAACCTTCTTTGAAGTGAGAAAAATCATTAATGATAGTAGCATTCCCTCTTATCAATAATATCTGCGACATGCCGTGGCATTGACTGATAGGGTTAGTTTTCATCAGAGCAATATGGTCTACATTTTTGCTACACGACTGCTAATGAGATTGGTATCTACTACATAAAGTCGAATAGAAAAAGGCTACGAATATTAATATCTACAGTGGGATTCAAACCTACGAATTCCGGTGTCGAAGAACAGCACCTGAACTATTGATTGAAAGAAGCTTTCGATATGGGGTTGGAGAATGGCCGCCAATGCTGACTCCCCACGTAGCCGAAGATCATTTTTTGCAGCGGAGGATGCCGGGAAAGACATTCTCCAATCAATGGCAAATCATGTTATATGAGAGATAGAACTACAGAAAGGGTAGTACAGGGTAACAATGCAATCTGGTGATCTGAGGGGTTATTCATGCAACGTACAGTTGCATGCATTGTCCTTGGAAATGTGATCTCCAGCTACCATTCGAGCCGAACGATGGCCGAATGGTTAGGGCGTTGGCCTTCGGAACCGGAGTTCGTGGGTTCGAATCCCACTATCGCATGGATGTTCGTAGCCGTTCGGAATCGGCTTTAAGCAGTAGGTCCCTGTCTCATTAGCCCTCGTGTTGCAAAAAGAAGACCGTAGCGCTCCAAACCAAACCAAACCAAACCAGCTACCCTTGGTTGAAAAGAAAATGAACAAGCTATAAAATGAACAAGCTTCAATACCTTCGAAATATAGTTCTGGGTGATACGTGAATAGGTGATGTGTAAAGATGTGATGGGGGTCAAACCACTAGCACACCATGACATCAGCCGTAGTAACACTACAGTAGTTGAGTAGTAATGACCTCAAAATAACCTTAAGTCCAGTTTCATATATTGCTTGGTAATTCATAAAAAATAAGAAAAATAGTATTAAAAAATAAATCCTTATTATAAGAATATCGTTTAAAAATATAAAGTACTAGAATAATAGCTCTTCATGTGATGATATCAGTGAAATTTTGCTAACCCTAACTCATAAATATCCAATATGGATGTTTTCTATTCATTCCAGGTCTTTTGCAAACTATGAGTGCAGATAAATATTTTGGAGTGCCCTTTTTTAGAACTCCTTCTAGCAAGCACGATTCTCGGTATGAGTGCACTCTTCCTCACTTTCAAACATCCCTGTTTGTCATAACGTTCCATTTCCTTAATTTTAATTCTGTTCCATTTAGTTTCCATTAATTCTATAAGCTTCCCTTAAAATTCACTGTTTGTAACTTTCCTGCCATGCTCCCAACTATCAGGTTGGTGAGTTGAAAAACCTATTTTTTTAATCGCATAAGCCGCTCTGGATATTCAATCAGATGACATCACACATACCAGGATCGTTACTTGGCGTTCTCTTTGACGAGAGCTGCATTGCAATAGTTTGATAAATTCGCTCTTTTCATGATATGACATATCCCCACTCCACACATTGGTATGTTTTAGTCCTGCGCTTGACGGTCTTCCACCGTGCCGCCAGGCCTCTGGAATGTTGGTGAGTTTTCCAGCCATCATTGGTTGCCAGCCGTTTCAGCCCTGCAGACACAAGAGATACTCTTCACTTAGACTTGGACTTTCAGCTTTCCATACTGGCGGTTCTCATCCTGACAGACAGGATGGAGGAAAGAGAGAGACCTGGATCCCGAAACGAGAAGAGGAGCTTTGAGTTCCGTCCTCCATAATTGTCTTATTGTTTTTAGTCCATTTTTGTCTTCTCATTTCTTTTTATTAATTTTTATCTTAAAAAAACCTCAATCAATTGGTTTCTATTAGTTTTTTTAATTTTATATTAATATCAATAAAATCCACTAATTCAATAACTTCTTCTTTATTTTTAATGCCTATTGTGTTTTTTTACTTTAAGTTTTAAACTTATGTTGGCGAAAAGCCAAATTCAATTTATATATTAAATATCGGGTTAAGGACATAACGCGTATTACTACTATACATCACCCACTCAAATAATATATTTTTTATTGTCTTTTCTATGGGTTTCTTTTTCAGGTACAAAACTTTTTATGTTTTGCTCGACTCCTAGTTCCCCATAGAAACCCCACTTCCACAGAAGAATGCAATATCACACTGTTCTAAACAAAAATACACACCATTTGGAAATTTGGAAGGCCATACTGCTAAGTCCCAGAACAATCCAATGTTATTGCACCAATGATGATACTACATGTTAAACTAGATGATTATTGATGAATTCTCGATTATCCGTAGTAAGTTCGGACAAAATTACTTCGGATAATCGAGGCTCTACTGTATTTTATGTGTCCCTAACGAATACAGCGGATCTTAAGCCTACTCGAGCCCCGAAATTGCACGCAATCTTTCTGTTACGGGATCTCTGCCTTTGCCGAGTGAGCTACCATGGTTCGTTACGTTCCTTGTCAGGTAAAATAAATTCTTAAAATACTTCAAAATCTAACCAAATCGGAAACTACAGCAAATAGCAATAAAAAGTACTATTCGCAGATTATACAGTTTTATTACAAAAAGTTTTAATCATAAAAATATTGTAAAAATTAATGTATAATTTAAAATCACAGAAATGACACCCATAGCTTGTTGAAAATTAAAAAAAATTTAATAGTAAAAGTATTGATTATACTAATAAAAAATTACGTAGAATTTGATTTTTGATATAGGAAGATTAATTAACTTGTTCATATAGATTATAACTACAGTCTGTCGTTAAAATTTGTTAAAAGGAAGCTTATCATGTAAGTCTTTAATGTAATTTTAATTAACGGCATGACATCGAGTCTTGAATTAATTATCAATTTCCCCCATCATCTAAAACATTCCTTTAAAGGAGAGCTTATTTTTTATAGAAAGAAGTTGCAGTACCTTTGAAGAAATAGAAGCAAAGACCTCAACAAAGGTAAGACCCAGTGAAATATTTTAAGTTTTTATATTCTTCAAAGAATTTGGTATATTCCATCATAATTTAGTCGTAGACATCGCCATTCTACAGATATAAAAAAAACTTTTTTTTTATGGAAAATGTGATTAAGTGAAATGGAACACTTGCATATTCTTTTATGCGGAGTTTGATATATAAACAGTCTGGGTTACTTTTTAAAACTCATTTCAAAGGAGATAAATAATACGGAAAAAAGAAACTAACAGCGCTAGAATGTCGTAGAATAACGTTATTTCGGTACTGCGTATCATGCAGAAATGCAATGAAAAATCAGGAGTGGTAACATTACGGGAAATCAAACGAAAAATTGATCCCGGAGATTTAAAAAATCTTGGAATTCTTAGAATAGAATTTCCTTCGAGATTCAAGATTTTTTTCTGAAGGAAGTGTGATGAAAGACGAGGTAAAAAAAAGAAAATGAGAATATTGTGTTCGAAAGGTAAAATACTCTTATATTTCATCATTATAAATTCGTATAGAATTTTTTCATGAAAAACGTTTTTAAGAATTTTACTTTCCATTATCCGCGCTAATTAACGCATGAAGATGTTTATGAAACAAAATTAGGAAGAGAGAATTTTTGTAAACGGTGAAAAAGAATATTTTCTTAGGTTTAAGACGATATTTTAAAAAATTACTTTCAATTAAAATTTAATATGAAAATTTCTAAGAAACATGATTTTCAGTTTTTTTTCCCAGAAAATATTTAGGACAATCTTTTATTTGCGAGTTTTGGTACGTTTTTCTTAAACAACATAAATTGTAGTACAGGCTGGAAATATTTTAATGAATATCCCATCTATACAGAATGAAAAGTAAGACATCTATGTTTGTAATTCTTTACTTTATCTACAAAATGTAACACCCAAATTCCATACATTTGAGTTTATTCTATTTATAATAAAAAATGTAAGGAGTATATTATATTAAAAAAAACCGCTGCAAAATCTTTATTTAGTCAGTTGTTTAACATTTTGTCTCAGTATTTTGAAATGATTGCTAAAAATAAAACTACAGAAGGGAACTGGAGTATATATTTTAGTAATTATTTCCATCATTGTTTTAAACATTAATAGTTAGTTTTGTGAATTTACCGATTTTTCATTTGATGGTTATTAGATTAATAAAAATATGTATATCGGCTTACAGGTATTTTACCAGTAATTCCCCCCCCCCCGAAAAATAACATAAAAAGTCGGTGATAATTACTGAATACATATAAAGTTTGGTTTGTGTCGTTTTACTTTCCCGAAAATTACTGATAATTATTAACGTAAAATGTAAACCTCGAGATCCTAAAAATATTCAATAGAAAAATTTATTTAATAAGCAATTTATTAAAATATTTATGAAAGATAAAAGTCGCTGTAATTGAAACGAAGGCATGCAAAGAATAATAAAGATGTAACAGATAATTTTATAGCTTAACATTTTTTGAAAAAAGTGTTCGTAAAAAGACTATTTTTTCCAAAGTTTTATCAGATAAGAAAGACCTAATGGTTTATAATAATATAACTGCTTTATAGGATTTGTCACTCTTTAATTGGATGGTTTTACAGGATACGAATATTGCACTCAAAAGCTTTGAATACAAGTATTTTATTTGAGAATTACCGGTAAATTTACTTGTAAAATTTTACGGTATTATTTTTAATTTATTGGTAAAGCTCTTTTCAATTTTATTAAAAACCATAGTCAGATTACATACCTTTTATTTCATCTATCTGTTACAGGAGAAACAAGAAGCAGTGGGTATTATACTTAAAAAATTTCGGTAGAATTTCAAAAGTATAATTAAGCATATATATATATATATATATATATATATATATATATATATATATGTACATATATATATATATATGTACATATATATGTATATGTATATATATATATATATATATATACATATACATATACATATACATATATATATATATATATATATATATATATATATATATATATATATATATATATATATATATATATATATATATATATATATATATATATATATATATATATATATATATATATATATATATATATATATGTGTGTGTGTGTGTGTGTGTCTATTTTTCATTGAAATATAAAGTAAAACTTCCAGAATAAAAGCAATGTGTTGTTTTTATTGATTAAATTTTCCTATTTGTAAGAGATCCATTTAGAATTGTTTCGCATTTCCTCACTTAGAAAATTTTTTATTCTTATTTTCTAAAATCATTTTCACCTCAGCTGGCCCCAAACTTTAAAAATGCAGTTAAGTCTCAAATATGCGCACTTTCCGGATTTATTTGAGAAAATTTTGCTAGGAGGTACAAAAGGGAATGTAAAAGTAAAAATAAAAAGTAAGGGAATGTAACAAAAAATAAGGGAGGGGTGGAAGAAATAAGACGAAATGCAACTGTCAGAGACGAAATTGCTGATTGCTATCAGAATCGGAAGTTATCTCTTCCGTCGAATGACCTTGCCAGCTGCTGATTCAGTAAATGACGGCAGATTCTGGATACGGCGCGTGATTTTTTAGCAGTTTAATTTTCTTTCTCGTTTTTCTTCTTTCTTTTATTTTCTGGTCCCGAAAGAAACTATCATGTGCGCACAAAAAGAAAGCTTACGAACATCTGTGTGTATCAGTTTTGGTAGATGAGTTCTGTCACTCTCTAAGTTGCATTCTCTGTTCTCTGTCAAGAAATTTAATAGATATGCACCAATATCTTGCGTTGATGTATAGCTATATGTCTTCCAGGTCTTTAAGCGGTTATTTAAGAATTATTGGGAATCATTACACTGTGTTGGGAATAAGTTTACATTATTTCTGCAACTAATTTTAATATTAAAACACACAATTTGAAGTAAACGGTGGTAAAGATTTGACAAAAACCAACACATACGAACAATGCTACATGCATTTTTAATCATACAAAAGTATAAAATAACATGAAAAGTTAAAAATATCCCTAAATTAAGTTAATTAAGACAGATTAAACCTTCATAAAATAAATGAAATAATAAATAACTTAGGTGCAACACGTATAAAAATGTATCTGTAGCAGGTGGCATTTTGGAGGAAAATTGAACAGGCTGAAGGATAATTTTAAGTGACGGGCATAGCACGAAAATAATTCAGTGAGCCCAAACAGGCAACTTGATAAATGATATGTAGTGTAATTAATATGTAGTGTAAGGGGCCACGTAAGGCTAAAAAGGCAGGATCTGCGTCCACATGTAACTTGTGGTGAATGAATTCTCTTGGGAAATCAATCTGTGATGCTGGGATAAATTTAGAGGGGGATTCAGAATTTTCATAATGAGCAAATAAGAAAAGGATTTAAAACCCCTAAAGTTTTACTATTGGCAAAATAAAACAGGTCTAAGGAACCAGGAAGTGACATAAGCAAATGAAAGAAAGGGGGACTTCAGAGAAAGAGGAAAAGAAGAATGAGAAGGGAAAGGTTCGTTGGAATAAGGCTCATGTAGAGAAAGATTGTTCTCGCTAGAGTACGGGGTTCCGGAGAAGTCCCATGTCTGGCGCTGGCTACTTATAACGTACGTTGTAGGTGTATTGCAATCCAGAGACCCACAATTTATTGTCTTTGTGCCTTAACTCCAACAAGTGTTGTCCGAGTAAGTCATCAATTTACATCCTTCTAGACAAAAGCCACCACTACATTTATTAATAGAAAGTAATAGTTTGTTTATGTATGTTTGCTATCTACTTAACTATATAAAAAATTATAGCCTATGCATAATGTATTTAGAAATGAAATGTAAATAAATAATTTAAAATTATTTTGTTTCAACACTAAATATTAGCCGTCATCTATCGCTAGTTAATACAGAATCTCAATGATAGCTATACGTAACCTTCGTGTTATGAATATATTTTGTAAGCTAAATGTACATTGTAAGAGTTTCTATAATAAGGATGGCAGAGTTTTACTCAGAAAAAATGCAAGTACAAACCCTACCATAAGTTTAAATATGAATGAATATGAAAGGCAAGTACAATCCTAAGTTTGAGTGAAGGTGCAAATCCTAATAACCCCCGAAGGAGGAATGATAGAGCAAGTCCATCTCTGGGGTCGAATAACGCTGAGATGATCTTGATTTAAATATAATCAATTGCTACGCTCATATCTGTGTAGCCACTTCTGTTAAAACCCAACTGAGGTGAATAATGTACAGGGAGTCCGAACAAAACCTAACAAAGAGATAAACTCTGCGCAACCAAATTTATTGTTTTGAACACTTAAATATGACCAAAGGACTGTAAATCTACGATAATAGTTTTCAAGAATAATACGAGAGAAAATTTATGGCTTCATATCCGGCTTGCAAAAGAAAAAAACCTTTATTCGAAAGACGAACACAGTTACCATTGGGGGAGGGGTCCTATTTTATAGCCATCCCAGGTCAAACCTCATTTTGTATCGGACCATCCGAAGAAATTGATTTATCGAGACCCAATTACTTCAAAAACAGACTTCATTTTTCATATCCACTGTACGTGTAGTGGACACTACGAGGCAAGAGCGTGTGTAGTCAACCATTCCACCACCCGCTCATGCATACTGCCATATGTGGTGGGCATTTCACATATCCTCCTATTTTAAATCATACCGATGTTCATGTTTTTAATAAAGGTTCCGTAGACTGAATACGACGTCATACAATTTCTCTCGCATTTTTCTCGAAATCTATGGGTTGTAGAGGTACAGTTCTTTGGGCATGTTTTATATACTCTAAACAACGAATCTCGCTCTCCAGAGATAAACTCTGAATCCGATCTTGTTGGGACACCCTATATTTGTTGTTGAAAATAATAGTTTGCTGGCTTTTAAAGATCTTTATCGAGTAAAGGATGCTATCATAACTTTAATAAATCTATGGGTTCAAGAGTTACAATTCTTTGGGCATGTTTTATGTACTTTAAACAACGAATCTCGCTCTTTATAGATAAACTCTGAATACGATCTTGTTGGGACATCTTATATTTGTTTTTGAAAATAGTAGCTTGCTGGCTTTCAAAGATCTTTATAGAGTAAACGATGCTAAACGTTTAATAAATAACGTTATCACGTATAAGACCCTGACAAATTCCTGTGTCATCTTTTCTTTTATTTGTTTTAGCATTAAAATATGAATTTCATAGAAAAATCTAGTTTTTCTAATAAACATATTTAAAAAGTTATTTTACTAGTAATTGAATTTAACACTTTTTTACTTGGCATTTATTTTTTTATGTTATTATAGAAAATATATTAATTGAAAAGACGATGGTAAACAACTTTTTTTAATCAGTTTTAATAAATAACTTGTAAGAAATTCATTCTAAAAGTTCGTGGAGCAAAACAGTAGACCTTAGCGCTCGAAAACGAAACCAAATTAAACCATTCTATAAGGAGGAGAATATTTTGTGGTAAATCGAATAATTGCTGTTATAATGAAGATTATATGTTTCGAACAGTACTATTGCCCTGTAAATTCCCTTCACTTTTTAAAATGTTTTTTATTTTCCTTGGATTTCTATTAAAACGAGGAGAATACATTATAATAAATTGAATAAAGGCTGTTAAAATGAAGATTTTAAGTTCCGAATGGTACTATTGTCCTGTAAAGTCCCTTTACTTTTTAAAATATTTTTTGTTTTCTGTTCTTGGAACATTTTAAAAAGATCAATCAAATAAAGGCTGTTATAATGAAAAATATATCTCGAATTTCCCTGTATGGTCCTTTGATTTGTAAAATATTTCTTGCTTTCGTTCTCTGGACTTCTTTCAAAAGGAGGAGAATACATTATGATAAATCAAATAAAGGATGTTATAATGAAGGTTTTAAGTCTCCAATGGTACTATTGCCCTTTAAGTTCCCTTGATTTTTAAATTTTTTTTTACTTTGCATTCTCGGAATTTTTTAAAAAGAATAAAATATATTATGATAAATCAAATAAAGGCTGTTATAATGGAAATATAACAGCCATATGGTACTACTCCAATGGTACTACTTCCCTGAAATTTCTCTTGATTTTTAAAAATATTTCTTGCTTTCCTTCTTTGGATTTATTTTAAAAAGAGGAAAATACATTAAATGCTTTTATAAATAATGAGAAATTAGATAAAGACTTAAAATAAAGCCTTTTAAGATTTGAAGTCTCGAATGGTATTATTGTCCTGTAGAGTCCCTTTACTTTTAAAAATATTTTTTTTCTTTGCTTTCTTGGAACTTTATAAAAAAATAAAAACATATTATGATAAATCAAATATAGGCTGTTATAATGAAAATTATATATCTCGAATAGTACTACTTCCCTGTAAGTTCCCTTGACTTTTTAAAATATTTCTTTCTTTCTTTCTTTGGATTTCTTTTAAAAGGAGAACACATTATGATAAATCAAATAAAAGCTTTTATAATGAAAATTTAAGTCTCAAATGGTACTATTATTATGTAAAGTCTCTTTACTTTAAAAATATTGTTTGCTTTCCTTTCTTGGATTTTTTAATAAGACATAACCCAAACAGCCGTTAAAAATTTTTAAAGGAAAAATTGAAAATACATTAACAGCGTATTAACATAAACTTATTACAAAATTAGTTTGGTTCAGAAAAATGAAGTATTAACTATGTACGAGAATTTTTTTTTATATAAATACAACGTCCAGTGTTAAAACACAAGATAGGAAAAAAATATTTTGTAGAAAACTTTTCCCCTACAGTTTGTTAGTAAGGATAAAAATGTTCTTAAAAATCCATTAACCGAGTTAAAAATATAATTTAATTTATTATAAAAAATCTCTCTACCTCCATCTTAAAAGAAAAAAAATCACATTTCCGTCCACAAAAAAGCAACAACCCTGCTTACTAAAGTAAAAGTGGTACCCATTAATATTTTATTTTTATACTCTTATGAATTCAATTTATGACATGATAAAAAGGCATTTCATTTCACTTTAGACTCTATTAAAATGGATTTTACCAGAGAAAATTGCATTTGCTTACCAGTAAAATATTGAAATTCGGGGAAATATATAACCCGTAGAATAAAGCTTTGAATAAGAAATAAATATTAATGGAGGAATTTTATCATTTATCGAGATTATAACAAGCGCTGTTAACCATACTTTATAACGTTTATAATATAAGGAATCATTTATCTTGCGAAATGTCTTCGAAAAACAAGTTCATTATGCATTCTTTATTAAGCCGAATCCCGTAACACGAGCAACATTTTGTTTATAATTTATGCGCAGTTTTAAAATATTGCTTTTTAAAACTAGGATAATAATTTGGAAAGGAAAAAAAAAGATGAAAGATATAGTTTTAGTTTTATTCGTAGTTAACGTGACTGGTTTTTTTTCACCATTAAGGATGTAAAGGAAAAGGAAGAAAAAACTTCATAAAATTCTTTTCTTTTAGTGCAGTTGTTGTCTTTTATTTTGTAGAAAGTGTCATAATTTTCATGCTAATCTTTATAAACAATGGAATTTGAATTTAAAAAGTGTAGCAGCAAAAAAATAAGTCATCTTATGTAATGAGGCAGGCTATTTTACCTCTTTTAAATATGAAGAAAGAGAGATGATCTTTTAAAAAAGTGCTTGAATATATTAACGTTACAAGTGGTCTATGTACAAGTTTGTGTAGAAAGGAGGTGAACCTTGAATTAACCCTTTAAAGTGCAGTGGTTTCGCAGAGAAACCACCTCTTAATACTTTATTCTATTCTTTTTAAAAATATTATACATAATATTATTATATAATATTATTTTAAAAATATAATTATATATAGGAATTTTTTTCGATTTTCTATGCTATGAACTCTTTGATATAGCAATATATATAACAGAATTTTATATAGTTAATTTTTCTCTTTGAAATATAATAGTTTAAAATTGCTTTACATGAAAAATCTCGTATTTGATTTTTCTTTTTATAACTTCAAATAAAATCACTTACCTAAAATAACAATAAAAAATTCCGTAATTATCTATTTATTATAACATTTCTATGATAATTATACATTGTTCTACCAATATAATTAATTTTAAGAAATTCTTGTTTCCATGCTGTACAAGGGAAGGGTTTCACAATTACCCCCCCCCCATAAAAAAAATCCATCTACTATAGGAATGTAAAATTTGTTTTCATATGCTTCCTATTTATAAGGCTCAGAGACAACGTCTATAACCTAATGCCGTGAAATCAGAAAGAATTTTTATTCATGACCTTTAAAGGGTTAATTATGGATTCGTTATTATATATTTTCTGTGTCAGCTACAAAATCACAATTTGAATTTTTTTAATTTTTAGCCTATATCACAAATCAGTATTAATTAGCTACTAGCTGTTACTAGTCAAAATACGACTTTTTTTAAACACCCAGTATTTCATGACTTTTAGCTACCGTTTGCAGTATAAGTTGATGAAGCATGTTTTCAGTATTGTATATACAAACTGAAAGAGTTTGAATTAAAAAAATTTCATCGACTAATACAGGTTTACTCACATATAGTAACCAGCGGTAGGTCAGTGGGCAAAGGTAAAGCTCTCATTATTGGAGGGTTGCGGGTTTGGAGCCCGAGCATTCCTAAGATCCATCGTGTTCGTTAAAGGTGACTGGGGCACTTAAAATATGTTCGTGGTCCCAATGTCCTCCAAGTTTTCAATCAATACCACTAGGGGTGGCAGCTAAGCCTATGAATCTTCTGCTTAGTCCCTGATTCAAAATTACGAGGACCCACTTGAGCATAAGTTGTACTTTCAATTTTTTACGTTTATAAAAAATTAAAAAAATGCTAAATAAAAATTTTAAAATTTTGTTACTACATTTTGTTTACATTTTTTAACTAATAGAGGGCTAAATTTATTCAAACAGTTAAGTAACTAAATTTATGCAAAAAAGTTTAATATGTACTTTTAAAAGATAAAATTTGTGATGTTTTCACTTTGGAAACTATTCAGCTATTTAAATTTTTGCATATTTTATTTGGCATATCTATTTCTTTTCAAATTTATTTCACTATCTTATACTATTGCAACCTATTCCATTGTCCGGAAGCAAAAATCTTCCCTGTCGGGGATTAATTAAGTTGAAGAGATTATCTAACTTGCCATCGTAAATGCTGGTATGTCGTTCATAATATCAAAGTGAAACAAAGTGTAATGTTTATACATTGGTAATTATAGCACATCTATACTGATTGTTTATGCACTTGTACAACAGTGTTTTTTAAAGCATATTGCACAAAAAGTGTAGTAAAACTGCCTTTCGAAAAAAAAAAACTTATAAAAGAGACATGCCTTCTTTTGAAAGTAGAAAATCCAATATGGTAAAGTGAAATGAAAAATATTCCACTTAATTTTGACATGTATATCAAAATATTTAAATAATCAAATTCTAATCTTTTTATTGCTATACAGCTCAAAATTAAGCATTATTAAATTTTTTCTTAAATGAATGACACAGTTAATGGATTAATTTCAGGAGAGTCTAATTTAATTACTCCTCGTGTTGCAAAACACCGACTTTTGGGCTCCAAGCCAAACCAAACCTGTTATTTGATCTTATAATACTTCGATTCATTAGGAACTGTATACCCGTTAATATTGCAAGACTTAAAATAATTATATATTTTCATTTCATTATTTTTGTGGCTTCTGAACACAATACATTTCAAAAAGCGGCACTGAATATGGCATTGTCACTAATTTACGCTTCCAATAATTAATTCTCACCTAGCCGGTATGAAATCAAAGCTCATTATGAAGTTTTGCTCTTACACGTTAATAATCATCCGCTATACAGTCTGATATGTTATACCGACGTATGAGTTGAGCTAATGAACAACGGGAAAGATTTGTTTGATCAGGATAACTTAATTAAGTAAAACACAACTCAACAAGCATTAAAATCATTGCCTTTTTTTAATTAGCGGGAAAAGTTTTTAGGAAGCTTTTGAAAGACTCTAATTAAGGAATTTTTACTATTGCTCCCTTTTCTAATTTATAGGACACTTAAAATTGCAGAATATTTATATGTTATTTATGTTCCTTAAATGCTTTCATTAATATAAAATTATAATAAGCTAAAATCATTTTAAATCTTTTAAGTCCTAAAAGATATATTTCACGAATAAGTTTAAAATTATACATAAAAAATTCAGAATTATGAAATTAATCCTTTGTTTTAAAGTTTATTTACCGATATAAATTTTTATAAATTTTTGGAAATAAATTGTAAAACTAGCAATGAATTTGCCACAAGTTGTCGAAGGAATTCTTCCTTATTACAGCGCAGTGAGTTAACGCATCTGTTTGGTTTGGAGTGCTACGGTCTACATTTTGCAACAGGAGGGTTAATGAGACCATCACCTACAGCTTAAAGCCGATTCCGAACGGCTACGAACATCCATGCCACAGTGGGATTCGAACCCACGAACTCCGGTACCGAAGGCCAGCACCCTCGGCGGTAACGCAACGGAATTAACATACAGAAATTTTAAACTGAACGAAGTTTTTCATGTTATGAGTAAAAACATTTATTTTTATCTAAGCGATTCTTCGAGAACTGATAGCTGACATAAACTCTCCCTAGAGCTATGTTACTCAATTTATGCCATGTGATATTATATAACGAATTAATGTTATTTTCAGTTTTCATGCTTTTTTCTTAATTCAAAGTCTTACTGATTTCATTAATCCTATCTTAAGAGCTTGGAATAACTTATTATTCACTTAGTTTTCTACAGTTAATGCTTTGCAACAAGAGGGCTATTTAGGCATGGACCTATTATTTAAAGCCTATTTCGCATGGCTACGAGCGTCCATGCCAGTAGCAGGATTCAAACCTGTAAACTCCGGTACCAGAATGTAGAGTCCCAACTAATTGATTCTTGTCCGGATACTTATCATTGTTTGATTGGTTGGCATGCAGCTCTACGGTCTACAGTTTTTCTACATGATGGCCAATGACACACATATTTTCAGCTTAAAACAGATTCCAGAAGCATACAAATATCCAAACCAGTAGCGGAGTTTTAATGACGAACCTCTGTACCGAAGGGCAACTCCCAAACCATTCTGCCATCATTCAGCACTTATTGGATGAAATAAATATAAACTACCGTACATGGATGGAACACATGATAGTTTCATAAATGGTCATAGTTGACAGTTTGCTTTGAATTGCAAATTAATCTTTGCAACAATACGAGCTTTTGCCCACTTGCCCAAATA
>CM063505.1:52195047-52223236 GCA_032207245.1 Pardosa pseudoannulata
ATGAGTAAAGTTTTACAATTATCGTAGTTTTATTTGTGGCAACACATCATCTTTATAAATATGCAAATATCTGTATATATTGTCTGCCAATATAAGAGTCAGTGCGCCAGTAGCACCAAGCTCGGATGCATCGAGGGTGCTGTTTGTTGTTGATGTTGTTATTGTTGTTGTTGTTGTTGGTGATGGTGATGATGATGAGGATGATGATGATTTATTTATTGTTTTCATTATACTTTTTTAAATAAATGCCTGTGTCTAGATCTAGTTGTTTTATTTTAACTGCACCGTGTGAATCCCTTCTAAGCATGGTTTTATATATGATGTAATCCCTGCGGATACTTCTTTAAGAATCATCGAGCCATAGAAGGGGTCCTCTTAAGTAGCTATCTCTAGTGGAGAATTATCACCTGTTCAGCAAAGCAATAACAAGATTCACACTTTTATCGAGGGATACAATATTTAATGTTTAATGATAATGTTTAATATTTCTCTATATCTAAGAGATACATCAGTTTCGGTCCACATGGTTATTGTCGAGTTTTCCTTCGAGGCAGACTATACTCATTGCCAAACTATGGTCGAAAAGTTTATGAATTTTTTTAAATTTTCATGCTAGAGTATCCGTCACGAATATATAGCCGTTTCAGAAAAATTCAATATCTAGATTATTTTTTATTTTTTTTTTATTGACTAAGAGCAGTAAACAACAAATAATAAATAACAATTCACGTAACCGAACGAAAACCAGTACAGAACTTATTGTACACCCGCTAGCGCAATATATTAGATTAAAGATATTTTTCTGTTTAAGTGGGGAAAATATTTTAAATATATTAGATAATGGCAGCTGAAATCGTATTGTGCAGAGGAAACTCTCGATAGTTTTGAAAATTTGTTTCAAAGGGAATTCCTAAAGGAATATTCCTATCCCTTTTGCAAAAGGATTCTTGACTAAAAGTACTAATAATTCTTTTTAATTCAAAATAGAATTTGAAATTTGTTCTAAAGTTGTTAAAGATGTAAGTCCATCTGGAGCTCAAAAAGCACCAGTTGCACTTAAATTCTTCCATCCTTGGGGCAAAATATAACAGAAGTAAAATTATGATAGTCTACTCTGGTGTCAGGAGTACACACGAATCCATTAGCATCTGGTCCTTTGAAATTTACCCTCCACTGGGATACGTTGAACCATCTTAAATAATTTTAATTAAATCCATTTCACGTCTTTAATCGTAAGGATATAGATAATTAAATGTTTGAGTTTTTTAAAGTATCTTAGTACCCGGTCATGACAATCCGAGACCCTAGGAAAATATCCATACTGGGGGAGGATATTCTACTATCAATGAAATGTTTAAAAAGCCTTTAAAAAGGAGGGGTTATGCAAATAGTAGTTTGGCCATTGATTAAACATGCTATGCTTGTATATATTATGCATAAAAATAATATATTTTAAAATTTCCATTTTTTTAATAAAAACTTGTTATTTTATTCTATATTTTTCTGCTTTTAGTGTTATACAGCAATATACAGCTGAATGAATATTGAATTGATTGGAATATATAGTGTACTCCGTTTAATGTGATCAGTTTGGGACACCATGATTTTGATCACAATAACCGATTGATAACAGTAAACGACATTTAAAATTAGATAAATCCCCCACCTTTAATTCCCACGTACTAAATTTCAAAACAAAATGAAAAACACACCTTATGTTTATGTACTGTATATTATCTTTTAAAACGTAAAAATTGCATACATAATTAAAAAAATGATCAATTATTGACTGTCTAAGAAGCTCATTGATAAATTGTTGGTAATCGTAATCAACCTGTCATAATGATTTAAAATTTCGATCTTTTGTTTTAATGTTAAATCATTTCGCTTTCTGGCTTCCATATCGACAAACTGCATGTGAGTGAGCAAGGCATCAAAATGTGAATACACTCCTGCTCAGTTCCGATAATAATGTGTTGCCTTATGCTTATCTGACAGCCATTGACTACAAGCAAGGTGTGAGTATTTCTGAAAAATTCCAGGAACGTGCAATTTCTTTGTCCTTTCCCATTTCTCTAGGTTGACAAGAGAATTCTCGGAAATTCAAACAGAGAAGGGAAAGAAAAGAAAGAATTCCTTCTGAATATATTGTGAATATTCCTTTTGACAGTTAAATGAGGTTCGAAAACGGATCCCATTAACCGATGTAACGATTACATAAAGCGATAATTTTAACATACAAATGAATAGAGGAAATCGGAACCAAGTGACTTCGATAACAATAAGCGATTGATAACATTAACCGCGATCATATTAAGTGGAGTCTACTGAAATTCGATTTTTATCATCAAAATGAAATTTATTTTACTGTATATAAGTATTTTGTAAGATTTTGCAGCAACAATTTCTATAGAATCCGCCTATTAATTTAGTAAAATATTAATATGAAGTTTCTTGATAAATTTTTTTAAAATAATCTTTAAGTAAAGGAGAAATTGGGTACAGAAGTAAAACCTATGTCCTGAAAGAATAAATGCCAAAACAATATAAACAGTAAACAAAATGTTCAGGTGAGTTTTTTGAAGATGAAATTTCTATTTTTTAAATAAAAAATTGTATTACTAAAATTAGCAAGAAATTTTTTCAGACTCTACTTTTAAGATTTGAGAATGTGAAGTCCGGGGATTTCGGGCAAAGTGTCGATTTGCCCATATAATTATATGGGTCTGTATGTACTTCTTTAAGGCCTTATCACATGTAAACATGTACAGGTTAGTTTATGATTCCTTTTATTGAAGAATTTGGAAATTTCTTGTCTTGCAGTGAAAAGTTTTCCTTGGTTTTCATTCGAAACTTTTCCAACTCAGGTAAACATGTGATACGATGTTTAATTGGTAGAATATTTATCCCTAATTCCCGAGAAATCGTGTATTCTTCAACTGGTATTGGAATTCTGAATCTGCTGACTTTTCAACATGTACATGTTGTCATGTGATAAAGCTTTTATGCGAATTAATTATGCTTTTTAAATGACTTAATATATAATAATTACACCATATACAAATAAGTTTATACATTTGAAACTTACTTATGTTAAACATGTTTGCTTTTAGTATTTCAAATAAAAATCTGTTTAAATCAATGCTTAAATTTCCCTGTAACTATATTCAAACACTTAGTTAATTTTAGATAATTTGTATTAACAATTATTTTTTTCTTTTGTGGAATAAGACAAAAAAAGTAAACCATCTAATTGAGAGAATGAATAAAACATTTCAGTATTTCGCATTCTTTAGGCAAAAATCCATATTTCTTTGCTAAATCAAATCCTGAAATATATTTCAAAAAGTAACACTAGCACAGAATTCTTTTATAAAAATCTACTTTCAATCATCAGTTTTCGATTACTCGGAAATTTCTTCGAGAGAACTAATAACCAAGAAGACGGAATTAATTTTACGACCCTTTTTTGTTTTTCAGAACGGAAAAATAAATTAGGGTTGCCCTTCATTATTCTTACTTATTGCAAAAGATGCGCCGGATATTAAATTCTTAGCCCCTTAGTAATGTTTAGGGAAACATTTTTGTTCTCTCGGTAAATATTATCTTGCTTTTTCTTGCATGTTTCTTCATATATTTATGTATATATGTATGGATGTGTGTGCGTTTGCCAGTAATATATTGGTAATTATCCTAAAATGCAATTAAATTTTCTAATTTTAAGTTCTCTAATTTTACATCCACAACGGTATGATAAAAGAGCCTCAATTTAGAAAGAGGGACAACTTTCTTTCCTTATGAACAAAACCTTAACTTGCAGTTTTCCCTTATGTCAGTGAGGTTCTCATGAGACTTTGCGGATTTTTTGGACTAGCAGACCACGAAGTGACTTTTTGTCAGCCCAGCTGGCATGTCTTAGAACTCCGGAATACTAAGCTAACAGAATTTCTGTATGGCACCATAATTTCAACTGTCCCTCTTGAACTTCATTTTTATTTGACAGAAATGGGCATATAACGACGAATGTGTGATGCCGTCCGAGATTCAGGAATACTTAATCAAATAAACTTTTTTATGAAAACATTTTCCTACGAGTAATTTTAGAGTTTCGTGTGAGCGGAATGAAAGCTAGAAACTAAATTAATTGCCTAAACCAAGTTTTTTTCGGTGAATAAAAAAGGTTGCCTTTTCATTCTCTGAATTGTATATATATATATATATATATATATATATATATATATATATATATATATATATATATATATATATATATATATATATATATATATATATATATATATATATATATGTATATATGTATATATGTATATATGTATATATGTATATGTATATATGTATATATATATGTATATATACATATATATATATATATATATATGTATATGTATATATGTATATATGTATATATATGTATATATGTATATATATATATATATATATATATATATATATATATATATATATATATATATATATATATATATATATATATATATATATATATATATATATATATATATATATATATATATATATATATATATATATGTATATATATATATATATATATATATATATATATATTTATATATATATATATATATATATATATGTATATATATATATATATATATATATATATATATATATATATATATATATATATATATATATATATTTATATATATATATATATATATATATATATATATATATATATATATATATATATATATATATATATATATAATATATATTTCATTTAATATCTAATTTAATATCTCTAAAATTAATTTAAATTCCTTAAAACATATTTTCTCAGCCACAAAGTGTCTTAATCAAAGGAGTGTCTGTGGTGAAGCGAATTAGATCATTAATATATTGATATAATTAATGTAATTAATTAATTCATATAATTGATATAAATAAAACTAGAAGTGAAATATTTGGGATCTAAATCTGACCTCATCACAACTTTTGGAAAGAAGAGAGGACCTATAAAATTGAATTTGACGGATTTGTCGTGTGCTGAATTCTCGGGCGGGGTTCTGATCCCAGTCCCAGATTAAAATCGTGTCTCCGTTCATGACACTAAATAAAAATGCACCTTTGTGGAGTTATTTATGAATCCCTGAGGGACAGTGCCAAATTTGAAGGGGTAAAGAGTTCCCCATGTTTGCGGGGAAAGTTAAACCGATGGATATATACAGTTCTGCTGATTGGACGAAGAGAAGCAAGAAATGACATATATGAAAATAATGTAAAAGAAGAAAAGTTAAGAAGGGAGAGCAGAGTTTGGGAATCGGAGATCAAACGAAGACTTGGTCCAAGAGAGACTCCGAAAAACCAACCAGGACGGCATCTTTCAACGACCAGAAGTGTTTCAGTGCATCCGCCTTTCAGAATCGTCCCAATCATTTAAAAGCCCCAGACCAGTAGTGAAACTGAAGTCAGCAGTCTCTGTATCCCTTCACCAAGAAGTCCGAACCCGAGTACCACCCTGGCACACCCAATATATCTACAAAGGTACATATAAATATTTGAATTTGAAATTATGTCCTCTCTCTTCTTTTTTTTTTACCGAAATGTTAGGATACACACACACACACCTATATATATATATATATATATATATATATATATATATATACCTATATATATATATATATATATATATATATATATATATATATATGTGTGTGTGTGTGTGTGTGTGTGTGTGTGTATGTGTCTCTGTTTTAAAGAATAAGTAAGTTTAATCACCAAACGAAGGTAGAAATTTTGTATGAAATCCAGAAGATGGCCTCTTACAAAATATATCCTCAAAACACACCCAGATAGCAAATTTAGTTTGCAACAAACTTTCAGCAGTCTTGCTTTGCAAGCCTGCAAACTTTCAGCAAGTTCACCATGACAAGTCATCAAGTTTGATACAAGACTGCAGCAATTCTAAGAATTTTTGCTTGCTTCAAGGTTGTCATGACAAGGTTGCCACAGTTTTACAGCAAAATAGGGTTTCAAACAAGTGGTTTCTTTATGTCTCATCTAACTTGCAGGAGTTAAGCTGCAAGCGTGTCGCGTCAATTGTTATGACATGATATTATCCAGAAAAAATCAAACTTGGCTACAAGTATGCATGTTATCAAGTATACTGTAACCCACATTACAAATACTTAAAAAATGTATAACGAGAAAATTCTCAGAGGTTTTCAAATCTACGATCCAAGACTAAAATGCTGCTTATCTCTGCTTTCTGTACTCTACGCTGACCATTGGGGGAACAATTCACACCTTTAGTCCAGGATCTAACCAGTTAAAGCTTTATAGTGCGCTATCAGCCAATGGTTGGGAAATTGTGGGCAAAAAAGTGGATTCATGCCGTAGAAGATAGATTTTTTAGAAATTTTTCCATTGATTTTCTCATTTTCTTAAACTGTCAATGAGATCGGAGAATAAAGAGCTCGTGTGAATTTAACAACAAAGATAAACACAGATAATTAAATATAAATGACACCTTTCATGGGAAACATTTCATCAAATTCCATCAAATAAAGAAACAATTCAATTGTGAAATAATAATAAACCATTACATAATTAAACTGGAAGCAACATAAATGTAAAGCACAGAAAGCTTTAGAGCAAACGGTTTTCTCAGTTAAAAAAAAGAAGTGGCACTGTTTAATTACTACTAACGCGTTAGATTTTTAAATTACGCATCACCCGGAATAAACAGATCTCCAAATGACATTATCATGACTTCGTTACTGATATTACATCTAGCAGCCTTTCACATATGGGATGACGAAAACTATCAAGAGCAATTATATATAAAAAAAGAAGGTACGCATTCATATCTTAAGATCTTTAATGTTCCAGGCAATAAAATGGCCCGAATGCTAAAATTCTTTACGCTAATTAATTTCAAATTTCCGATTCGTTTTTCAGTTTTATGCGAAGAGATCTTTTAGTGGAAACTAATGACCGGAGAAACACAATTTGTTTAACGAGGCTGTTTGTTCTTTTGGTAGCGAGCAGAACGTATTCGAGTTTCCATTATTATGTTTAGTCATTATGGGAAGAGAGATCGAGTGAATTAAGATTCTTATCCATGCTTAAAAATGTTTTTAGTTTTTTTAATTAAAATATTCTTGGGTTCGAAAATTTTTATCGTTATAACCTGTCGAGGATATTATAATAAAAAATGGGAGTGTGCTTATTTCTAAGCAATTTCACATTTTTTTTATTGCTGCTGCATGCAGATTTAATAGGCTGGAAATAATGAACATATTCGTTTGTAGGGAGATTGCGTTTAATTAGCTGCGTGTTCGGAGTAATTACATTGCTCGAATTAGTTTAAATAATTACGTAGGGTTGTTTTGTGTTATGGGTTTCCAATAGAACTTAAGCTCTTCCCTGCTTCTCCGTCACACCTAAATAAAATGGATGCATGTTTTGTGTTACTTCAGTCTAACATATTTACACTGTACTCGATATGATTTAAAGTCATGTTGTCTTTTTTATTTTTAGTGATTAAATGAATTGTTGCAAAGAAAATTAATGTACTTTCAAACACAAGTCCATTGTACTGAGTAATAAAAATTCCTTTTTTATGATATTCATACAGTAAGTGAACGAGATGATAACAGAATGACCAATATCATATGAATTATATGAGGATATAATAATTAATAAGAGCCATCCAGATTGTATAGTGTTTAGTGTATTATACATACGATTGGCTTGGGTTCGATTCCCGAATAAGGTTTGGCTGTATTTCTGTTTTACCCTCGCAGGAAGCTATGTTACCCTACCTATATGATGTGTGCTCTCAGGAGCACACCTCCTTTAGGTGTGTACGGAGCTCACGATCCCTGGGTACCTGAGTGATCTTTCTCTAGTGTTCTTCCTGGTAGTCACGAGCTTACCTCTGTAGTGTTTGCTCCTTACCGGGTTGGACCACATTAAAATCGAACCATGACGGGCCTCTCGTAGGTCAGTGGTTGCTTGGTAGCCATTTATGGGTCACTGTTGCGGCAAGATCATCAATAGTTGCTGTTGTATGTCTTCGGAAGGGTCAGCGTAAAACATACTTACCTATATGGTGTTCCCTTAATAAAGTAGGTAACAAGAATCGGCGGATTGTATAGTAGAATACCATATGGTGTTCCCTTAATAAAGAAGGCAACAAGAATCGGCGGATTTTATGGTAGAATACTAATAAATGTGAAAGTCCCTCGCATTTGTAAAAATGAATACTAAGTCACTTTCTCCGTATATAAACGAGCATGTGTGCTTTAAATATGAAGATTTTCTATACTTTACCCGTTTACATGTTGGACTATGAACGAAATATAAAAATCACGTAATTTTTTTAAATTAGTATACTTGAAATCTACTACCTCAAAGTAAACTTTTATAACAAAAAAAAAATCTTTTTTGTAATTTGGTATGTTTTATTTTTGGAAAACTGTCATTTCGAGTTAATTTTTTGAAAAACGTAATTTTTAAGTGTATATCTATTTTTGTATACAAATTTTCATTTAATAATTATTTAAAAATCCATATGTTTTAGATTAAATTGAGACAAATATCTACATTCAAGCCACTTTTGGTCGATTTTACTAATTTTATTTCATCAAAATCTTAGAAAGCACTTACATTTAAAAAAAATTATAAAAGTATATAAAAATTTATATATATATTCAAACAATAAAAATTTTTTCAAAGTATTACAAATATGTATGGGTGCTTTAAATACGTATGGATGCTTTATATATGAAGATTTTCTATACTTTACCCCTTTACATGTTGGTCTGTGAACGAAATATAAAATTAATGTAATTTTTTTGAAAAAGTATATTTGAAATCTACTATCTCAAAATTAAATTTTATAGCTAAAAAAATCTTTTATGTTTTTGGTATGTTTTATTTTTGGAAAACTGTCGATTCCAGTTAATTTTTTCAAAAGGGTCATTTTTAAGTGTAAATATATTTTTGCATAAAAATTTTAATTCAATATCTTTTATTTAAAAATTCATATGATTAAATTCAGACAAATAGCTTCATTCAAGCCGCTTTTGGTCGATTTTACTAATTATATTGCATCAAAAGCGCTTAAATTAAAAAAAAAATTTTAAAGTTTATAAAAATTTATATATATTCAAACAATAAAATATTCTTCAAACTATTATTAATATGCAAAGAAAAAAAATTAGTATTTTAAAAATTATTTCTTGGTGAAATCGTAAGTCAAATATCATTTTCCCATTTTCGAATATTTGCGGGTAAGCGGTTAATATTAATAAAATCATTGTATTTTATTTTTTTATGTGCATAACTCTGCAAATTCTTGAAAATACAGTAAATATGATGGGTGAATAGATTAAAAGAAAAAATGATAAAAAGAAAAAGTGATAAAAAGTGAACGAGAAAAGAACTGTACGTAGTTACCGAAAAGCATTTCAAAACTTTTCAAGAACACAAAGGAAAAAAGAAAGATAGCATTCACCACAAAGAAAGTAAGCAAGATAAAAGGCTTTTTGAAAATGATAATATTTATTACTTGAGTTATATGATGTTACTTACAGTTTACAATATTTAAATACTAATTACCATACTAAATGTTAATTTTGGAGGATTTTAACCATTTATTTGTGCCAGTAATTACTCTACAGTTCTCCTTTCATCCTGGAGGTTAGTGTCTTGGCTTTATTGTGTGAATAAACATTTGTTTTTATATTGTATGTGTAATGTATCGTATCTAAATATTTTAATAGTAAGAAATCCTTTTTTTTCTGTGCAACCCTATTCAGATTTTTTCCAATCAAAAATCATAAATTTTATCTATCAAGGAAACTTACATTGACAATCTGTGGTAAACTGCCTTCCCAAAAGATTAGTCTTTGAAATATTTAAGAGACAGTTTACTCTGCAATAATACCTTTAAATCAAAATGGTACAATAAAAACGAAAAGGAGATACTGATGAACCATTACTGATTAATGTCGATTGTTTGAAATGAAAGGAATTATATAGAACTCCTGGAAGAATAAGAGAAATTTTGAGTCAGTAAATAAAAGAATGTCTTGGAAAAAAGAGTTAAATGCAGCGAAGATAATTTGAAGTGTTAAACAAAGCTAACTGAAATTATGGTCTATATATGGGGAAGTTAATTTGAGTTCCAGTATCATGTCTGAAATAAAACCTCACAATTAATTAGCACTACTATACTTGGGGAAGGGGGCCAAGCATGGTAGTCCCAGCTCCAAGAATATGATTGAGAAGCGTATGATGGGAAATATAATTTAAAAAGTGAATGAGAAAAGAACTGTACGTAGTTACTGAAAAGCATTTCAAAAATTTTCAACAACACAAAAGGAAAAAGAAAGATAGCATTCACCACAAAGAAAGTAAGCACGAGAAAAGGCTTTTTGAAAATGATAACATTTGTTAGTTGAGTTGTATTAGGTTACTTACAGTTTACAATATTCAAATACTAATTACAGTACTAAATGGTGGTTTTGAAGGGTTTTAAACATTTATTTGGTGGCAGTGATTACTCCACAGTTCTCCTATCATCCTGGAGGTTAGTGTCTTGGCTTTATTGTGTAAATAAACATTTGTTTTTATATTGTATGTGTAATATATCGCATCTAAATATTCTCTTGGTAAGAAATCCATTTTTTTTTCTGTGTAACCACATTTAGATTTTTGTCCGATCGAAAATGATAAAATTTATTTACCAAGGAAACTTACATTGATCTTCTGTAGTTAAACCACCTTCCCAAAAGATTAGTCTTTGAAATATTTACGAGATAGTTTACTCTACAACAGTACCTTTAAATCAAAATGGTACAAGAAAAAAGTAAAGGAGATACTGATTAACCATTACTGATTTATGTCGATTGTTTGAAATGAAAGGAATTATATAGAACTTCTGGAAGAAATAGGAAGTTGAACCATTACTGATTAATGTCGATTGTTTGAAATGAAAGGAATCGTATATAACTCCTGGAAGAATAAGAGAAACTTTGAATCAGCAATTAAAAAATGTCCTGGAAAAAAGAGTTAAATGTAGCGAATTTAATTTGAAGTTTTAAACAAAGCTAACTGAAATTATGGCCTATATATGGGGAAGTTAATTTGAGTTCCAGTATAATGTCTGAAATAAAATCACACAATTAATTAGCACTAATATACTTGGAGGGGGGTGTATTCGCCAAGAATGGTAGTCCAAAAACATGAATGAGTAGCTTATGATGGGAAAGATAATTAAAACTGGATGAGAAAATAACTGTACGTAGTTACTGAAAAGCATTTCAAAAATTTTCAACAACACAAAGGAAAAAAGAGAGATGGTATTCCCCAGAAAGAAAGTAAGCATGAGAAAAGACTTTTTGAAAATGATAACATTTATTACTTGTGTTGTATTATGTTACTTACATATTACAATATTTAAGTACTAATTACAATACTAAATGGTTGTTTTGAAGGATTTTAAATATGTATTTGGTGGCTGTGATTACTGCACAGTTCTCCCACCATCTTGGGGGTTAGTTTCTTGGCTTTACAGTGCAGGTTTTTGTTTGTGTTAGCAGTTGAAACCATTATCCTTCCAGCAAGCAAACGCTTTTTGAAAGTGTTAGCATTTATTAGAGCTATAAAACGCTACTTACAATTAACAATATTCAAATACTACTTACAGTACTAAATAGAGGCATTTATAATTGTGTATTCAGATCTTGCTAGAGATTAGATCCCAATTTTCCATCAACCTGGAGGTTAGTTTCTGTGCTTTACTGCGCCGGGATTTGTTTGTGTTTGTAGATGACACCACTATGATTCCAGCGCAATCAATTCTCAATATATGCAATACAAACCAACATAAGGCAGGAATAGATACAGATTGGGTGGAATAATGCCTAACATACGCTATCTATACATTTATTACCATATTCAGGCACAAAGGTTTAATCGTCTAGTAAAATTTAAATCTAGTAAATCCAGCAAGCAAACGCTTTTTGAAAGTGTTAGCATTTATTAGAGCTATAAAACGCTACTTACAAATAACAATATTCAAATACTAATTACAGTACTAAATAGAGGCATGGATGATTGAGTATTCAGATCTTGCAAGAGATTAGATCCCAATTTTCCATCAACCTAGATGTCAGTTTCTGTGCTTTACTGCGCCGGGATTTGTTTGTGTTTGTAGGTGAAACCACTATGATTCCAGCGCAATCAATTCGCTATATATGCAATACCAACCAACATAAGGCATTAATAGATACAGATTGGGTGCAATAATGCCTAACATACGCTATCTATACATTTATTACCATATTCAGGCACAAAGGTTTAATCATCTAGTAAAATTTCTGTTAACAGATAAACGGGCATAAGTGTTCCCTATGATATCACTTCAATACATATTAATCCATCGCACAGTTGTTTTTATTTTTCAGCACAACAATATTTAAAATAAAAAACCATTTTATATGTCACTTATTTTCCTTAAGTTTCCAAAAATAAAAAATCTTTCATTCACCACTTAAATCTTTCATTAATGCTCTTAATTCTTTAGATAAGAAATGATTTTTTCTTAAATATGCTTTCCAATCATAAATAGAAAGAAGCCGCGTTGTTTAATTCTAAACACAATAATGTATTAGTCACTAATAAAAAAAAACTTAATGATGCTCTTTTTAACGAAAAAGCTTGTTCTTCGCAGTGCTATCTGCCATTTACTAAATCAGCAAATAGTTCTGTTTATTTATTTTATTATTATTTTTTAGGCTAAAGCTTTCAGTTTCGAAAGCGCTTAGTTATTTCTCTATCTTTATATTGCTTTCGCAATGCTACATTTGCGTTGAGAAAAAAATGTAATTTTTTTTCCCGCGGCAAACATCAACAAAAATGTTTATTCCATTTTTTTCAGCAAAAGAAAATAAAAAGAAGCATTTTATGAAGTATAATAGAAAGTGCACAATGAAAGAATTTCGGTCATTAATAGCTATGATGAATAATTTGCTTGTTTCAGCTGGAAACACGCAAATTTTCTATATTTCTTCATTTTCATCTTATTATTAGGTATTTCCTTAGTTGACAGAATTTCATTTAATAACGTTAGAAAAATAAGAAAGAATTCATCTTGAAATGCGTAGATTTTTTTATTATCTTCGTGAATTTAAATAATGACATTTTATTAATGGGTTATCTTTCAAAATGTTTAATCAATAATCTTATTTGTTGCTCATTTTGTTAAATATTATCATTGAAATTTTTTTTCATTTATTATTATTAGAAATTGCTTGATATTAGATGTGTTTCCTTTTGCGGAATTTTAATGGAATTATATTTTTTCTATTTTAATGCTCGTTAAGAAATTTATAGATACATAAATAGAAATGGAATGATAAACAATATGTAAAAGTATAACCAAAATTTAAACGCTAATATATGTTAAAATAAACGGTAGCGATGTTGGTTTTTGATGTTGTCTACGAACACACATATAAGTATGCATTGAATTTATATGCATGTATAAGCACAGATATATATACACTAATATATATATATATATATATATATATATATATATATTATATATATATATACACACACACACACACACACACACACACACATATATATATATATATATATATATATATATAATATATATATATATATATATATTATATACAGGGCTTTTCAACTACCATGGAAAAATCTTTGAGGGACGGTATAGTTTACTAAAACATATTTTTTTGCATACGAATGTATAGTCGAAAGTGGCGCACTGAAGTACAAATATTAAAAGATTAGTTAGATATAACAGTGCATTTACACACACACACACACACACACACACACACACACACACATATATATATATATATATATATATATATATATATATATATATATATATATATATATATATATATATATATATATATATATATATATATATATATATATATATATATATATATATATATACCTAATGGTATAAAAAATTTCAAAGGTTATATACAAAATGTTTCAACAGAAATTATTATTTTGACAAAAACTAGTTAAAGCGTGGAAGTTTGGTATTTTAATACATACATCCTGTTGTAGGGCAGGAAGTCATAAGAAAGAGAAATTAAGAGTACATAATGTAGGCTTATATGCAATTGAGAGCAATTCTGATGTGTTTATTGTTTCTTCTAATAAGAGTTGTGACAATTATACAAGCCTCACATCGAGTTATCCTGCTGTTAATCAGCCTTTTGATCAACGATTTTGGTTACCATTTCCCTTCGTCCAAAAGTTCCGATTTTAACTCCTGAAGTGTCCTTCGAAGTGTTTTTGTCATACAGTAGATCTTCCTTGAGGATTTCACAAGGATCTATAGGATTGATGTCTACAGACTTCGTTGGACATACCAGACATTAATTACTATCTAAAGACATTAATTACTGTCCTTTTTTAGAAAATCATTAACAAGTGCAGCTCTGTGTGGCGGCAATTATCATTCCATAAACTAGTATTGGTGTCCTGTTTCCCCTTATAAAAGCCGCTCTTAGAATTCGAGGATTTCATCCATCTAGCGTTTTGCTGTAAATGTACTGGAAGAAAAGATATGTATTGGTATTTGCCCATCTAACAGGATTTTATCCCATAAAATGATGCTCGTACCTCCAAAGCGATGAAATTGTATAATGTTTGCAGGATGACAGAGTTTCTGAGATCCTCTCTAGGTGAAAACTTGTTGAGAAATGATTTGCGGAGTGAATCTTAACTTGTCACTGAAGACAAGACAACATCAATCTTCCTGTGTCCAAGAGTAATGTAAACGGATCTAAGGTAGACGGATTGTCTTCTGAAACTGTGTGAGGGAAACACACACCATTGGCCTCTGTGCATGCATAGACTCCTCTCAACTAGATGTCTACACATGATTTGTCTCTATATCACTGTTCCAGACGTAGAAGCAAGGTATTGACAAAACTGCCTCGTGTAGTACCGTGCAT
Organism: Pardosa pseudoannulata; assembly: GCA_032207245.1. Classification (NCBI taxonomy): domain Eukaryota; kingdom Metazoa; phylum Arthropoda; class Arachnida; order Araneae; family Lycosidae; genus Pardosa; species Pardosa pseudoannulata. The sequence goes on from CM063505.1 coordinate 52,210,089, forward strand.
TTATAGCCACGTAGAGATCCTCCGAAGATGTTTTGAGTCTTGAACGACATTGTCTAGTTTTCCTAGTCTATTATCTGTTGTCTATTGCCATAATTTGGAGACCCTCTTACGCGACACTTGCAGCCAATGAACTAGTTCCTTTAGTGACTGTCCAGTTTCTAGCCTATCAACAGTTTTTCATCTTAATTCATAGTTTAAACGATTCCGTGTATTTAATCTAACTGCAATCTACGTGGATGGCATTTTTTTCTTATAAGAAAGAATTCTACTCACAAAATTTGCAGATTCAGAAAACTTTATTTTTCAGCTTCTGACTCTACTTACGTTTTTCTAAACATCCTTCTTTACTGTTAAATATACACTAAAAGCATAAATAGCATCATTTCTCAAAAATAATTTTCGTAGAAATTTAAATTTATTAATAAAAATATGTTTGTAATTTAAACTTTAGTCAGATCTTCCTCTTTCTCTCTCTCTTTCTCTCTCTCTCTCTCTCTCTCTCTCTCTATATATATATATATATATATATATATATATATATATATGTGTGTGTGTGTGTGTGTGTGTGAGAGAGGATTTAAATTGTAGATTAATTTAAAAAGATTTTAATTAAGGAATCTTTACTGAGAGTAACGCGGCGTGAGGAGTTAGCTACATAAATACGGCTCAAGCGCAGTGATCTGAGTAGAGAACAGTGTGCACATTCCGCAGACAGAGACTATATATATTGTCGGGGAATATATTGATATTCTAAATATCAATATATTCCCCGTTTTCGATTTTAATCTCTAAAATTTTAATTTTAAAATACCAACAACTTTATAAAAGTAACTAAGGATTTAAAATAACTAATAATTAATATTTTCCATCTAAATAAAAATCCTTAAAATTTTCGCTTTTTATATTAATATAGTGAGGAAAAGAAATCCTTCTTTTCTCACGATAGTTTATCTAAACTTTTGTTGTGCCTCGTACTTTACCTTCATTTACATCGGAAGGTTCTTTACGAACATAATATGTGAATATTTCAGTGGGTTTTAACCTTTTTTTCTTCACTTTTATTTTGTAGAAAGGAGAGAGAGAGAGCTCAGTTACGAAACTTTATCAGACTATTCGAGATTCTAAGAATCTGATCACAGTTGCCTAGGTAACGACCATTTTTTAATGCAAATCACGCTCGCCTAGAGGATATTTACGAATCTTCTTAGAATCGATTTGCGTTTCTGTCACCTTTTTACTTTTAGATAGTTTTTATTTCTGGCACATATTTTTTTAACCATTCTTGTCCCGATGAGAAAGGAACACCATTAAAGTTGCTACCTGCTATTTTTTGGACGGTTTAATTCCGACAGACAGGCGGAAATCCGAAAACTACAAATAGTGGCTAATATTTATTTATAAAACAGGTATTATCATACTGTTCGAAATATCCGATCGAATTACGGAAATAATCCTCGGGACGAAAAATATATCTTGTTATAGGATATTTTGTTGAAAATATAACTTAGATTTTTAATATTACATTTTTAAGTCTTTTTAAGTATTATAGCATTGCTTTCTGTGGCTTCTGAGTGTAATTTTAACTGAAAACCATCTTAACTTTCTTTTTAATTCTAATGGAGGTAAGGACGTCTAATGTCTGATTTATTTTAAGGTGTTTCACTGTTTAAATTTTTAACGTTGTAATTTGTTTTTTTACAAAGTAGTATGACGTTGTTGTCTGCGGTTCCTAAATTTCCCTTTAACTGTAACCACATTATCTGTCCAATTTGACTATTAATTCTAATAGATGAACAGAAGCCTAGAGTTTGATTTATTTTAAGGTGTTTCACTGTTTAAAATTTCAACCTTGTAATTTTTTTTCTTACAAAGAAATAGGACGTTATTGTCCGTGGTTCTTGAATTTTACTTTAACTGCAAACCACATTATCTTTCCAATTTACCTTTTAATTCTAATGGATGTACAGAAGCCTAGTGTTTGATTTATTCTAAAATGTTTCACTGTTTATATTTTTAACATTGTAATTTTTTTTCTTACAAAGTAGTATGACATTGTTATCTGTGGTTCCTGAATTCCACTTTAACTGTAAACCACATTAACTGTCCAATTTACCTTTTAATTCTAATGGATGTGCAGAAGCCTAGTGTTTGATTTTTTCTAAGGTGTTTAAATGGTTAAATTTTTAGCGTTACAGTTTTTCACCCCTGAACTATGTCGCTGTTTACATTGGTGAATGATTTTCTTTATAACTGTAAACCACCTTATCGTTCCTGTTTGCTTTTTAATTCTAAAGGAGGTAAGAAAACCAAGTATTTGATTTATTTTAAGGCATATGAATACTTATATTTTTAATGTTGCCTATATGTTGCCTATATTTTTAATGTTACCTATATGCCTATATGTTCCTTCTTAAGTACTTTGGAATTGTTGTCTGAAGCTTCTGCTTTTCATTTTAAATGTAAACCCCATTATCTTTCCTTTTTGTCTTCTAATTCAAATAGAGGTAAGGTAACTCGCAGTTTGATTTATTTTAAGGTGTTTCACTGCTTAAATTTTTAACGTCGTAATTTGTTATTCTTACAAAATAGTATGACGTTGTTGTCTGTGGTTTCTGAATTTCACTTTAGCTGTAAACCACATTATCTTTCTGATTTGTCTTTTAATTCTAATAGAAGTAAGGAAGCTAGAAGTTTGATTTATTTTAAGGTGTTTCACAACTTAAATTTTTAACGTTGTAATTTGTTTTCCTTACAAAGTAGTATCACGTTGTTGTCGGTAGTTCCTGGAATTCACTTTAACTGTAAACCACATTATCTTTCGAATTTGCCTTTTAATTCTAATGGAGGTACAGAAGCCTAGTGTTTGATTTATTTTAAGTTGTTTCACTGTTTAAATTTTTAACGTTGTAATTTGTTTTTCCAACAAAGTAGTATGACGTTGTTGTCGGTAGTTTCTGAATTTCACTTTAACTGTAAACCACATTATCTGTCCAATTTGCCTTTTAATTCTAATGGATGTACAGAAGCCTAGTGTTTCATTTATTTTAAGGTGTTTCACTGTTTAAGTTTTTAACGTTGTAATTTGTTTTCTTTTAAGTAGTATGACATTGTTGTCTGTGGTTCGGGTAATTCCATACTAAATCAACGCAAGGTTTCTACCTGACCCCCTCCAATTTTGATTAAATTTGGTATTGTAAGTGACTTTATGGTAATAAAGAAAATCCCCAAATCTTATGTTCAAATAATAATTGGTTTGGGAGTTATAAGGCTTTAAAGTTGCCAGATTTGTCTAAAAAATACACTATTGGCATACCTTTAAATTACACTTGCTACTCACCTAATTAAGCTAGAGATATATGCAAGGTGTTATTTTAAACCTTTTTTAATGGGTTTTCATATGATATACAACACATGATGACTTGAAAAATTTTAAAAATTTAAATTTAAATTTAAATTTAAAATTTAAATTTCTCAAAAAGCCAAGTTTTTAAAATTTTGAAAAAAATCTCAAAAATTGCTCATATTATTGTTAATTAATCCTCAGAGTTTCATGTTGGGATCGTAATGCGATCCCAAGCTACAAAAGTTTTTTGTTTGATATATTTACTATTGGAATAACGAAAATGAGAATATGCATTCATTACTTTTAATCTAACTCATCTGTATAGGATGGCATTAATGTTTACACACTACCTTATCAACATATACTCTAGTAAATAGTACATTTAACATTTGTGAAGATTTTAGAATGAAGAAAAATCATTAAAGTGCATTACTTTTGATAGAGAAATATAATGAGTTTTATTTCTGTTGCTTATCATTAAATTTTGTTCATCCTAAAATGAAAATGTGTTTTTATTTTGAAAATAAATCTACAGGAAGTTTTATATAACGTGTTTTTCAAAGCTCTGAATTCAAAGCTAATTGAAAAACAATTTAAGAAAACAACTTTTTCTTTCAAAGTTTAAAATTTAAGATTCGTTCGAAACAAGTGGTTTAGAATAAATCCATTGTGTATTAACGAGACTAGAAAAGACGTAAAATTTAGAATGGGATTAAAAACCTCAAAATTAAATATAATGAGTTTTATTTCTGTTGCTTATCAATAAATTTTGTTCATCCTAAAATGAAAATGTGTTTTTATTTTGAAAATAAATCTACAGGAAGTTTTATATAACGTGTTTTTCAAAGCTCTGAATTCAAAGGTAATCGATAAACAATTTAAGAATACAACTTTTTCTTTTAAAGTTTAAAATTTTAGATTCTTTCAAAATAAATAGGTTTAGAATAATTCCATTGTGTATTAACGAGACTAGAAAAGACGTAAAATTTAGAATGGGATTAAAAACCTCAAAACTAAATATAATGAGTTAGATTAACAGTGAATGAATTGGAAATGTTCTCTGAAATTAATTTTATTTAAATCAGAAATATCTTAAAACGTTATAAAAATTACAATTTTTTATACTATTAAAACTTTTGAGTAATGCGATTAAAAAGAAATATATAAGTAAGTCACTTTATTTTTATATCAATACAATTATGGGTGTAATTTGTTAAGTAGAACAATCCTTAAAATTACAAGAAAATGTTCAATCGGTCTGAAAATTGAATATATTTCTTTTTCATTCATACGTAATTTTTTTATATATATTTAAAAAACTGGTTTAGTTGATTGGGATAGACGTTGAAAATATTTAAAAATGAAGAACTACTGATAAAAATTCCCCTATGAAGAATTTAAAGTAAGATGAGTTTAAAGAAAAAAAATTCTTGAAACCGGAAACCAGATTCTTGAAAGCATGCAAAGCTGTGAGCTTTAAAAATCCCAGTTTGCATTTTTTTCAATGTTAGAAGTAAAGAAATAAGTAACCTTAATACCTTAAGCGGGGCAATATTTAATGAATAAGAAGTGTAACCTGAAACAATTTTGTAAGTCTGAAGGAATTTATTCCAAGGAAAATTTTTATATTTTAGAATTATTATTAGGCAATAAAAACATTACTGAATAGCAATCCATAGTGGGAAATTTTTTTTTATCCGTGCTTCAGTGAAACGGAAAAAAATGATATTAAATTTTTTGACTGAACCGAATTATCTGTTAATCTCTAGTTTCATTTCACAATCACACACAGAAAAAAAAGTATTATATGTTGCTTGCAAAGGAAATTTTTTTCGTATTATTAATCTTTTGAGAATATTGATGAGTGTAGTTTAATTTTTTTTATGTTTTAAGTTAGGTGTTAAACGCTTTATAGCGAAAAGGACAAAAGCTTTCTTAAATACGTTTTTATTTAGTAGGAATTTTAGTTTGCCGCTGATTGTAACGGTTGCAAAGAAATAATTCCTGTTTTAATCTATATATAAATAGATGAAAAGCTTTATTGTCTAATACCAAAGTGTTTTAAGTTCGTAAATGAGATTACTTAAAGGATTATTGCATAAAAGTGCGAAATTTTACTTAATTGCAAATTTAAACTTAATTTCTGTTAATGGAATTGTATCTACTTTCAGTTGTGACATATATTGGAAACATTTGAATTCATTAGAATACTACTAGGAATTATTACTAGTATTCATTAGATTTATTAATTGATAATAAAAGTTACTACTTCATAATGTTAGATGCTGAGAAGTTATTTTACACTTATTAAAATAAATGGAATTCAATTTTTGACTTAGAATCATTTGTTAATTTTTAGTTTCATTTCATAATCACGTACATATAAATTACACTTACAGAAGAAAGGTCTATATTATTATTTTTTTAGTATAGATATACAGCATTTTTTTAAAAATTTCATTAAGTTATGTGGTTTAGTGTGAACTAAATCTGCTAAACTTTAATCTGTAACTAATTATAAAGTAATATTCTTACTGTCTGTGTAAAACGACGAAAGTTAAAGACGAAAATCTTTATTTTTTAATTCTAAAGAGTTGTTAAGTGAAACGGAAATTCTATAGCACTTTCAGGGAGCAGCCTTAATAAATAACAATGTAAAATTAATAACTAAAGCTAATTGCTAATTAATAGCTATAGTAAATAGCAAGTATGGTATCATTTGCTTTCCCAAATAATACTAATGCCTAGGAATAATTCTAGTAACTGCGGGATAGCGGGAATTCTTAAGGGAAAGCCTGTATCTAAATAGTTTGATAAACTCAAACACATATTATATTCCAGCCGCTTAATGACCAGCTTTTGGCCAGGGTAATTTAGGTTACCAAATAAAGGCTATATTTATTTCAAAAGACGATTAAGTTTTTAGATTATATTACACTGACATAAAAATATCTATTTTAAATCTTCATTTTATAATCCTTTTTTAACAGCAATTGCAGTGACTTTCCACACCATTTTTCTCTGTAATAAATGATCTTTTATGATGTTTAAAATTTCAACTGTTCTCTAGCGAGGATGGGTTTTATTATTCACAGTTGCTTAAATTTCATATTTCGTTTTTCCCAGGAGTCCATATTAAGTTAGACTTGCGGTAGATACATCAAATGAAAAGGGGAATAATAGCAATATCTATTATAGATCTTCCCTTTACGGTACCTTATTTACACAAAACAGTAAATATATGTCTTATGCAATTTTTCTATTTAATAAATTACCTTCTATGACGTTTTAAATTTCAACTTTTCTCTATCAAAGACGTATTACTCACAGTTGCTTAATTTTCATAATTCGCATTTTCTTATGTGTCCATAAAAAGTTAGATTTAAGATAAGTATGAATATATATTCCACAGAAATAAAGTGGGTATTAATGGGTTAGAATACCTTAAGAATTATCATTCTTCTTCTTTTTGGATCATGCCAGGACCATAAAGCGAATTTTGTTTCCATCGGAGTCTATCAGATGCCACGTGTTTCCTGTTAGTAACTTTTAATGTTTTTGAATCTTCCTCATCGTTATCAAGCTGGGGTCTATTTTGTTTATTAGTGTCTTCAGGTGTATTGAAACTTTATGGCTTTGTGGGGTTGTTATCGTTTTGTCTAAACAAGAGTCCAATTTACATTTGTTAACTTGAACAGTGCCTAGATGTTAATATGAGTAATAAATTTCATAATTGTAAATAATTTGCCAGATGCCATGTGTTTCCAGTTAGTCACTTTTAATGTTTTTGAATCTTCTTCATTAATATCAAGCGGGAGTCTATTTCGTTTCTTAGTGTCTTCAGGTGTAATGAAACTTCATAGCTTTATGGGGTTGTTATCCTCTTGTCTAAATAAGAGCCCAAGCTACATTTGTTAACTTGAACAGTGCCTGGATATTTATATCATTAATAAATTTCATAATTGTAAATAATTTGACACATGCCATGTGTTTCCATTTAGTAACTTTTAATGTTTTTGAATCTTCCTCATCATTATCAAGCTGGGGTCTATTTTGTTTCTTAGAGTCTTTAGGTGTATTGAAACTTTATGACTTTGTGGGGTTGTTATCTTCTTGTCTAAATAAGAGTACAAGCTACATTTGTTAACTTGAACTGTGCCTAGATGTTTATATCGGTAATAAATTTCATAATTGTAAATAATTTGCCAGACGTGATTTTCTTGGACAGTAACGAAAATTTTGCTTAGTAGTATTTTTCTTTCAAAAATTAGTAGTCTATTTTGGATATATTTACTCAATTCCCAGCTTTCACTGGCATAGAGGCCTACTAGTTGAATTAGTGCTTTTTTACAGAATGATTTTAACTTTACTGTTAACAAGTTAAGATATTAATATGTTAACCAATTGTTATTAGGTTAAACCAATTGTTATTAAGTGACGAAAAATACGATTAAATAATCTTCAATAAGGAAAAATATTTTACTCTTACTTTAGAAGAACTGAAAAATGGTTTCAAGTTCTTGGGTGAACTGAATTATCTGCTAATCTCTAGTTTCATTTCAAAACCGTATGCTGAAAAATACTACGTGTTACTTACTGAAGAAATGTTTTTCGTATTAAATGTTTTTAGCAAGACAGATGTGTATAGTTTAATTTTTTCTTTTATGTTTTTACTTAGTCGTTAACACTTCTAGTGTGAAAAGAACTTAAGCTCTTTAAATAAGTAATTTTTTGTTGGAATTTTTAGTTCGTCGCTGATTGTAATGCAGTGATTGTAGTTAAATAATTCTTACTCTTATTCTCTATTAAGTGAAAGAAAAGATTTATTTCCTAATGCTTAAGTATTTTAAAGATGTAAATAAGATTACGTAAAGGATTATTGCTATAAGACCTAAAAATTTTACACATTTAATTACAAATCTGGGCTTAATTTATATAAATGAAGTTTTATCTATTTTGATTTTTGTCTAAATGGCAATTATATTTCGTCGGTCTATTAATTTATTTAATTTTATCATTTGATTTAAAAAATGATTAATTTAAAAATGCAATAATATTTTATAATAAATAGCATTCTTTTCTATCTCTTGGTGATTTTCCTTTGTTTTCTTATATTTTTGTTAACCTGTTGGCAACCTCCGACTCAAAAATATTTTCTGTCTTCTTTTGAGAATGAAATTTCTAAATCTTTGGGCATCCCCTTCATGAAACTTTAACTAACACCTCTAAGTTAAAAATCTTTAGCTCTCAACGGATCTAGTACCGTTGAAAATTTTATCTGAGGAGCACGCCATACCACCGTTATCAAAAATTCAGATTATCTTTTAATCATTCCACTTTAATCTTGAGACATTACACATACAGAGTGTTCCAAACTTTACTGTATCAATATGGACTGGAGGTAGAGAACAACGTTAAGAATAAGAATAGTATAGATAAAAGTAAAATGAGGTGCCACTTGGACAGGATAAATAAAGACACAGGATGGACAGCTATAAAAATTTGTTGAAATTTTATTGGACAGCGTTGTAACAATAAGTTACATTCGGTTCAACTTTTTTTTACCTCTTCCCGTGAACCATCGTCAATGACATACAGTACAGGACCGGTTTGAACTAGAAGAAACTTCGGACTTCTCCCAACCAATAGTAGGGTCCGTTGGTTTGTGGGATTCTGACCCCCTCTCGTTCTGGAGTGGACCCCTGTTTTTTCTCTTCGATGCAGTCTGTTTTTTTAGAGGACAAGGTTGTTACCAGAGGAGTGTAGATGGTGAATATTGCTGGCATCCACGGCTTGTGGGATAGACCATTTTTGGGACCCTCGCGAAAAAAAGAAGAAAAGACGCCATGATGGCGAGACCGACGCCGAATCCAGAGGAGTTTCCCCTATCTAAAAATGATAAGTTGATTCCAGTTGCATTCCTTAGGCATTTATTTAATTGTATAAAATCATTTAATCAAGATATATTTGTCCATGTGTTTATTAATGAGTTTAGATTTCTTCTTTCCCAATCACTAGGCCAAGGTAACATCATTTTTAAAATCGTAAGAATACATAACTACTTACAACCATCATAAGTGGTTCTTGAAAGCCCTAACAGGGGCATTATTGCATGCATGGAATAACTAAAGGAGAAGAAATCGAATTTCTTCTTCGGTGAAGTCCGAATGAAGATTAATTTGTTTTAAAACAAAGCTTTTATTATTTAAGTGAATTATACATTTTGTGGCTTGTCGAAAGCTTTTTGACAGAGCAATAAGTTCTCCTGCTGTAGGTCTAAGCTGTTCAATAATGTAAATACTGTAAAACTCCGAGTTATTATTTTTTCTCAAACTTTTATTCAAAATATCATAAGGGGTAGAGTTCCTCAATTATTTATTCTTCTGATTTCCAACTATCTTACATCACACACGCCGACCTTGAGGGGTTGAGTACTGCGCCTAACCTATTCAAAGTAGTAAATATTGTAAATCTGTGTACATTTATATTTTTTATCGTATTATTCTAAAATATTCCAAAAGGTACAGTTCTTCAATAATTTATTGTGTTCATTTTACTCTATCTTACATCACACACGTTCAGAGGTCGTACTGCGCCTAATCTGTTTAAAGCAGTACATACTGTAAATCTATGCAAATTTTTCTCATACTTTCATCTAAAATATCACAAAGGGTACAGTTCTTCAATAATTTATTGTGTTGGTTTAAACTACCTTACATCACTCACGCCGACGTTGAGAGGTCGTACTGCGACTAACCTGTTTAAAGCAGTAAATACTGTAAATCCCTGTACATTTTTTCATACTTTTATCTAAAATCTCCTAAAGGGTAGAGTTCTTCAATGATTTATTGTGTTGGTTTCAAGCTATCTTACATCACACACCCTGATATTTAATGGTCGTACTGCTGCTAACCTGTTTAAAGCAGTAAATACTGTAAATATCTGTACATTTTTCTCACACTTTCATCTAAAATATACCAAAGGGTACAGTTCTTCAATAATTTATTGTGTTGGTTTCAAGCTACTTTACATCACACACGTCGACCTTGAGAAGTCGTACTGCGCTTAACCTGTTTAAAGTTAAATTTCTGTACATTTTTTTCATACTTTCATCTAAAATATCCTAAAGGGTAGAGTTCATCAATTATTTATTTCTTGGTTTCACACTACCTTACATTACACATGCCAAACATGATAGCGTACTGCGTAATCTCCACGTTTTAGGTCCCGATAGTTTATGTGATTAAGATCTTTAATGATGTTTTCTACCTCCATTTCAAGTTATTACACAAACTTGAGACTTTATGTCTCTTAGCTTCATCTCAACTATCTCAAAAGGTAGAGTTCTTCAATTATTCTTTTCTTCGTTTCACACTAACTTAGAATACACACTCCGAACTTTTAAAAAGCAAAGTAGTGCGTAAACTTTACGTTTAAGTCTATTCTTGCCTATGTGAGTATGATCCATAATAATGTTTTTACCCCTCTCCATGTTTGTAAACAAACTTGAGACAACCTGCATGCTTTGTAAATTTCCATTTTTATGTTTGCGAGTTCTTTGTTGAATAAAAATGCAAATTGTTCAGTGTAAAGGGAATGTAATTACGTATTTAGCGTACATAGAAATATTTATTCTTATATTCAGTTCAAAAAAGGACGAAAAAGGAATAGGTAAACACTTTCTGTTCCACCCCCTTTCATTCCATTTATACAACAGTTTTCGAAATTTCCTCTGAGAATGGGTAAAACCTTTTTTAAATCAAATTTTTTGACAAGTGTTCCTTTCGACAAGTCAGCAAACAGCATTTTATGCAATCTCCCATAACCATGCAAATTTATTTTTCGTCAGAAAGCTATTTCCCTCCCGTCTTTAGTACTTTTTCCGAGATCAAAGAAAGTATTTTGCTTTCAAAAATATCAAAGCTTGTTCACCAGCATTCCCATAAAAATGGCTTATAAATACTTTGGGCATTAAAATATAACTTCTTATTTCTCCTCTTTTCCAAAAGATCTTTACGCTCCTACTGCCTGTATTTAAGGACATATTTTAATACGCGTGCAGATTTCCCAAGGGATGTTTTTCATATTTTCGTGGTTCTTTAAATATTTTGTGGAATGTAATGAGAACTCTCATTTTTCATTTTAAAGTGGCATAGGCGAATAATATTTCGCATTGTTTTAAACAAAAGTTTTTTTCGCTATAAATTTTTAGTGGTAGATAAGTTATAAAATACAGCGAGTATAAGATAATGCTGTGTTATTATGGTGATGGGGGGATCAAAAGATTTTTCAATAATAATCGCAGCAAACGGGTTTGACTACCATCACATGGATTGAGACATGTTAGATCGAAGTACAAAAATCAAAATATGGCATGGGTAATTTAATAATGCTAGAGCACGTTTTAAACAATAATCAGTATATATGTAAAGGGTGTTTTTTATCCACTATAATCTTAGAAAGTTAAATTTTCTGGATACAGAGCAATTGTTAGACTATGAGAAAATAAAAAAGAATTTGTAAATTAAAAGATTCTGAATTTATTTAGACATATCATTTTTGGAGCTTTACATTCGAATACGTAGTGTTGTGAGGGCACAAGTAGTCAACCAATGAGAGTGCTAAGATTAATCACATGATCACGCTTAAGAAATAAAACTGTTACCTAACGAAATCATATAAGAACAGTTGAATTAAGCAGAAGATAATTTGGTGTTTTCGTACCACAATTAAAGGAAAAGATATGTCGTCAAAGGATGTGAATTTAGGAATAGAATAGCTAGAACTTTATTTTAGAATATAATTGTAATTAGAATATAATTGTGGTTAGTTTATTTAAAATACCCTTACTTTTACGCACACAAATATATTTAAAACACATGCACATACTCACCATATATATATATATATATATATATATATATATGTATATACACACACACACATATATATATATTCATATATAAACACACACATATATGTATATATACATATATACACATATATATATATATAGATAGATACATAGATACATACATACATACATATATATATATATACATATACATACATACATATATATATATATATAGATAGATACATAGATACATACATACATACATATATATATATATACATATACATACATACATATATATATATATATATATATATATCATACAACATGCACATATATGCATGCATATGTTTAAAATTTGTGATGAAATTTATAAAATTTACTGAAATTTAAATTAAGGCTTTGTATGCATAATAAGGAAGCCAATCATTTTAACTATTAAGGACAAATTAGTTGGGAACCTCAACATATTTATTATTCAATGAACAGAAACCTTTTCTTACCCTTGATTATTAGTTTAATAAACTGGATTAAGGGAGAGACTGATTAATCATAAATTATTGTAATTTTATTATACTTAAGTCCGGTCTCACCAAAGTAGTTTAACGGCTACAGAACGCCAACAAATGGTAGGATGTAATTTACGGTTTAAACAGAGATTAATCGTGGTTAGGCATTTTGCAAGTGTGGTGAGACCAGCCCTTAAAGTAGCAGTTATATTTAATTCAGAAGTTAAACTGCAGGAATTATTTACACATGTTAAAAAGTTAACTAAAGATTCAAGTGAGAGAATGAACATCCAACCGGAAAAACAGCTTCTATCTTGTGTGCTTATGGGCTAGGGGAAGCTGTAGGTATACAAGTGTCTGAACTTATTCTTCCCATCTAGAACCAGCAGACAGTAATGTCTATTCCGACCCCTTCTTCACTAACATCAAACATTTCCTG
>CM063505.1:52223336-52225836 GCA_032207245.1 Pardosa pseudoannulata
AGGGTAACTAATTAAAACGGTAAGGAAAATGTATCGGCAGAAGAAAATATGTGTGAATGTATTGAAAATAGACATCATGGCAGAAGAAAATATGTAAGTAGTAGATTCTAATATATATAGATTACCATGTTACTATATACTTTTGAGATTTTGAACTTTATATATTTAATGACAGAAAAAAACTCTTTGATTCTGTTGATATATGATATATGATTGAAAACTAGTTTAAACGGAAAATTTGTTTAGAGGGATGTGGACGTTACAAAGTATTTTTATAAATTATTAACTGAGAATTTTGAATATTTATACACGTATAAATTAAAATATAAGTAAATCTATATAGAAAACCAAATGTGTTAAAAAGATATATTTAAGTAATAATGATTCAAAAATAATTTAAACTAGCTAGCTCACAAGAAACATGGTAAAAATCAACAAAGTATTATAAAAAATTGAAAGTCATAAAAAAATCAACTGATATTTAAAATATTTTGAACTGTAATTTTTATTTATTTTTAATTATATTTATTTTATTATAATTGAGATATTTTATTTATAATTGTTAATTGTCTAATATTTTTGTATATGTGTACAATATTTCATAAATTTAAGTTGATAAACTCATTGTTACATGCACTTCCCCCTTAAGTTATTTATTAGTCTAAGAGGAGACAACATCCGTCGTTTATATGTTTAAAAACATATTAAATAAGCTGATTTTCCCTATATTTTATATGAAATATATTAGCTAATCTCTGATAGGAAGACATAAGTCTGATAACTGCATTGTAAGAGAAATGCAAGCGTTGAAAAAGTTTTCAATAGGTCTTGAATATTCAGCTCAGAAACAGACAAATCTCTGTGACTACTCTTTGTGTTCAAGATTGATAGGATATCATAACTTATAACCAATCGTATAAGATGGTTAGTTGGTTGATATTTAACTGTGCACTAATTCCACGTAGGACAAAATGTGACATACACAAAGTTACACAAGAAACTGTAACGACAACGAGTCATGACCCAAAGTTAAGTTAAAAAGATAAAATTTAAACTTAGTAAAATTATATAATTGTAAGAAATTAAAAACATTATAAGTCAAAATTATGAACTGCTAAAAAAAGGTAATGGAGACAGCGATAAATGAGAGCTTCATGAGGGTGTGAACTAAGTAAGTATCCAAGATGAATAAAAATACGGTCTTTTTAAAATATGAACGTTTAATAAGAACATATTTCGCATACATGATGAAATTAAAGCGTGGTAAAAATAGGGACAGGTTCTCCTAGCAAAAGCTGACAATGCCAGAAAAGGGTGTAGCCAATCTACAAACGAGTAATAACTTTTCTACTACAAGACTGATGGGGGCACGGATTAATAGAAGATTTCAGGTTGTACAGGTTATTGTTTGTTTCATGGTCCCATAAGTTCTACAGTTTGTGATCAAAATTAAGAAATATGTGAACAGTTCTCTTGACATATTTCTTAATGTCACAATAAGGCATTTTAAAATCTAATTGGTCATTTGTTGATTTTACGCGTTATCAGCCAGCTTATTTCCTTTAATACCAACTTGTGAAGGTAAGTAGCAAAAGTACATATTGAAGCGGAGATATAAGGCTGTAATAGAGTATCTGAAATACTAAAATCGATGGTGCATGGCAGAAGCGTATAATGAAACAGAGATATAAAGCTGTCATAAAGATAGAGTATTTGAAATATTAAAGGATTTTGGAGATGACAAAGATTTTAAAACAAGAAGTGAGTTTATATAACACATTCATTTCCTATTATAATGACGATTCAGGTTCTAGAAAGATTTTAAAATAACGATAATTTCTTTTGAGAAAACAGAAAAGAGCGGGAGATAGATAAGAAACAAAATCGTAATTTAAATTGATAAACTTGATTTGTAATAATGAGCAACATTTTAAAAATTCAAATTTAACAGTTGTCCTTGATGGACACAGAAGAGTTGAAATGGGCATGTTTGTGTCAAAATATATGTACTACTTGAAGTGGAAAATGCTGCTTTATTTATATTACTTACATAATTCTAAATATCTTTTACAGTAATGCAGAAAAATCAGAATTTTTTTTACTATCCCAAAACATTTATCCTCTTAACTTTATAAGAATATCTAAAAAAAAGTTCGAGAAACCTACACGACTTAGATGTCTAAAATACGATGCCTTTTAAATACTTTGATGGGACTTTACAAAGCCAGAACACTGACCTTTAAAATAAGAGAACTAGGGGAGGGGACACAAGACGTGATTTTTTAGTAATCCCCCATTCTAGATAGAAAAAAGGAATCCCCTTCCAATTTATTAAAGTGTCAAAAAAGTGCTTTGGTTCTAAGTTTGTTCTTTTTAATGGTGCCTTTTTAAAAATTCTCCTGGCGAATAGAAAAAAAGCCCCATTTAAAAAAATATTTAAAAAAGAAACTGTATTCTTTGACAATTCAGAAGACGGTATTTTATGCAATCTCACATAACC
>CM063505.1:52228336-52275836 GCA_032207245.1 Pardosa pseudoannulata
AATTTTTAACTGTCAAGTTTAACCGTTTTAATATAAATCTCTATAGTCTCCTATGCAAAAAACGGTAGCTTTAAAATATTTCTTTCTTGCCCAATTATCTAGGAAAATGATATACAGTAAAACCGTTATGGATTATACAGTAGACTTCGCTTAATGGCCGAACGATGGCAGATTGGTTAGAGTGCTGGCCTTCGGAGAGTTCGTGGGTTCGAATCCCACAGTGGCATGGAGGTTCGTACCCGTTCAGAATCGGCTTTAAGCTGTAGGTCCTGGTATCACTAGCCCTAGCGTTGCAAAAAGTGGACCGTAGCACTCCAAGCCAAACCAAACCGCTTAATGTGATCCGTTTGAGACACTGTGATATTGATAAAAATAACCGATTAATATCAATAAACGATTGATAACAATAAACGATTTGTAAAATTAGATAAATTAAACCCCACCCTTTAAATCACATGTACTTTCAAAACAAAATGAAAAATCACGTTATATTTATGTACTGTATATTATTTTTTAAAACATAAGAATTGTATACATAATTAAAAAATGATCAATTATTGACTGTCTACAATTTTTTCTAAGAAGCTCATTGATAAATTGTTCGTAATAATAATCAATCTGCCATAATGATTTAGCATTTCGATCTTTAGTTTTAATTTTAAATCATTTCGCTTTCTGGCTGCCATATCGACAAGCTGTATGTAAGTGCAAGGCATAAAATGTGAACGCGCTCCTTCTCAGTTCCGATAATAATGTGTTGCCTTCTGCTTATCTGGCAACCATTGACCACCTGCAGGGTGTGAGTATTTTTAAAAATTTCTAGTAAATCTCCACTCCTTTGTTCATTCCCCATTTCCCTTGGTTGAAGAGGAGAATACTCGGAAATTCAAATAACAGCGAAGGGAAAGAAAAAAATATGTTCCTTCTGAATATATTGTGAATATTCCTCTGTCAGTTAAAATGAGGTTCGAAAGCTGATCCCATTAACCGCTGTAACTATCCTATAAGAGATAATTTTAACGTACAAATGAATTTAGGAAATCGGAACCAAGTGATTTCGATAACAATAAGCGATTTATAGCATTAACCGCGATCACATTAAGCGGAGTCCATTGTAATGCATTTATCAGAGAATATCTATGATAACTAGTCACTTCATCCCCAGCTATTAATCTGGATATACATAATTATTGGCATCACGTGTTCTTTTGGAAACAATTTTGTGGGCTATTTGAACTTCAAATAGACTGTGACTGAAAATGCAATATTTAATGATTTATCCTTGTCTCGGATAAATTACTTGTTTTTTACTGATTAAAGTGACATTCAATTCCGATAATAGTTTTCACAAAAAGAAACTAAAAGTAAGACACAGACGAGTATAAACCCGAAGTAACATTCAAAACAGATTTCAGAACATGGGTAACGAAATTTAGCGATAAGTACATAGACCTTAAAATATCATCTAAACGTCCATTTAAACCGTTGGTTCGGCACAATTTTCATTATAGTACGCTTTGAAAAAAGTATTAATTTCCTTTATTTTACATATAACTTGATATATTTCATTAATCATATTTCATTAAATGATTTTATCTTCAGATAAATTTTTGGTTGCAATAAAGCTAGGCTATTGCCTTCACGCACGAGGCGATCAGGCAATGAGGAATGAAACAAGGATATTTCTGTACTGCCATCTGTCGTCGATTGGCAACTAGAATGTCCTTTATAATTCAATATCACGGAACAGAATTTTCAAAAGAGATAATCTAATTAATATCATAATTAATATCGTAAAGCGGTGTAACAATAAGTTACATTCAGTGCTTCAACGTTTTTTACCTCTTCTCGTAAGCCATCACCGAAAGCGAACAGAATAGAAGTGGCCAGGCACAGGAAGAAACTTCGGACATCTTCCAACTAATTGATGGGCCCGTTGGTTTGGCGGGATCTGACCCCTCGTTCTCGAGCTAACCCCTGTTTTTTCCGCTGGGACAAGCTCATTTTTTCAGTTTGGGTGTTTTCCAGAGAATAGAAGAAAGTGGACATTGCTAGGATCCTCTGTTTGCGGCATAGATTTTTGGAGCGACACGACACAAAGAAAAATCGACACCATTTTCGCGAGACCGACGCCTAATTCAGAGTCCTTTACATCTACAAGCGATAAGTTGCATTCCTGTTATATTCCTTAGGAATTTTATTGTATAAAATCATTTAATGATGACATATTAGTCAAAGCGTGTTTTATTAATGAGTTTTAATTTCTTCTTTCTCAAATACTAAATCAACGTTACATTTTTCCACAGGCTGTATGAAAGAATGCCTTCCAAAAATTTTGTGATTTTACATCAAGCGATTTGATTCTGTATACATGAAATACAAACAGATACTCTAAGGAACATATATTTGAATGTATATATGTACTAGCTGAAGTACCTGGCGTTGCCCAGGTGAAGGTGTGGTTTAATATCTTATTTAAACTAAATTTAAATACTTTTATTTCTGGTAAAAAGGGCAAAATTTAAAAAAATGTAGTAAAAGTGGACATTTTTTGGTAGAATAAAAACATTTTTTTTTAACTCACAGCTTGAGTGTTCTCCATGCTTTAAATTATTCTGTTCGGAGATTGAACAATCAAATTATCGTATAGCTTGCGAAGAAAAGACGATCTTTTCGTTTAGCATGGTGTCAAGATTATTTCTCCCAGAAAATTATGATCGCTTGAGAATTTACAGCAATATCGAATGTTTAACCGAAACACAGAAAAATAGTTGCAAAATCTATGATTTTTGGCGAAATATATTGAAAAATTGAATAAAGATGCTTATTGTATGCAAAATTTATGGAAAAAGTCGACATATCATTGGGATGAAAATTCACAAAGATATTAAATATTTAAGTCAAATTTTGAGTCTTACTTTAAAATTTGTGGTGAAGTAAGTTTTGGAATACTTATTTTTACTTAAAAAGTTCAAAGGGAAGGCTTTCTGAAATTTTCAGCTATGAAAGAACTAGAAAGAATTCCTCTATTCGGTCCGAATAGAGGAATTACAAAAGTTTACAAGACAAATTAAAAATATGATTCAATAAAAATAACATTTAAAAAAACCGTAAAAAATAATAAAAATCGATACTTAAAAATTACATTTTTTGACGGAGAAGTAATTGAACTATTAAATCGATCACCGAACCGGTCCCATAGGGCCGTAAACCCACCAGGCATACCCACAGTGTTGGTGGGCAGATCTCAAGTACTAAGCGACTCCACAACGTCACTCACCCTTGAAGTACCCGGAGTTCGCCCGTCGCGCCGCAGACGCCATCCGCAAGTAAACGCAGTAGAGAGGCACTGATGAGAGAATTTGGAATATTACTGAATGCTAATGGACCTCTTCAAGCGGAATTCTGGCTCGAACCAGGCTGACAGAAAGAGGAGTCAGAAGAAAATACTGTCTGCACTTCGAGACAGGAAACCAGATAGTCAAATGAAGAGAACAGGAAATTTTGAGAGTCTCTTCAGGCCCTATTTTTATTCCAAATCTTTGTAGAACATCACATGGGAATTTAAAACTATATGAGAAACTCTCGACAAAAGTTTTCACGGATGCCCATTTGGTTAGCATCTCTAAAAAGCACACTTTAAAGAGTGAAAAAACCAGCACTCTGTTGTTACCATTACAATTGTTGCAAGTTACTAATTTTAAACACACATAAGGTAATTACTTTAATTTCTATAAATTTCAAGAGAATTCAACAGTTTTCTTTTTGTCAGTAGACAGTTTTCTTTTTGTGTAGACAGCTTATATAACTTTAATTTTAGAATTCATTTTGTAGATTAAGTTTTTATTTTTCTTTCAAATAAAAAGGAACTACAAACAGAGGTTTAGAGAGAAAATGTCAAAACATGTATATCATAATACTGAGAAAGGGATATAAATATACAATCGTTTCCCTGAAATACGAACTATCTTCAGTATGTAATTACATAAAAGATTACGTAAATAATTCATTGCATAACGTATTTCTGTTTGTGCCCTGCACATCAAAATCCTTTAAAATTCACAAAGCTGGAGAAAGTCAAATGATATTTCAACGTATAAATATACTTTTCTTCATAGCAGCGTTCGTATTTCAGAACGTAAAAATATGCACCAAGCAAAAAAAGAAAAAAAGGTTATCTATGATATTTTCTGAAAGCATTAGGGATACGAAAGTTTTAAATACATCCAAAAAAAATAAAAATAAAATAAAACAACATGAATAAAGGAATGTTTTTAAATATCTTTGTGGTAAAACAATAATAACGTATACGCAAAATCCGAGTTTATTTTTACGATATTCCTTGTGACATTTTTTTTGTCATTCTAAGGAAGACATTCTTTGTAATAAAAAAGCTTAACTAAAGAATAATTCCATTTGTTACAAAATGAATGTCCACAAAAACTCTTTAGCTATAATTACGAAAAGAATTTCTGACGGGATTACAAAATGGCAATTTATCCCCAAGTACCCGATTTACATTGAAAATGATCTCATTAAAGAGTGAAGTGAGTGAGTATAAAAACTGGATACTAGAAAGGAAATATTTTTGTACTTCACATAAAATGCAGAAGTATGCTGCCAGTTTGCAGGGTACGAGATTAGGAATTCTATAGCTCATTTTTCAATTTAGTCTTCCTATTCAAAGGTGGATTATTTTTTTAATTTAATGGACAGGATAGAACGATATTATGTGGAAAAAAATGACACAAGAGAAATTGTGGCTGAAGGACAGAAGATTTGGATGCATCATTAAAAAGGAAATTCTAAGAAAGAACTTATTTTATGCAAAAAGGAGGGAATTTAATTGACCTTTAAAAGCGATCTTAATGAAACAATTAGCCTTGTGGACTTCAAATAATGCTAGTAAATGTTTGAAGAGTTTACCTTCTTAAAAATATACTTGTTTTAGTGCGTTTTTATATTAAATTGGGTTTTAAGTTGTGTTAACATTAAGTAGAAATTATAGTTTCATTATTTAGAGGTCAGAGTTAAGGAATGTTTTAATAATATTTATTGATTCCTCGAATATCAACGTATTACTTTTCACGCTTTTAAAAAAAACGTATAATTTAGAATTAATTATCAACATCGCTCTCATCAATTCCATACTATGAAGATTCCTGAAAAATATTATTGCTCATTAGCCATTTTCTTTCACAGATTTCGGACAAGATATACATAATTGGAGATAGTACGTGACCTTTTAAATAATCCATATATATGGAACTTTATTTTTAAATAAAATATGATTTTAAAAATTGCAATATTTGGTAATGTTTAGGGTTTTTTTATTGTACTTGGATAATGGAATCCCCCCCTGTTATTTATATTTTATATTCACATTAAATTCCTGTAACAATAAGTTACATTCGGTTCAGCGCTTTTTACTTTATATTCACATTAAATTCCTGTAACAATAAGTTACATTCGGTTCAGCGCTTTTTACTTCTTATTCACATTAAATTCCTGTAACAATAAGTTACATTCGGTTCAGCGCTTTTTACTTTATATTCACATTAAATTCCTGTAACAATAAGTTACATTCGGTTCAGCGCTTTTTACTTCTTCCCGTGAGTCATCGTCATAGACATACCAGAAAAGGACCGGTTTGAACTAGAAAGAAATTTCGGACTTCTCCTAACCAATAGAAGGGTTCGTTGATTTGGGGTATTCTGACCCCTCACTGTTCTGGAGTGGACCCCTGTTTTTTCTCCGCTTGGCAGTCTGATTTTTTTAGAGGACAAGGTTGGGACCAGAGGAGAGTAGAAGGCGAATGCTGCTGTCATCCACGGCTTGCGGGATATACCTTTTGAGGAAAAGCATCACCATATTGTTTTATAGGGGCGACGCCGACTGGAGAGCGGTCTTCGATATCTACAAATGATAAGTAGATTCCAGTTGTATTCCTTAGGTATTTATTTAATTCCATAAAATCATTTAATCAAGATATATTTGTCCATGTGTTTTTAATGAGTTTAAATTTCTTCTTTCTCAAACACTAGGCCAACGTAACATTATTACAATTATCAAGAATACTTTTCATAAAACAAACCTAAAAGTAAAACACACTGAAGATAAAAATTTTTAATCATAATAATAGAAATATAAGAATACGATTAAGGAAGAATAAAAATTAAAAGAAAATTAATGTAGAATAAGGACAAAATTGTTTCCATGAATGAAAAAGACTAACTGTATATAAATAAACGATAGATTTTGTATATAGTACTTCATTCCGCTATTTGTTTCTATTTGAGACCTGTATATCCTAATATCTTTAAAATTCATAAAGTGGAGGAAGTCAAACAATACTGCAATGCATAAAGATAGATTCTTTAAAAAAATATCAGAGCTTCTATTTGCAGGACTTCAAAGAAAATATGGTTAAGTTTAAAAAAAAATTCCTTATGACATTATCTAAAAGCATTAAGTATAAGAAATATTTAAAGAACATTAAAGAAGAGTAATAATAATGAAACGAATCATGATGATAAAAATATAATAAAGTCTATGCAAAATCCCAGTTTAGCTTCAAGATGTCCCTTGTGACAATCTTTTTCATCATACAAAGGAAGACAATCCTTGCAATAAAAATGTAGAACCAAAAATTAATTCCATTTGTTAAAATAGAATGTCCAAAAAAACTCTTTATATCCATAGTTAAAAATACTGGTGGGTTTACAAAATGGCTATTTATCCCCAAGTACCCGATTTACATTGAAAATGATCTCATTAAAGAGTGAAGTGAGTGAGTATAAAAACTGGATACTAGAAAGGAAATATTTTTACATAAAATGCAGAAGTATACTGCCAGTTCGCAGGGTACGAGATTAGGAATTCTATAGCTCATTTTTCAAAGGTGGATTATTTTTTAATTTAATGGATAGGATAGAGAGATACTGTGTGGAAAAAATGACACTACAGAAATTTTGGCTGAAGGACAGAAGATTTGGAAGCATCATTAAAAAGGAAATTCAAGAAAAAAATATTTTATGCAAAAAGAAGGGAATTTAATTGAACTTTAAAAGCGATCTTACTGAAACAATTAGCCTCGTGGTCTTCAAATAAGGCTAGTAAATTTCTGAAGAGTTTACGTTCTTAAAAATATATTTATTTTAGTGCGTTTTTTATGTTAAATTGGGTTTTAAAATGTGTTAACATTGGGTAGAAATTCTAGTTTTATTATTTAGAGATCAGAGTTAAGGTATTGTCTAATAACATTTATTGATTCCTGAATATCAAATATTACCTTTATATTCCATTAAACAAACTTATAATTTAGAATTAATAAGCAACATCGCTCTCATCAATTCCATATTATGATGATCTCAGCCAAATAATATTATTGATCATTAGCAATTTTCTCAAGATATACATAATTGAAGATATTACGAGACCTTTTAAAAACCCGTATATATGCAATTTATTTTTAAATAAAATATGATTTTAAAAATTGCAATATTTGGCAATGTTTAGTGGTTATTATTGTACTTGGATAATGGAATATTTCCCCCGTTAATTATACTTTATATTCACATTAGATTTCGAAGAAAGTTTCTATAAAACAAATTCAAAAGTAAAACGCACGGAAGATGCAAATTTTCAATCATAATAATGGAAATATAAGAATACGATTAAGGAAGAATAAAAATTAAAAGAAAATTAATGCAGAATAAGAACAAAATTGTTTCCATGAAATGAAAAAGACCTTCTGTATATAAATAAACGATAGGTTTTGTATATAGTACTTCATTTCGTAATTTGTTTCTATTTTTCACATGTATATCATAATATCTTTAAAATTCATAAAGTGGAGGAAGTCAACTAATACTGCAATGCATAAACATACATTCTTTAAAAAATATCAGAGCTTCTATTTGCAGGATTTCAAAGAAAATATGCATTAAGTTAAAAAAAAGTTCCTTATGACATTACCGAAAAGCATTAAGTATAAGAAATATTTAAATAACATTAAAGAAGAGTAATAATAATGAAACGAATGAACGGCAATAAAAACAATTTTAAAACAAATCATGAAGATAAAAAATATAATAAAGTCTATGCAAAATCCCAGTTTAGCTTCAAGATGTCCCTTGTGACAATTGTTTTCTCTGTACTAAGGAAGACAATCCTTATGTAATAAAAATGTAGAACAAAAAAATAATTCCATTTGTTAAAATAGAATGTCCATAAAAACTCTTTATATCCATAGTTAAAAAATACTAGTGGGTTTAGAAAATGGCATTTTATCCCCAAGTACCCGATTTACATTGAAAATGATCTCATTAAAGAGTGAAGTGAGTATAAAAACTGGATACTAGAAAGGAAATATTTTTGTACTTCACATAAAATGCAGAAGTATGCTGCCAGTTAGCATGGTACAAGATTAGGAATTCTATAGCTCAATTTTCAATTTAGTCTTTCTATTCAAAGGTGGATTATTTTTTAATTTAATGGACAGGAGAGAGATATATTGTGATTAAAAAATGACACAAGAGAAATTGTTCCTGAAAGACAGAAGATTTGGAAGCATCATTAAAAAGGAAATTTAAGCAAAAAAATATTTTATGCAAAATGAGGGAATTTAATTGACTTTTAAAAGCTATCTTAATGAAACAATTAGCTTCGTGTTCTTTAAATAATGCTGATAAATGTTTGAAGAGTTTACCTTCTTAAAAATATATTTATTTTAGTGCGTTTTTTATGTTAAATTGGGTTTTAAAATGTGTTAACATTGGGTAGAAATTCTAGTTTTATTATTTAGAGATCAGAGTTAAGGTATTATCTAATAACATTTATTGATTCCTAAATATCAAATATTACCTTTGTATTCCTTTAAACAAACTTATAATTTAGAATTAACATCGCTCTCATCAATTCCATATTATGATGATCTCAGCCAAATAATATTATTGATCATTAGCCATTTTCTCAAGATATACATAATTGAAGATATTACGAGACCTTTTAAAAAACCATATATATTCAATTTATTTCTAAATAAAATATGATTTTAAAAATTGCAATATTTGGCAATGTTTAGCGGTTATTATTGTACTTGGATAATGGAATATTTCTCCCGTAATTATACTTTATATTCACATTAGATTTCAACGAAATTTTCTATAAAACAAATTCAAAAGTAAAACACACGTAAGATGCAAATTTTTAGTCATAATAATGGAAATGTAAGAATACGATTAAGAAAGAATAAAAATTAAAAGAAAATTAATGCAATATAAGAACAAAATTGTTTCCGTGAAACGAAAAAGACCTTCTGTATATAAATGTACGATAGGTTTTGTATATAGTGCTTTAATTCGTAATTTGTTTCTATTTTTCACATGTATATCATAATATCTTTAAAATTCATAAAGTGGAGGAAGTCAACTAATACTGCAATGCATAAAGATACATTCTTTAAAAAATATCAGAGCTTCTATTTGCAGGATTTCAAAGAAAATATGCATTAAGTTAAAAAAAAGTTCTTTATGACATTACCGAAAAGCATTAAGTATAAGAAATATTTAAATAACATTAAAGAAGAGTAATAATAATGAAACAAATGAACGGCAATAAAAACAATTTTAAAACAAATAATGAAGATAAAAAATATAATAAAATCTATGCAAAATCCCAGTTTACCTTCAAGATGTCCCTTGTGATAATTTTTTTCTCTATACTAAGGAAGACAATCCTTGTAATAAAAAAGTAGAACAAAAAAATAATTCCATTTGTTAAAATAGAATGTCCATAAAAACTCTTTATATCCATAGTTAAAAAACACTGGTGGGTTTAGAAAACGGCAATTTATCCCCAAGTACCCGATTTACATTGAAAACGATCTCATTAAAGAGTGAAGTGAGTATAAAAACTGGATACTAGAAAGGAAATATTTTTGTACTTCACATAAAATGCAGAAGTATGCTGCCAGTTCTCAGGGTACGAGATTAGGAATTCTATAGCTCATTTTT
Source organism: Pardosa pseudoannulata (assembly GCA_032207245.1). Taxonomy (NCBI): domain Eukaryota; kingdom Metazoa; phylum Arthropoda; class Arachnida; order Araneae; family Lycosidae; genus Pardosa; species Pardosa pseudoannulata. The sequence continues at coordinate 52,238,353 of CM063505.1, forward strand.
CAATTTAGTCTTTCTATTCAAAGGTGGATTATTTTGTAATTTAATGGACAGGATAGAGAGATATTGTGATTTAAAAAATGACACTAGAAAAATAGTGGCTGCAAGACAGAAGATTTTGACGCATCATTAAAAAGGAAATTTAAGAAAAACATTTTATGCAAAAATGATGGAATTTAATTGACTTTTAAAGGCTATCTTAATGAAACAATTAGCTTCGTGGTCTTTAAATAATGCTGATAAATGTTTGAAGAGTTTACCTTCTTAAAAATTTATTTATTTTAGTGCTTTTGTTTATACTAAATTGGGTTTTAAGTTGTGTTAACATCGGGTAGAAATTCCAGTTTTATTATTTAGAGATCAGAGTTCAGGAATTGTCTAATAATATTTATTGATTCCTGAATATCAACATATTACCTTATTCTTCCTTTAAACAAACTTATAATTTAGAACTAATAATCAACATCGTTCTCATCAATTCCATATTATGATGATTTCAGCCAAATAATATTATTAATAAATAGCCATTTTCTCAAGATATGTATAATTCGAGATATTACGGGACCTTTAAAAACCCATATACATGGCACTTTATTTTTAAATAAAGTATGATTTAAAAAAATGCGATATTTGGCAATGTTTAGCTGTTATTATTTTACTTGGATAATGGAATATTTCCCCTGTTAATTATAATTAATATTCACATTAAGTTCCGATGAAACATTTTATAAAACAAACCTAAAAGTAAAACACACGGAACATACAAATGTTTAATCATAATCGAAATATAAGAATACAATTAAGGAAAATAAAAATTAAAAGAAAATTAATGTAGAATAAGAACAAAATTACTTCAATGAAATGAAAAAGACTAACTGTATATAAATAAACGATAAGTTTTGTATATACTACTTCATTTCGTAATTTGTTTCTATTTGTGACTTGTATATCATAATGTCTTTAAAATTAATAAAGTGCAGGAAGTCAAATAATACTGCAATGCATAAAGATACATTCTTTGTAAAATATTAGAGTTTCTATTTGCAGGACTTCAAAGAAAATATGCATTAAGTTTAAAAAAAAGTTTCTTATCACATTAACTAAAAGCATTAAGTATAAGATATATTTAAAGAACATTAAAGAAGAGGATAATAATGAAAACGAATGAACGGCAATAAAAACAATTTTAAAACAAATCTTGAAGATTAAAATATAATATTTATATTTTTATCTGCAATGTAATATAGCATTCTAAAAAGCCATGTAATATATATTTTATTTTTAAATAAAATATGATTTAAAAACATTGCAGTATTTGGCAATGTTTAGCGTTTATTCTTGTATTCCGACAAGGGAATTGTTTTCTCATTTTTTTGTACAGTATATTCACACGAAATTCCGACGACAATTTTCATACAATAAAGCTAAAAATAAGACACACAAAAGACTCAAAATTTCTTTTAGAATAATGGAACTATAAGAATAGGTTAAAAAAGTACAAAAATTAGAAGAGAATTTATGCAGAATCAGAACAAAATTATTTCCATGAAATGCAAACGACCTTTGTACATGAATGATATGTTTATCCATATTTTTTCTTTATTTCGTAATTTATTTCTATTTGTGGCCTATATGTCATAATATCTTTAAAATTCAGAAACTGGAGGAAGTCAAATAATATTTCAATGCATAAAAATACTTTTCTGTACCGCAATATCAGAGCTTCTATTTGCAGGACTTCAAAGAAAGTGATCTGCATCAAATTAAAAAAAGGTTTTTTTTAGGATATTTTATAAAATCATTAACAAAATTTACATAATACATATACAAATTTTGAAAGAACCTGAAAGAACAGTAATAATAAATTGCATGAAATGCAATAAAAACATTTTTAAAACAAATCTTGATGGTAAAAATATAATAAAGTTTATGCAAAATCTGAGTTTATTTTTAAGATGCCTCTTGTGACAATTTTTTTCACCATTCTAAGGAAGGCAATCCTTGTAATAACAACACGGATCTAGAGAATAATTTCATTTGTTACAAAAAGAATGTCCATAAGATCTCTACTTAGCCATAATTAAAAAAAAGTTCTGACGGGATTATAAAAGTGCAATTCATCCATAAGTACTCGATTTACATTGAAAAAGATATCATTAAAGTGTAAAAACTGGATACCAGGAAGGGGACATTTGTGTCCTTCACATAAAATGCAGAAGTATACTACTACTTTGCAGGGTAAAGGATTAATAATCCGTCAGATCCCTTTTCAATGTATTCTTATTATTTTAAGGTTGAATAATTTTTAAGTTGATGGCAATATAAGATGTGGAAAAAATGACACCGGAGAAATTGTGAATGAAAGATAACTTTTAGGCACATCATTAAAAAGGATATTCAAGAAAAAGTTAACTATTATTATACATAAAGGAACGAATATATTTGAATCTGTGTAATAAAAATGTGGAACCAAAGAATAATTCCATTTGTTAAAGAAGAATGTCCACAAAATCTCTTTATATCCATAGTTAAAAAATACTGGCGGGATTACAAAATGGCAATTCATCCCCAAGTACCCGATTTAAAATGATTGAATATGATCTCATTAAAGAGTAAAATGAGTTGATAAAAACTGGATACAAGAAAGGGAATATTTTCGTACTTCACATAAGATTCAGAAGTATGCTGCCACTTTGAAAGATAGAGGATTAGGAATTCGTCAGATCTTTTTTTAATTTATTCTTCATATTGAAAGATTGAATGTTTTCTTAAATTAATGGCAATTGTATAGAGATATTGTACGGAAAAAATGACACCGGGGGGAAATTGTGACTGAAGAACAAAACATTTAGTCGCATTATTAAAAAGGAAATTTCTTAAAAAAAGAACTATCCTTCTGTATAAAAGAGCCTATTCATTTAGCTGTTATAGGTGGTCTAAAAATTATGCTAATCAATTTTTGAAGTGGTGTACTTTCATAAAAATGATTTGTTTTTGTGCCTATATGAAATCGGATCATTTTTATTATTTAGAGATCTGTATTTAAGAATAATATTTAGTGATTCCTTAATATTCTCTGAGAACTTTTTTTCTTTGGTTTAACTGTATGAGTTTATAATTTAGTATTCAAAATTTCCATTATTCTCAGCAATTCCTTATTATTGATGATTCCAACCAAATAAAAATAAATATTTATGATTACTCATTTTCTCGGTCTGGATATGCATAATTAATTATATTACGCTATCCTTTAAAAACCAGTTTTTGAAGTATTTAATCTTTAAATAAAGTATGATTAACAAAATGAAATTTTTGGCAATGTTTATTGTTTATTCTTGTACTTCTATGACAGAAAAAAATTCTCGTTTTTTTGTACTTTATAGTAATATTGAATTCCGATGATACTTTGTATAAAAAAATTAAATATACAAGCTATAATTAAAACAATAGGTGATATGAAATTGCTTCTAGAATGGAACAAATAAAAGAATAAAAATAAGAAAGAATTAGGAAAAGAAGAAAATTGATGCAGAATGAAAATAAAATTAATGTCATGAAATTCAAACAAACATGAGTACATATTTATATCATAGATTTTTAGCAGGCTTCTTCATTACATAATTTATTTCTGTTTGTGTCTTGTACAAAATCTTAAAAACTCAGAAAACAGTGGGATGTTTAAATGTCGGATTTAATGTTTAAATGTACGTTACAACAAAATGAGCGCTTCTGTTTCCGGAATTCAAAGGAAATATACACAAAGCAAAAAAGAAAAAAAATGTATTACGGCATATTTTATAAAAACTTTAAAGATAAGAAAATTTTTAAGTTTATACAAGAAGAGTATCAACAGGACAAATAAACGTCAATATAGAATATTTTTGATACAAATCTGATGGGTGAAGTAGTAATAACATGTATGGAGAATCCAAGTTTAGTTTTTAGATTCTCCTTGTGACAATTTTTTTATCATTCTAAGGAAGACAAACTTTGTAGTAAAAATTCGGATCAACTGAATAATTCCATTCGTTACAAAAAGAATGTCCATAAGAACTCTTTGTAGTCATAATTAAGAAAAGAAGTACTGGCGGCATTACAAAAAGGCAATTTATCCCCAAGCACCCGATTTACATTGAAAATCATCTCATTAAAGAGTAAAGTGAGTGAGTATAAAAACTGGATACTAGAAAGGAAATATTTTTGTACTTCACATAAGATTCAGAAACATGCTGCAACTTTTCAGGGAAGAGGATTAGAAATTTGTTAGATCATTTTTTAATTTATTCTTCTATTCAAAGGTTGAATGTTTTTTAAATGAATGGCATATCTATAGAGATATTGTACTGAAAAACATGATACAGGGAAATTTGTGACTGAAGAACAAAACTTTTGGTTGCATCATCATAGAAGAAATTCCTTAAAAAAATTAACTATCGTCATGAATAAAAGAGTGTATTCTGTTAGCATTTATAGGTGGTCTAAAAATTATGCTAATCAATTTTTGAACTGATGTACTTTCTTAAGTAATATGTTTTTGTGCCTATACGAAATCGGATCATTTTTGTTTAAAAAAAAAGATAATGTATCAATTTTTATTATATAGAGATCTGTATTTAAGAATAATATTTAGGGATTTCTGAATATTCTCTCAGAACTTTTTTCACTTTGATATAACAGTATAAACTTATAATGTAGTATTGACAATTGCCATTGTTCTCAGCAATTCCGTATTATTGATTATTCCAACCAAATAACAATAAATAGTTATGATTATCCAATTTCTGAGTCTGGACATGCATAATTAATTATATTACACAATCATTTAAAAACCAATTTTTGAGGTATTTTATCTTTAAATAAAGTATGATTAAAAATGAATTGTTTCGCAATGTTATTTGCTTATTTTTGTAATTCTCTCATAGAAAAAATTCCCTTTTTTTGTACTTTATAGTAAAATTGAATTCCGATGATAGTTTTTATAAAAAAATTAAATATACAAATCAGGCTAGAATTGAAACAATGAGAGATATGAAATCACTTCTAGAATGAAAGAAATATAAGAATAAAATAACAAAGAATTATAAATAGAAGCAAACTGATGCAGAATAGAAACAAAATTAATGTTATGAAATTCAAACATTAATTTTGAATTTCATAATGAGTATATATTTACGCTATAAGTTTTTGATATGCTTCTTCGTTACATAATTTATTTCTGTTTGTGCCCTGTACATTATAAAATCTTTAAACTCAAAATAGTCGGATAATATTTCAATGTAACAATATTAGAATAAAAACAAAATTCCTGTTATGAAATTCAAAGAAACATGAGTTATTTATACTACAGATTTTTAGCATGCTTCTTCATTATATAATTTATTTCTGTTTGTGTCCTGTACATTACAAAATCTTTAAAATTCAGAAAATAGTGCGATGTCTAAGGAATCAATTAGCCTCGTAGTCTAGCAATAATACTAATAAATTTTTGAAGTGGTGAGACCTCTTCAAAATATATTTGTTTTAGTGAGTTTTTATATGAAATTTCATTTTATGTTTTTGTGTTAAAATTGAGCAAAATTTCTAATTTCCTTATTTGGAAATTAGACCTTAAGAATTTTGAAAATAATATTTATTAATTCCTGGATATTAATGGATTACTGTTCACGCTTTTAAACAAACTTAGAATCCATAATTAACGTTGCTCTCAACAATTCCGAATTATTGATGATTCCAGACATGTAACATATTTTTGATGATTAACTACTTTCTTTCCCAGGTTTTGGTTCATATATACGTAATTGGTGATATTACGTAACATTTTAAAAAGCCATACAAAAGATACTTTATTTTTAAATAAAATATGACTTAAAAAATTGCATTATTTGGCAATGTTTAGCAGTTATTATTGTACTTTGATAATGGAATATTTTCCCCTTTAATAATACTTTATATTCACAGTAAGTTCCGGGGAAATTTTTCAAAAAACAAACCGAAAAGTAAAACACAAGTTGCAAATTTTCAATCGTAATAATTGAAATATATGAATACGATTAAGGAAGAATACAAATTAAAAGAAAATTAATGCAGAATAAGAACAAAATTGTTTTCATGAAATGAAAAAAATCTTCTGTATATAAATAAACAATAGGTTTTGAATATACTAATTGATTTCGTAATTTGTTTTTATTTATTACCTGTATATCATAATATCTTTAAAATTAATACAGTGCAAGAGGTCAAATAATATTGCAATGCATAAAGATACATTCTTTAAAAAATATCACATCTTCTATTCGCAGGACTTCAAAGAAAATATGCATTAAGTTTAAAAAAAAGTTTCTTATGAGATTATTCAAAATCATTAAGCATAAGAAATAATTAAAGAACATTAAAGAAGAATGATAATAATGAAACGAATGAACGGTAATAAAAACAATTTTAGAACTAATTTTGAAGATAAAAATATAATATTTACATTTTTATCTTCAATATAATATAGCATCTTAAAAAGCCATATAAGAGTTAATTTATTTTTAAATAAAATATAATTTAAAAATTGCAGTATTTGGCAATGTTTAGCTTTTATTCTTGTATTGCGATAAGGGAATTTTTTGTACAGTATATTCACATGAAATTCGACGATACTTTTCATAACACAAAGTTAAAAGTAAGACACACAAAAGATGGAAAACTTCTATTAGAATAACGAAAATTATAAGAATAGAATAAAAAAGAATAAGAATTAGAAGAGAATTCATGCACAGTAAGAACAATATTATTTTTATGAAATGCCAGTGACTTTTTGTACATAAACGATATATTCATCCATATTTGTTATTTATTTTGTAATTTATTTCTATTTGGGGTCCCTATATCATAATATCTTTAAAATTCAGAAACTGGAGGAAGTCAAATAATATTTCAATGCATAAAAATACTTTTCTTCATTAGATAAGTAGATTAGATATATCAGAGCTTCTATGCAGGACTACAACGAAAATATACTGCAGAAAATAAAAAAAATATGATATTTTATAAAAGTATTAAGGATACAAAATTTTAAAGAACATGAAAGAACAGTAATAATAAATCGCATGAAATGCAATAAAAACATTTTAAAAACCAATCTTTATGGTAAAAAAATAATTTAAGATGCCCCTCGTGACAATTTTTTCACCACTCTAAGGAAGGGAATCATTGTAATAACAACTTGGATCTACAGAATAATTTCAATTGTTACAAAAAGAATGTCTATAAAAACTCTTCTTAACCATAATTAAAGAAAAGGTCTGACGGGATTATAAAATGGCAATTTATCCCCAAGTACCCGATTTACATTGAAAAGGATATCATTAAAGTGTAAAAGAAGTGGATAAAAACTGGATACTAGGAAGGGAATATTTTCGTACTTCACATAAAATGCAGAAGTATACTACCGCAAAGGATTAAGAATTCGTCAGATCATTTTTCAATTTACTCTTATTATTTAAAGGTTGAATAATTTTTAAGTTGATGGCAATAGTAGATATATATTGTGTGGAAAAAAATGACGCCAGGGAAATTGTGACTGAAAGAATACTTTTAGACGCATCATTAAAAAGGAAATTCAGGAAAAACTTTTATAATGCATAAAAGAATGAATTCAGTTGACTTTTAGAGGTGATTTTAAAGAAGTACTTAGCCTCGTAGTGTTCAAATTATGCTAATCAATTTTTGAAGTGTTTTACTTTTTAAGAAATGGTTTGTTTTAGGCGTTTTTACAATATAAAGTAGGATCTTATGTTAACCCCTTAAGGCATATTTTTTTTTAATAAAGCCGTCCAATAAAATCAATTTTTAATGAAAAAAAATTTAGAACGTTGTCTTGCCAAAAAATTACAAAATTACAAAAATACAAAAATACAAAAATAATCAAAATATGAGTATACTGGATATTAATACAAGTGGTATGATTTCTAATTTTTAGAATATTATTATTATTGTATACTGAAAGAGTATATTGTTTATTTGGTAAGCAATCTACCAATTGACAGTATGATGTGACAGCCCTTGATGCTTAGGTATCAAATATGAAAACCTTATGTTTCATATCTCAAGAATAAAATATATAAAGTGACGCCTCGAGTCTTTACAACCAGAGCTTAGAAATAAAATAATTAACAATTATATTTTATTTTACATTATATTTTAGTAAAATATGTATTGAAAAATGAGCAAATCAGAATCTGAATATGAATACGCTGTCGGAAAGTGGCTCACAAGGAAGGGATAAGTCGTAAGTGATAAATAGAAAAAAAAATTTATACTTGAATAAAAAGTGTTATAGCTTACAATCCCATGTAAATGACAAATATCAATAAAACGATTGTTTTTTTAAACTTTTACATTATTATTTTCCATTCTAGATTGCATTCGAGTGCGAAAAATTATAGCAACATAAAGTACAATGCCGCTCGAATTATCTCGAGTGTGCACAGTTTGTCCCGTTTAGCGAGCTCGGGTTAACTCGAGAGTGCACGTTAAGGAGTTAAAATAGGGTAAATGATCTAGTTTCGCTATTTAGAGATTGGAATTTAAGAATTTCTTTATAATATTTATTCCGATAAACTCTCTGATAACTCTTTATGCTTTGATATATGTGTATCAGCCTATAATTTAGTACTGATAATTAACATTGTTCTCAGCTATTCCGTATTATTGATTATCCCAGCCAAATATTTATTACTAGACATTTTCTTGGTCTGGATACACATAATCAATTTTTTAAAGTGATCTTTCAAAAATTCATTTGTGAGGTATTTTATTTTTGAAATAAAGTTATATTTAAAAAATAGCAGTGTTTTTCAATGATTATCGCCAATTCTAGTACTTGGCTGATGAAAAATATTTCAATCTTTTTTTATACGTATTCAATTCCGATGATAATTTCCACACACACAAACATACAAAATGTAAGTCAGTCCTGTGTTAAATGCACGAGAAGAAACAAATCCTTTCAAGAAAAATGCAAAATAAGAATAAGTATAAAAAATAGGAATTAAAAGACAATATATGAAGAATAAGAACGAAATTAATCCCAATTAATTTTTAAAAAGTTCTGTATATAAATACACAATAGGTTTTTGAAATAATTTATTATTATGTAATTTAATTCTATTTGTGACCTGCTTATTATAAAATCTTTAAAATTAAGAAGCTAGAGAATGTCAGATAATATTTAAATTTAAAAACATATTTTTCTTTACAAAAAATTGAGCGATTTTATTTCAGGAATTAGAAGAAAGTGTACGGGGAAAAATGACCATAGGAAAATTGGGTTTGAAACACAGAGTATTTTTGGACGCATCATTAAAAAGGAAATTAATGAAAAAAGTATTTTTTTGTGAACAAAGGAACGAATTTGGTTGACTCTTATAGGAGAACTAAATCATATGATGCCCTTATTTTAGTTTGAAATTATGCTAATCAAATTTTTAACTGGTTTACTTTCTTAAAAATTCTGATGTGGATTCCCAATAGCAATTTCTTTTATTTGCATCAAAGTGTAAAAGTTATTTTTTTTATTTTATGTATCTCGTCATCTAATTATCATTTTTACATTTTCTGAAAGATTTCACCTCAATATCATTTTTCAAGGTAACAGGTTATTGTTGCGGAACTCATGTAATGACATCTCTCGGTAACCGATATCATTAATAATCGTTATAGTGAGATTTTTCGTTAGGTAAATATTTCTTTATAAACTAAATTTTTTCACTATACAAACACACACACACACACACACACACACACACACACACACACACACACATATATATATATATATATATATATATATATATATATATATATATATATATATATATATATATATATATATATATATATATATATATATATATATATATATATATATATATATATATATGTATATATATATATGTATATATATATATATATATATATATATATATATATATGTATATATATATATATATATATATATATATAATATATATATGTATATATATATATATATTTATATATATATATATGTTATATATATATATATATGTATATGTATATGGTATATGTATATATATGTATATATATATGTATATATATATATGTATATATATGTATATATATGTATATATATATATATATAAATATATATGTATATATATATATATATATATATATATATATATATATATATATATATATATATATATATATATATATATATATATATATATATATATATATATATATATATATATATATATATATATATATATATATATATATATACATGTAATACAGACAGAAATGCATAAATTTCTTATATAAATACACAAACACACACAGTAGTGACAAATATACAGTAGGAGAAATACATAACATTTTTATTTCTTTCTCATTCCTTACAGAAATGAGTAGCAAGATTCCAAGCGTTCTAATATTAAGGTTCACCGTAATGTTATATTGCATACTTGTAAATTATAACTCAGTAATTATTTTATCGAAAACTAAACTTGGATATTCTTACGAGACATTATCGTAAACAGCCTGCAAAGAAAGAAAAAAAAATAATGACAAATTATTCACACTTCAGTGGCTCCCCAAATTCGCCAATAGGAGGAAAGAAGCTCTTCGTTTCTAAACTGATAGATTTCCCATCAGACCTATGAATTATACATCTCACTTGCTGTTTCAAGAGAGTTTTGTGTCGTTGAATAAGAAGTGGGGAAAATGACTAAAACCAACCGACAGCTGTTATCGATCAATTCAGGTACTGCAGGACTCCTCAATCACTTATTAGATATGGAACGAAATATATGGCTGAAATTTTTTTTCTGTAAAAAATTAAAGGCCAATTATTTGATCGATTTAAGTGTGTGTGTAGAAGGAGAGGGTCTTTAAATATACGTTTAGGAAACTGCCAAATTTTAAGTACTTTGAAATATGAATTTCTTTTTCTATACAGCTGATGGTGCACAGATAATTTTGTGCCAAACAGGGTTGCAAAGTTGTTACTCATTAAGCATCACACAGACCACACATGTAGGTTAATGAATGCAAAGGACACAAATAACATTGCGTCCTCTTAATTTAGAATTAGGGACTAAGCAAAAGACACCCAGCCATAACCTGCGACATCCAGAGGTACCGTAAACGGAATTTAAAAAGAAAGAAATGCGTCAAAAAATAGTTAAATAATTCATCAAGTAGTTCTAATCAAAAAATTTTAACGATACATTTCAAACACTATTTTAATTTTTTATTAAACATTATTTTTTAAGAGGTTCCATAACCTTAAAACCTTAAATTTTGATTTAAAAAAATATATTATAGATTGATATGTTTTACTCATTTAAAAAAAATGGCCTAAAATTCAGCTTAGACTAAAATTTATGATTCAAACTATAACACTATAGGGATTTCTGTATTTGCCTGTTGTTTAATTATTACTTTAAGTTGATTTTTCTGAGAATGCAAATTTTTAATATTGCGCGCAAGATTTGTAAAACCTATTTATAATACTTTTAAACAAAGATTTCAGAATTTCAGTATAATAATATTTTCTTGTAATTGAACTAAAATTGTTGCTATGAGAGTAATATTTTTTTTATTTTAGAGAGATATATTCATGTAAAAACTACCCCCCAAAATGAGATAAAATTATAAACTTGCTTTTAAAATATGAAATATACTTGAACGTGTGGTTTTATTTAACTTTGATTTAATTTTAGAAGAATGTTCTTCATTTAAAAGTTATGGAAAGTTGAAAATTAGTAACAAAACCATGGGATCTTTTTGCTCATTGGTCCTGAGAGATACAAAACTGATAGTATAGCTAAATTATTTTATACTTAAAAACTGAGCTATTTGAAATTTATTTTTTGGCTCAATGCATTTTATAAACTGAAGGAAGCTTTCCTCAGCCTTCGTTAAAAATCTTATCCACATTATAACGCTTTAACTGTGAACGCAATGATTCTAACTTTGGCAAAAAAAATGATTTTCTGTTAAGCTTAGTACAGTTATACATACATTTCATTCATTCTCATTATTTCTGAATCTTGGTTTCCTTTCATAAATTAAATAGGAAGGTAAAGCTAGTTTTACAGGAAATACAAAAGTTAATTTGTCTCAATGCCTTTTATGAACTGAAAGTGGAGCTTTCCATAACGTTCTTCAAAATAAAATCCACTTAAGAATTTAGCCCTGAACTCAATGCTTCTATTTTTGTTAAAAAATATATCCCTTGACCTTGAAAAATTCAGTAGAATGACTTTCTGATAAGCTAAGTAAATTTATTATATACCCTGCATTTATTCTCACCTTTCCTGAATGTTTGCTTTCTTTTATAGTTTAACCACTAAGGAAAGAATACTTTTACAGGCAATAGAAAGTATGACTACGTATCTCAGTGTAATTAATCAACAACCAATGATCTTTTATTTCGGTGGGTTCAGTTTTTATTCATTACAGTGCAGTGGTAAATTTTAAGGAAATAAGTTTTAGATTATGAGTGATTATCAATAATTGCATTACTATAATGCAGCAATAATTCCAATAGTGTTAGATTACTAGATGTTTTAATAATTTCAGATTTGAGGTTTTTTTGAGTTATAATAGACGTTCTAAGAGAACCATTCTCTAGTTACCTGTGCATTGCACTATTTCCAGCAGGGAAAACACTGTAAAAAGAAAACAGTTTAAAAAGGTGTCCCTTCTCGATGAAATGCTACCTACTTACGTACAAGAACGGCGGCACATTTTGGGCAGATTTCAGAGAAAATGTGAGTTATGTGCACATTCTACTATACCATACAACACTATGTGATTCTATAGGACGGATAATTGCTAAAAGATATTTCCACTATAAGAAATGTTATCAAGAAGAAACGAGATGTTTTTAAATGTGTATTAGAAAATAACAGCTGAATACTGTGGGTCTATCTAAAAATTATTTGGTTATGTGATTACTAAATTCTTACACTAAATTCTTTTGCAATACTGAGACTTTATAAAAAACAACCTAGTCAGAGTCTGCAAAAAACAAAACAAAACAAAACAACAACACGTTAAGTTTAAATTGCACTATTTTCAACCGGAATCACACCGTAATTTTGTACAAGGAATACATTTCTATAAGAGGTCTCTTTTAGACAAAATGTTAATAATTGTGATCTTATATTATTTATTAATGTATTAGAAAACAGCAGCGGAATATTGATGATTGTCTCTAGGAATTATCTCACATTAAATTGTTTTACAAGTAAAGTTATAGCTTTATAAAACATTGCTTTCCTTAAAGTTTTGCTAAAATTATTTTCAAATCATAGATTAATTTATCAATTTATGTACTTTTATTTTTACGACGACAATTTTGAAACTTGTCTAGAAGAAAATTAATTCATTTTACTAACGAAAATGAGGATGATCATTTATTTTCAAAAATGTAAAAGAAAAGAAAAAGTTATTTTCTAATGCATAAGAAAAATAATAATAGCATTCTAGATAAGCAGGAAAATAATATTTGTTCAGCATGATATTGCTAATTAAATTCCAAGGACAATCTTAAGAGGCTTGAATGACACTGATGTGTAGGAGAGACGATGCAAATATATGTTTAGAAAATTAAACAAAGGAGACAGTAGATTGACGATAAATTTTAAATTGACCATTTACATTGGTATAAATGGTATTTAAAAAAATTATTAGTAGTAAAGACCCAAAAACCAAACATAAACAACTTGTTACCGCTCTATATTTAGTTCTTCAATAAAATTGGAATATCAATTCTTCTTTGAAATTTCGCACCATTAATTTTAAGAACTTTTACTAATAAAGTCCAATTCCAAGAGACATATTAGATCTATATGTATAAGAAATGACTATAAAGTTTAAAGTTTGTTGAAGAATTATGTTAAGGTATTCGTCTAAGTTAAAAACGTCATTTTTTGCCAAAAATCATATTTTTTTTTATTTCTCTATTGTAAAATTACAACTTTTAGGCTTGTAAATCTGTTTTTGTTTTGTCTCAACGGTATTTTAAAGAAAAGTTACAGATGTTTAAACAAAATGGAAGTAGCGACTTCAGAACCAGAAGTTGTGAATTCAAAGAGTATTTTTGGGTCAAAACTTTTTAAATTTTCATGAAGATTAGTTTAAACATTTTTCTAGTATTTTTAATAATTAGCAACTTGGCAATTAGAGAGTTTTGAAGCAAGATAGTGTGGGGAATTTTAAACATGTGTTTTAATTTTTAAATAGTAGAAAGTTGCTTTCATAAACTTCAAATGCGCTTTTCTCAGTACGGTATTTTTAATAAAATGTTGAAACTTGAAATGTGATTTTTCGAAAAAAAATATTTTGTTTAAATAAAATAAAATTATGTTGAAATTAAAATATTTTGTTGAAAATTATTATGAATGCTTTTGATAGTATTTACTAGTGAATGACCTCAAAGCTTTAAATTTGGATCATTTTTAATGACGCTACACTCGTAGTTAGATATAAAGGTAATGAAAATTCGTTAAAAATTCAATGTGTATGATTTTGAAAGACCAAAATGTTTTACCAAATGTAAATTAAGCAAAGATTTTAGGTGATTCACTAGTCCAGTGTATAAAGAATGTGTTGCATAAAAAAAATATTGAAATGATTTAATTTATTAAAAAACTAGACCTTTTGAAAGAACCCGATATTATTTCACTAAATTTTTTTCATTTATTAGAAATTTTATAAAAACTTCTCCAGAAATAAATTTAAGTGCAATTCTCTATGATAATATAAAAAATAAATCTAAAAATGTAAAAATATGAACTAGTTTCTACGTTTAAAGAAAAAAGTTATCCGAATGTAGACGGATACCTTAAACTATATTTTTTTTTCAATTTGGATATTGGATCAGGTGGATTTGGATATTGGTGAGCAAGAGAGTTAACAAAACCTATTGCAATCAAAAATATACTACACATAAAATTGTAAATATTTTTATGAGTTGAAACAAACTATTTTTTTTTAATTTACATTTATAAAATCAAATTCAACTCAAATGTATGCTAGTGTTATATGTTTAACTTTACATTCGATTGCTTTCTCAGTAGAAAATACATTCTTCGACAAAAACAGATCGCCTCTAATTTATCTTCTAAGTTTGTTTTCAACAGAGATAAATTCCCACCTATTGCCAGGGCTTCAAATGCCGATCCGTACACGAATAAAATCTGTTCTTTTCGCTGGCACTATACATCTCGAAACAAATATCTGCGTTAGTGCCTATCCTGCTCTTTTACGAGATGCAGTTCAACACATCTGGTGAGTGGCAGCAAATAGAAGTCAATCGACTCCGAGACAGTCAGGGAAACTCCATCGGGGGGATAATATGTGAGATGCGAGAGCGGAGATAAAAACGATATCGGATACATCGAGGAAGACTCTTCTCTCTTTTTTATTTTTTATTCGGGATCCATTACCAGGGAAATACGTTCCACGAAGAAGAATGATTTCCGCTTGAACACGTGTTTTCCAGAATGGTAATCGTTTGAGGAAATTTAGGCCTGGGGAATATTTCATATTTTATTACTTATTTGGCAACGGGAAACTTAGAGCTCTGAATCAAATAGAATGGTTTTTCTGTATTGTTTTGTATAGAAAGAGGGTATATGTGAAATTATTTTTAGCATTTTAATTTGTCTCTAAATCTAAATAAAAAAGTTTTTGTAAATGCAAATTATTTTAGTAGAAAATATACTAAAATATGTGCATTATTATAAATTTTAATAGAAAATATTTTTACAGAAGACATATAATTTGTAAATCATTTCAGAAAGTTTATGCCACATACAAATTTTATATTTTATTACTGAATTTATTGATACTTAATTCCTTAGTTTCAGGTGAATGAACTTTCTGTATTATTTATATAAAGAGGTAATTGTTCTTATATATAAACATATATTACTTAATTATATTATATGAACAGATATTAATTATATTATAAAAGATATATTACTTATATAGAAAACACTTTCAATAATTGTTAGACTTTAATTTAATTTAATATAAATATAAATGCAACAATGACCGTTAAACTATAACTAGTACAAATATTCTTAAATATGTAAATTATCATATTAAATTACAAAAAGATTAAAATATTTTAAATAAGAAGAATGTTTTTTCTTTGAACACGGGTTTTCCAGAATGGCAATCGTTTGAGGAAATTTAGGCCTGGGGAATATTTCATATTTTATTACTTATTTGGCAACGGGAAACTTAGAGTTTTGAATCAAATTGAATGGTTGTCCTGTATTGTTTTATATAGAAAGATGGGATCCGTGAAATTATTTTTAGCATTTTAATTTGTCTCTAAATCTAAATAAAAAAGTTGTTGTAAATGCAAATTATTTCAGTAGAAAATATACTAAAATATGTGCATTATTATAAATTTTAATTAAAATATTTTTACAGAAGACATATAATGTATATCATTTGAGAAAATTTATGCCAAACAAAAATTTATATTTTATTACTGAATTTATTGATACTTAATTACTTAGTTTCAGGTTATGGCTCCAAATAAGAGTGAATGAACTTTCTGTATTGTACATATAAAAAGATAATTTTATATATATATATAAACATATATTACTTAATTACATTATATAAACAGATATTACTTAATTATATTATATAAACACATAGTAATTATATTATATTATATAAACAGACAGTAATTATATTATATAAACATATATTACTTAAGTAGAAAATACTTTTAACAATTGTTAGCCCTTAATTTTATATTAATATAA
Organism: Pardosa pseudoannulata; assembly: GCA_032207245.1. Taxonomy (NCBI): domain Eukaryota; kingdom Metazoa; phylum Arthropoda; class Arachnida; order Araneae; family Lycosidae; genus Pardosa; species Pardosa pseudoannulata. Next base: position 52,255,182 of record CM063505.1, read on the forward strand.
ATACAAATATTAATATAAATACTATTGTTATACTATTGTTATTAATTTATATTAATATAAATATTAATATAAATTAATATAAATACAATTGTTAGCCCTAATTTTATATTAATATAAATACAAAAAAGGACTATAAACTGTTAAACTATATTTAGTAGAAATATTCTTAAATATGTAAATTCTCATATTAAATTACAAAAAATATTAAAATATTTTACTTAAGGAGAATGATTTTCGTTTGAAAAAGTGTTTTTCAGAATCATAATCATTTGAGGAAATTTAGGCCTTGAAAATATTTCATATTTTATCAATATTTTTGGCAACCGAAAACTTAACACTCTGAATAAGATGAAATGGATTCTTTGTATTGTTTTCTATAGACAGGTGGTATCAATGATTCTCTCTATGTAAATTAATCAAACAATATTTGTAAATGCAATTTATTTAACAGAAAATATACTAAAATATATGTATTGTTATAAAACTTTACAATATTGTTTCATACATTTGCTTGAATAGTATTTTCTATTCAAATAGAAATTATTTTTAAGGAAGATACCCAATTTAAATCACTTGAGAAAATTTATGCCTCGAGAAAATTTTGTATTTTATTACTTAATTTATTCATACTTAATTACTTAGTTCAAAGTTATGGATCCGAATAACAGTGAATGAAGAGTGAATGGACTTTCTGTATTGTTTATGTAAAGAGATAATTGTTTATATAAAGATTAATTATGTAAAGAGATATTACTTAGATAGAAAATACTTTAGACATTTGTTACTTTTTAATTTAATTTCATATAAATGTAAATACAACGAGGACCATTAAACTTTATTTAGTATAAATATTCTTAATGTAAATTATATTATTTTATAATAAATAAATAAATAAAATATTTTCATAAGAAGAATTATTCCCGTTTGAACACGTATTTTCTAGAATGATGATAGTTTCAGGAAATTTGGCCTTGAGAATATTTTATATTTTATTACTTATTTTGTAACGTAGAGTTCTGAATGAGATGGGATGGACTTTTGGTATTGTTTTATATAGAAAGATGGTTTGAACAAAATTTGTCTTTAAGTTAAGTTAATTAAACAATGGCTGTAATTGGAATTTATTTAGAAAAATAAAAAAATACTAAAATATGTATGTTATTATAAAATTTTACATTATTGTTTTATACATTTGCTTTAATAATATTTTAAATCCAAATATAAAATATTTTTAAACGAGACACTGCCTGGTAATCTTTGAGGAAACTTGCGACACAGAAATGTTTTGTATTGTATTACTTAATTCATTATTACCTAATTACTTAGTTAATTTAAAAGTTAGTGCTGTGAATAATAGAACTGAATGAGTGTTTTGTAATGTTTATTAAGATGGTATTAGCTATACATAGAAATATAATAACATAAAAATATATTACGTAAATAAAAATATTTTAAATAATGTTTAGCATTTAAGTTAATTTTACATAAAAAAATACAATGATGGCTGTTGAATTTTATTTTGTACAAATACTTTTCAATCTGTGAATTATTTAAATGTTTCACACTAGAAAGTCTTGTCTGCTTGAAAACGTGTCTTCTAGAATGATAATCGTTTGAAGAAATTTCGGCCTCGGTAATATTTTATAATTTATTACTAATTGCCAACGAGAAACATAGAGCTCTCAATCAGATGGGGGACAATTTCTGTATTGTTTTATGCAAAAAGATAGAATATACGAAATTCTTTTAGAATTTAATTTGTTTCTAGATAAAATTAAATAAGAAATAGTTGCAACTGAAAATTAATCTTAGAAGAAATTCTAAAATATGTATGTGTACTGTCATAAAATTTTCCCACTAATCTTTTATACATTTGCTGGTATCGTATAAATTGTTCAGATGTAAAATATTTTTAATAAGATACAGGGTGGTAATTGTTTGAGAAAAATTATGCCACGGATATGTTTTATATGTTATTACTTAATTTATTAATGCATATTTATTTACATAATTTTAAGATTAAGGCTCCAATAGTAAAGAATAAGTTTTCTGCATTGTTTAATATAAGGTGATATTGCTAAGATAGGAAGCAATTTAAACAATTTTTAGATCTTAATTGAATTTTGTATAAAAAATAAATAGACACAGAATGGTAATCATGTGAGAAAATTTAGGCCTCAGGAATATTTCATATTTTACTACTTTTGCTGGTAACGGGAAACTTAGAGATCTTAATCAGATGGAATGGATTTCGCGTATTGTTTTATATAGAAAGATGATATCTATGAAATTCTTTTAGCATTTGTGTCTAAGTAAAATTAAATAAATAATGACTGTAATTGAAAAGTATTTACCAGAAAAATACTAAAACATGTACCATCACAAATTTGTTTATTGTTATTTTATATATTTTTTTGAATCGTGTTTTCTATTCAAGTATAAAATATTTTTAAAGAAGACATACAATGGTGTACGTTTGAAGAAACTTATGTCACAGAAATATTTTATATTTATTGCTGAATTTATTAATACATAATTACTGATATAGTTTTAAAAATTAAGGCCCTCAGTAGGAGTGAAAAAATTTCATATATTATTTTTTCATAAAGAGAGTTTATTCAGAAAGTACTAAAAAATCATTAGCGTTTAATTCACTTTTATATAAAATAAATACGATGATGACTGATAAACTGTATTTAGTACAAATATTTTTAGATACGTGAAATATCTTAAAAATTTTGCAAAGATACATAATATTTTACGTTCAAAGAATGATTTCCCCTTGAATACGCATTTTAATGAAGGATAATAATTGAAGGTAGTCTAGGTCTCATGAATATTTTATATTTTATTGCTGAATTTATTAATACTTAATTACGGATTTAGTTTTAAAATTAAGGCTCTAAATTGGAGTGATTGAATTTCCTGTATTATTATTTATAAAAAGACATTACTCAGAAAATATTTAAAAAATCATTAGTGCTTTAAATGAATTTTACATAAAATAAATACGTTGATGAATGTTAAAGTCTATTTAGTACAAATATCCTTAGATGCGTGAAATATTTTAAATATTTTACTAAGATACATAATATTTGACATACAGAAAATGATTTAAGCTTGAACATATGTTTTTCTGAACTATAATTGTTTAAGGGAGTTTAGGCCTCTGAAATATTTTATATTTTATTACATTTTGGTAACGGGAAACTTATTAAGTTCTGAATAGAATGGGGTGAATTTCCTGAATTAATTTATATAAAAATATAGTATATGCGAAAATTGTTTTATCATTTAATTTATCTATAGGTAAAATTAAATAAACAATATTAGTAGTAATTGAAATTTAGCAGAAAATATATTAAAATATGTATAATATAAAAGTTGACATAATTGTTTTATGCATTTGCTGGTATTAAGTTTTTTCTATTCAAATACATAATCATTTAAAAGAAGGCCTAGATGGGAATTATCGTATTTTATAAAGAGAAATTGCATGATAACTAATGTAAAAAGAATGATTTCAGCCTGAACACGTGCTTTAAGGCCTCAAAAATATGTCAAATTTTATTACTTTTTTGGGAAGTTTAGAGTTCTGAATTGGATGAGATAGATTTTCTGTACTGTTTACTGTTCGAGGAAGTTTATGCCTCGGAAATACTTATATTTTCTTCCTTAATTTTTTAACGCTTAGATTCTCACCAAATTCGTTTAATATCTAAGCGTGGTTAACCTATTTTGCCAATGATAGGACACAATTCTCCGTTTAAACAGAGATTAATCACGGTTAGCCATTAAACGATTTTAGTGGGACCGGACTTTAATTACTTACTTAATTTTATAGTTAGGTTACGGCACAGGAGTAAATGAATTTTCTCTACTGTGTTATATAAAGAGGTATTTCTTAGATACGAAATATTTTTAAGCAACTGTTAGCAAATATTTAATTTTATATAAATAGATACAATGAGAACTGTTAAAGTCTATATAGTAATAATATCCCCAAATGCTGGAATTATCCTAATTATTTATAAAGAAGATGCATATTATTTTACATAAAAAGATCGATATCTGCTAAAATGTATTTTCCAGTGTGGTAATTCTTTGAGGATATATACGATTTGAGGATTTTTTCACTTTATTACTTACTTGGCATTGAAACACTTTGAGCTGTGAATTAAATGGATTTACTCTATTGTTTTGTTAACAAAGATGGTAGACAATGGATGTTAATGTTTAGCAAAAAAAATACTAACATATAAAATTTGCATAATTGATTTATACATTTCCTTGAATCTTTATAACGAGGATGCAAAAAGGTAATCATTTGAGACAAAAATTATGCCACTGATATTTTACATAGTATTTGATATGATAGTATGAGATATGTATATGGCATAGTATGAGATATTTTACATAGTATTACGTAATTAAAAGTCAAAGCTCAGAATAGAAGACACAAAATTGTTTGAGGAAATTTACGTAAAGGAAATATTGTACAATTTAATTCAACAAGAGGGAAACTAGAGCTTCAAACAGAAGACAAATAAGATACAAAATAGTAATCTTAAAAAAAATGCTCTATGGAAAATAGTTTATATTTATCTATAAAATTCCTCAGTTGAAAAATTAGAGCTCCGAATAGAAGTGAATGACTGTTTTGTATTATTTTATATAAAAAGATAGTAAATAAAATTCATAAACAATTGTTAATACTTAATATCATGTAAATTAAATGCAGTTATGATTATTAATGAAATTTTATTTAAGAAAAAACGGTAAACTATAAATATGTGCACTATATTTTAAAGACAAATACTTAATATTTTATTAGAGGAATGATTTTCAATTGGAAGCACATTTAAAACATCTGAGGGTAGTTATAATAACTAGTACGTCATGAACGAACTAAGTTTAGAGATGGGTTTTTCCTACATTTTATTTTATGGTGGGAATATTATTTAGAATAAAAGTTGAAACTCAGTGAGGTAGAAATTCAATGCAGTTATTTTTATTTATTGAATACAGAACTTTATTTATTGAATGAAAGAATATAAAAGTGAATACATATATATTAAACTGAATTTTCGTTTATTATTACTTGCAACTTTTTGTATTTTCATCAACTTTATAAAGTGCTAATGTTTTTTGTTATCTTAAAGCACTGATATTAAAAACATAGATAATGTTTAATATGAAAAATTTTATGAAATTACTTTATAACAATTAAAACTAATGATAAACATAATCACAATTTTGAATTTAATCGTTTTCTAAAAGCTATGTTATATCAATTTAAAAAATATAGGAATCACAAAATATTGCTGACCTTGAATTAGTTGACTTGACTAGTTGAATTAAGAAAAGTTGCTCATTAACTGATCATATTGAATTTTATAAAATGATTTTATATGATTTATAAAATTGTACAACACTGATCATATATATTTATGTTGTGATGGTGATAATTAATATTTTATTAAATTGGTTTACTCTCATTTAAAGAATTATTTTTCAATTTTCTAAATTTCATATTGAAAGAAGGTATTTCCTAATTTGATGTCTGAGTTTTGTAAATATTTTCCCATTTAGTCAGACTGGTGGAAAGTTCGGTCTAGACAATGTGGGTAGATATCTTTAATTTTGTGTTTTAATGTAGTAAGTAATGAAATTACCTGAATGTTAAACAATAATGAATTCATATTTTCATTTACATGTTTCTTTTGACGAGGGATTTGATATTGTTTGTATCCTCTATTCAAAACCATCGTAGATATACTCGTAATTTCTTTGAACTAAAATATTTCGCACAATTTCATAATTTGATTTATTCACCAAACGAAATTAACTCATATGAATTTGTTCATAAATTGACTCATGATATATTGGATCTGAAATAATTGACTTAGGTTTGTCATTTAGGGAATAATATCACGTTAGCTTAGTGTTTGAGAAAGAAGGAATTAACACTCAAGAATAAACACACCTGGACTAACATGTCTTGATTAAATGATTTTATACAATTACATGCCTAAGGAATACAACAGGAATACAACTTATCATTTGTGGATGTGGAGGACTCCTCTGGAGTCGGCGTCTGTCTCGAAAAAAATGTGTTGCTTTTTCTTTGTCTCGTTCCCTCAAGCAGTAGATGCTAGCAGCGTTCACCCTCTTCTTTCCTCTCGTAACAACCTCGTACTAAAATAAATTAGACTGCCCCCGTCTTGATTAAATGATTTGATACAATTAAATGCCTAAGGAATACAACAGAAATACAACTTATCATTTGTGGATGTGGAAGACTTCTCTGGAGTCGCTTTTTCTTTGTCTCGTCCCGGCAAGCAGTGGATGCTAGCAGCGTTCTCCCTCTTCCTTCCTCTCGTAACATCCTCATACTCAAAAAAATTAGATTGCCCCCTCGGACAAAAAACAGGGGTCCACTCGAGAACGGTAGGGTCAGATCCCACCAAACCAAAAGGGCCTTTATATTGGATGGGAGAAGTCCAAAGTCTTTTTCCTAGCCCAGACCTCTCCTGTTCTATATGTCTTTGGCGATGGCTACCGAGAAAAGGCAAAAAAAAAGTTGAACCAAATGTAACATATTGTTACAGTAATCTAAATGAAATTGTTTTAGCTTGGTCAATGGAGTCTTAGTTAATAAAGGGTCTTATCTCGAGCTCTCCGATCAATCAATCAAATTGGATATAATTTGGCACTAAATGTTATGATAAAATTTAATCCAACCTAAGTAGCAGTATATAACAACCTCTTTGAATTTTGTTTTGAATTTATTGGATACAGTTGGTAAATATTAACATAGCAAAATTTAGTATTTGATGTAATTTAATACATAAACAGTACCCTGAACGTGTTTAAAATCATATGGTTTGTTTTTGTTTCTAAATATAAGTATGTTTTTGCCAACCCATCCTCGAACGCCATACGGCAGCAACCATTTGATGAACAATCACAACAACAGCGACCCATAATGGTTACCAAGCTGCTGTTTCTAAAGATAAGGTTTTAATTTTGATACTGTTTTCCAGATAATAAATATGATTAATCGACTTTACGGGTGGCATTTGACATAACTTTTAATCTGGTCTTCCCATCATCTTTTTGGTACTGAAGTGGATCTTAAAATTTTAGTCAGTCTATAAAACCATACTTTTGCGGATAAGCTCCGCCCTGTTAGAGTTCTTCAAGCAATAGGAAACATTTGCAATAAAGTTTTCATTAAAATAGTTCACATTTTATTAGGTATTTAAAGTTACAAGGACTTTCAAAATAAGAGGTGTTGACCAAAAATAGGTAATGTCTATTTTGTACCTCAAATGTCAATTTAGGCATAATGGAACAAAATGATTACAAGAAAACTATTATTTCATTTCATTACAATTCGTGTTTAACAGTACATGCATGCTTTAAAGCTTAAATTATAGTTTGATTTTATCTATAATTTATACTAAGTTTTAATATGTTCTGAGTTATCTCATACTTTTCTTTCAATCTATCTAAAACTTCTGGGTATTATCTGTTAATGTTTGTCATAAAGATAGTTTTTCTTAAGGAATGTATTTTGCAGAGTTAAAAGTTGCATTATAATTAGAAACTAAAAGTAAATTACTAAACCACAAGTTTATATATATTTATAAAGTTCAGAATTGTTATTATATAAATGCTAAATATAAAGATAAAATATTATATCATTTGACTAATATGATATGTCTTAGGAACATTATAAAATGATACTCTGGTAATACTCCGATGTTTTATATTTTAATCGAAAGTTCTTTTATTTTAGAATTTAGCGTCAATTATCTATCTATCTATCTATCTATTTATCTATCTATCTATATCTATCTATCTATATATATATATATATATATATATAATATATATATATATATATATATATATATATATATAATATATATATATATATATATATATATATATATATATATATATATATATATACACTGTCTACTAATAAGTATTTGGACACCTATGCAATTGACGATATCTGCGGTCCTGAAGTACGTCATGGCCTCCGCCGGTATACATCGTGTAGAAAACAGCTTTGGCATTAGTTGCATGCAAGATGCCGCGCAGTTCGGAGCTCTCTGATTTCGAGAAAGGTAAAATTATCGAATATCACAAATGTGGCCTATCCTTAAGGGACATATCTAGCGATCTGAAGTAAACAATATAAACAGAGGCCTATGTGATTAAGAAGAGGAAGGTGAGCGGTGATTGTCGGAATGTGCCTCAAGTCGTCAGACCAACAAAACTGGGAGAGACCGACGAGTGCTGTCAAGAGAAATTTGGAAGAACCATACCCAACCGATGGCTCTAATCCCCAAGGAGTTTCGACAGGCATCCGGGGTATTGTTTGAATGTATACCATCCGTAAGGAATCCCATCTGCTTGGTTTTCATAAACGTGCTGATGCCCATAAGTCTTTGATAACAAAGTCCAACCGCGCTGCTCGGTTAATGTGGTGCAAAGGACATCGAAATTGGACCGTAGATCTGGAGAAACGGGCTCTTTGGAGCGACGAATCAAGGATGACCCTTTACCGTTCGGATGGCAGGGTCTAGGTCTGGCGTCTGCCTGGAGAACGTCCCCTGCCAGAATGCATTGTACCAACAGGCAAGTTCGGGGGAGGTGGAATAATGGTCTGGGGAAGTTTCTCCTGGTATGAACTGGGACCCTTGGTCACTATTCATGGTAAGTTCAAACCGATGCCTACTGCACTATTTTGGATGACAACGTGCTTCCTACGTTGTGGCACTTTTACGGATTGGACCACTGTTACTTTCAGGACAACAGTGCCAGTTGTTATGTTTTGAGGTTAAACAAGGCTTGGTATGGTGCCGATGGAGTTCATCGAATGGACTGGCCTGCCCAGAGCCCAGACCTGAACCCTATCGAGAACCTCTGGGACGAGTTGGATCGCCGAATTAAGGGCTGTACTACCCGTCCAAAATCGGTGAAGGAACTTGTATGTCCAAGCGGAGTGGTAGACAATACCACTAGCTGTAATAGAAATACTTGTGTAAAGTATGTCCCGGAGGGTTGACGCTGTAATTGCCTCTTGTGGAGGCTCTACCAACCATTGATTTTAAATAAAGTTAGTTTTTCTTTTCTATCACAGGTGTCGAAATACTTATTGGTAGACAGTGTATATATATATATATATATATATATATATATATATACATATATATATATATATATACATATATATACATATATAATATATATATATATATATATATATATAAATAATATGCAATAGTATTATTTATGTTCTTATAAAAATATAATTAAAAGGTTAAAACTTATTAGATCCCATGTTGCATTTAGTCCATTATTTGCTTGGATGATTGTAGACATCTCAACAAAAATTGCATTTAGGTTTGATGCAATGATATTTATTGTAAAGAAAAGTAACAATACTTTAGGAATCTTCTTAAATAACTCACGTGTTTTAAACGCTTATCATCTTTATTGGTTTCGTGACTTATTATACGGTTTAATTTTACAGACACTAATATAAACTTTCAAGCAATCGAAGCACATAGAAAATATAAAAAAAATATTTGCGCTTGTAGTAATGACAAAGTAAGATTTTCGTGAGCTTACAAATATTTGACTCTGAGATGTGTATTTAACTTCTAATAAATATTGTATTTTAAGCGATGCATAATAAATACCATAAATTCCCGACTTAAAATCTTGAAACTCCCTAAAGACATTATGTAATGTTTTATTAAAATATCATCTGACACATCTGTAAGATATTTGAACAACTATCTATGAAATATTTTTCACTTTATTAAGCTCTTTATATTCATGAGTTTCATTGTATAAGACTCCAAAATATATCTACGCTCATTAAAAATGTTTACAAAAACTTTTATAATGTTCAATATTTTGGAGATGCTAAATTCTTAAAAGCGTCTATATTCTGTTTTGAATTTAATACCAGAATAAACATCGATATAATCTCAAGAGACTGCAGTATTGCATCACCAAGTGTCATTCATACTTAATAGAAACCGACACAAAGCTTCAAATGCCTTTGCTTTTGTACTGAATATTTAATAACTCATTAGGTAATAGAGTACTAGTGAAGATTAATCATTTTAAATTTTATTATAAGTTGTTTCAACAATAAGTTTTTTATTAACTAGGACTTAGGAGATTTCGTGACAGTATAAAAACTACCGTATATACAACCAATTTTCCTGAAAAATAATAGGGACTTCAGTTGATTTATTCGTAGAAAACTCTGAAAATTTTGGGAGAGTGACAACTGTAGGAGAAAAATGTAAATTGGAACTGTTAAAGTCCAATGTATGGTCCATTACAAGTCATTGCCACCATCTGGAGGGGTTATGGCTTATCGTGGTCAATGGTGGCAGAAGATAAAATAGCCTTGGCGGATGATGGCTTTGGAGGCGTTTTTTCTCCAAAGATCAAAGGCAGCCAGATGCGCAACTAAAGTGCGCAGTAGACCCTATGAACGAATCAGGCTCATCAGGACGACGCTAGGCTCATTTAGTGGCCCAGGGTGTGGATGCAATCCAAAAACCTTCGTCTCTATGAGGAAGTGGTGAACAATTGACCATAGTGTGGAGGCTGCATTATATGATTACAGATGATGAGGTGAAGTTGGGCAGTTTGTGATGAGACGATTTAGATTAGTAATATAATTAATTCTTTCATACAAGAAGTAAAATGCTCGAATCTAAATCTGACTTCATCACAACTTTTGTAAAGGACAGAAGACCATAAAATTATATTTAACGGATATTGTTATCTTGTTCGGTAGTCTCTTGCGGGGTTCTGATCCCAGTCCCAGATTAGAATCCCGTCTCCGATACATACTACATACTTGACACTAAATAAGAATGTACCTTTGTGGAGTTATTTATGAATCCCTAAGAGACAGTGCCTGCAGTTTCTCAGAACCTGTGGTTGAATTTTGTACTAAAATATTTTTATACAACGCAACCAAAAGAAATACCACTATACATTTGATCACAGGTTAAAACCCATCTTTAAAAGAGAACTACACGACAAAGTTGATATCGTTCTGCAGAAAAAATAAGCTCGTAACGTTACATGGAGTTTATTTTAGTTAAAGTTTTATGACAACATTATGCTGTTCTGGTACATATCAAAATTTTGTGGATTACTCGTGTTGATATTAAATTTAGTTATCCTAGAGTGACAACAAAACAATCTTGATGCTTTGGTTTGTTGTTCTATTATCGTGTCCAAGTAAGCGACGTCAAAGTTTTGGAGTTGGAGTGTGATTTTCTGGTCTCACCCTTTCGTGTACTTACCGATTGTAATCCAGTGACGTTTAATCAAATTGAAAATTTAGGGAGGACAGATGAGCAGGATCTTCAATCTTTTTAGGAGTTACTGACTGTTTAGTACGGAATGTGAACATTTAGTAGCCTATATTGTGGTGAAAGATGCTGGATTAAACACAAGTCATGAAAGAAAGACCGTTTTTCAAAGGGAAGTATCTTCTAGTCTTTGTTAATTTTACTTTTTTATTTAGGGCAAATTAGTTTTCCTCATTACTGTTTTTGGCATTATGTGAAAGAATATGCTATTCTGTGTTAAGAATTACTCAGTTTAAAATTTTCCTTATTTATGTACCATGAGTATATATGTATGAAAATATAAAGCTAAATTTCAACCTAAGAAGCTTTTAAGCTTGTTAAATGTTAAAACGGCCGAACGCTGGCCGATCGGTTAGGGCGCTGATCGTCGGTACCGGAGTTCGTGGGTTCGAATCCCACTGTGGCATGGATGTTCGTAGCCGTTCGGAATCGGCTTTAAACAGTAGGTCCCGGTCTCATTAGCCCTCGTGTGCAAAACAGTAGACCGTAGCGCTCCAAAAAAACCAAACCAAACTAAATGTTAAAACAGTTATGTGATGCGATCAGTTGTTTTGCACACTTCAGTTGTTATGTTATTTAATAAAAGCCTGTAATTCAAGAACAATCACATAGAACTGCTTGCAACACAAACGTCTGACGGTTATTTCCTTTTATAAGCATGTGATCTTCACTAATGAATACGTACAGATCAGTAAGTGGAAAGATAGTAGTGTAATATCCTTTATTCAGAATCCATTGAAAAGCATTTTATTATGTCGTCAATATCATGATTCAATCTTAGTTCGCGAATTGTAAACTTGGGTTTGTGAAGCTATACAAGTGTATAAAATAACCATCGGGAGGTTGTTTCTGCTTTGATGAAAATTTAAAGTAAGCCATCCTTTGATAAAACGAAGTAAGTAAGTTATACAAGTATATAAAAGAAGACAACAATTTTACAGGTTGAAGGCTAAGACCATAAAAGAAAAAAAATCTTAGTGACTTCAAATAGTTGTCAATGCAGAAATTCTAAAGTGGCGTAACAGTTAAGTCGACAATTTCTTCCACATTTGAAAATGCTAATAAAGAGCTAAGAGGTTTTGGGAATGAATTTCTATTTTGTAGCATTCATGCAATCTGTAGACAAATCTTAACAAAGGAGAGATAATTTTAAATATTCGAAAACGATGCCTACGTACCGGTTGCAAAACTGTAAGAATTTCCTCCTGAATTATATATGTGGGAAGGTGACAATGGGCTTGGAACACACTGCTTTGTTTGATAAACATATGCAAAAAGTTGAAATGAGTTACTACTGAATATATTTCGTCGTATAAAATTGCATTCTGTTCCAGCAGAGCTTTTCATATCTAACACATGTAACTAAAATTTTTAAAATATCCCGACAAAATATTTTTTGGTTATACGTAACTTTCAAAATGCATTTATGCAGTAATTCTTTTGAAGATATTCTCTAGGGGAATGCGATTTAATTCGCCGGAAGTGGGGTACTGCTTTTCAGAGTGGAATATTTTATGTTGAATCTTTCTTTTATATTTACTTAGGATCCGAGAACGGAAGAAAAAAAAACCACGAAGTTCTTTAAACATCATATTTGGGTATTTTAGAAAATTGAAAGTAATTTAAAAAGAGGAATGTGAAAACAGAAAATTATGTCAATCGGATTTCCATTATCTTGCTGTGGAGAAATTTTAAAACTGCGATAAAAGTTCTATTTAGTTTTTTTTTTAACCACAGGGGTTCCGTTGAAGTAAGAATAAATCGGAATGGTTAAATATATGATAGTTTTATGTACAAAATACGAGAGTGCTTTTTCTCCAAAGCGTCGGTTTTGAAACCCATTTTCGAGATAGTTTTATTTTTTATATACAAACCTGCAAAGCCTCCAAATTTTCAGACTATCTCCAAAAATATTGCGGCCACATACAGGGGAAAATAAAACTATATATATCCATATATTTTTGTTTGTAATATATGGAATATAACATTCAAGGCTTAAGTCTAGTGGTATTTTAAATTCCTTTTATTTTGAACGCATAAAATAAAACTTTATCATACTGACAGGGATTATTTTCAGCATAGTCAATGGAAAGGATGGTAAAATGCTATATTTAACGTATTATATTTTCCCAATATATATATTTATAGGTATTTAATTAAATGCATCCTATACAAGAAATAAAAATTGTTACTAGATATGTTAGACATGTATTCGTTTTGAATTTATGAAAGTATTTTTGTTCACGTATCTTCTCTAAATGTATTAAGTCACGAAACGAAATTATCGGTTCATAACTGAATGAGTAGCGCGATACATTTTAGGTAACAGAATCTATGGATCTTGTTAATCAATATACACTGCGATTTGTAAACGGTAGTATAATTAGCCTCCATGTCGGTAAATATCACCCGTAGTTTTTAATATTAACAAATCTAAAATGTGTGTGGAATAATCTGTCTTCTTTTGATGAATTAAGTTTCAAAATCAAATTCAAATGACTATAATGGAACAGATACCGTGAAACATTATAGGTACTTGAATCTATATATTTTATTGTCGAAATCAATGTTCATTGCGATTTGTAAATGATTTTAAGCAGAAGGTACTATTATAATTAGCTTTTACGTTGGAAAAAATCGGCTGTAGCTCTTAACATTGAGAAATAAAATGTGTGTCATGAATTGTCTTCCTTTGATGAATTAAGCTTTAAAATCCAATTGATCGGAATATAACTGCACAAGTAGATGGTTATATTTTAGAATCTATGAATCGTGGGGACATCGATGTTCACCGATTTTTGAAAAAGGATTTTAAGCAGGAGGTACTGGCATTATTAGCCCTCGTGTAAGAAAATAAAATCGTCAGTAACTCTCAACATTGAAAAATAAAAATATGAGGGATAATTTTTTATGTTAATGCAGTAAATTTTAAAACCGAAATGATCGGATTATAGTTGATCTAATATCATACTACACTGTAGGTACTCGAATCTGTGACGTCTGTGTCTTGCTGACGTTCTCACTGTTCACTGACGTTTCTAAATTCTATTTAATGAAATGCACCCTATGTAGAAATTAAAAATTGTTACTAGATTTGTTAGACACGTATTAATTTTGAATTTATGAAAGTATTTTTGTTCATGTATCTTCTCTAAATGTATTAAGTTACGAAACGAAATTATCGGTTGATAACTGAACGGATAGCGCGATACATTTTAGGTATTAGAATCTATGGATCTTGTTAACGAAATCAGTATACAGTGCGATTGTAAATGGCAGTATAATTAGCCTTCATGTTGGTTTTAGTTCTTAATATTAACAAATAAAAATGTGTGGCATAATCTGTCTTCTTTTGGTGAATTAAGTTTCGAAATCAAAGTGATCGGACTATAACTGAACAGGTATCGCGATATATTTTAGTTACTAGAATCTATATATCTTGTTGGTGAAATCAATGTTCATTGCGATTTGTAAATGCTTTTAGGCGCACGGTACTATCACAATTAGCTTTCAAGTTAGAAAAAATCGGCCGTAGCTTTTAACATTGAAAACTAAAAATGTATGGCATAAATTTTCTTTCTTTGATGCATTAACTTTAACATCGAATTGATCGGACTATTATTAAACAGGTAGCTCGCTATATTTTAGAATCTATGGATTCTGCGGACGTCATCAATGCTCACCGACGGTTTAAAAATGTTTTTAAGCAGGAGGTACTGGCATTATTAGCCCCCAAATAAAATCGCCAATAACTCTCAACATTAAAAAATAAAAATATGAGAGATAATTTTTCTGTTAATGCAGTAAATTTTAAAACCGAAATGATCGGTTTATAATTGATCTAATATCATGCTACACTTTAGGTACTCGAATCTGTGACGTCTGTGTGTTGCTGACACTCTCAATGTTCTTTGACGTATCTAAATTCTATTTAATTAAATGCATCATATGTAAGAAATTAAAAATTGTTACTAGATTTGTTAGACATGTATTCATTTTGAATTTATGAAAGTATTTTTGTTCATGTATCTTCTCTAAATGTATTAAGTTACGAAACGAAATTATCGGTTGATAACTGAATGGATAGCGCGATACATTTTAGGTATTAGAATCTATGGATCTTGTTAACGAAATCAATATACAGTGCGATTTGTAAAACGGTAGTATAATTAGCCTCCATGTTGGAAAATATCTGCAGTAGTTCTTAATAACAATAAATATTGAATGTGTGTGGCATAATCTGTCTTCTTTTTGAATTAAGTTTCGAAATCAAATTGATCGGACTATAACTGAACAGGTATTCGCGATATATTTTAGGTACTAGAATCTATATATCTTGTTGGTGAAATCAATGTTCATTGCGATTTGTAAATGATTTTAAGCAGAAGGTACTATTATAATTAGCTTTTACGTTGGAAAAAATCGGCTGTAGTTCTTAACATTGAGAAATAAAATGTGTGTCATGAATTGTCTTCCTTTGATGAATTAAGCTTTAAAATCCAATTGATCGGAATATAACTGCACAAGTAGATGGTTATATTTTAGAATCTATGAATCGTGGGGACATCGATGTTCACCGATTTTTGAAAAAGGATTTTAAGCAGGAGGTACTGGCATTATTAGCCCTCGTGTAAGAAAATAAAATCGTCAGTAACTCTCAACATTGAAAAATAAAAATATGAGGGATAATTTGTTTTTGTAATGCATTATAATTAAAACCGAAATGATCGGAGTATAATTGATCTAATATCATGCTACACTTTAGGTACTCGAATCTGTGACGTCCGTGTTTTGCTGACGTCTTCAATGTTCATCGACGTTTCTAAATTCTATTTAATTAAATG
Source organism: Pardosa pseudoannulata (assembly GCA_032207245.1). NCBI lineage: Eukaryota > Metazoa > Arthropoda > Arachnida > Araneae > Lycosidae > Pardosa > Pardosa pseudoannulata. The sequence continues at coordinate 52,271,455 of CM063505.1, forward strand.
CACCCTATGTAAGAAATTAAAAATTGTTGCTATATTTGTTAGACATGCATTAATTTTGAATTTATGAAAGTATTTTTGTTCCTGGATCCTGTCTAAATGTATTAAGTTACGAAACAAAATGATTGGTTGATAACTGAACAGGTAGTGCTATACATTTTAGGTATTAGAATCTATGGATCTTGTTAACGAAATCAATATACATTGCGATTTGTAAACGGTAGTACAATTAGCCTCCATGTTGGAAAATATCTGGAGTAGTTCTTAATATAAAATAATATAGAATGTGTGTGTGGTATAATCTGTCTTCTTTTGAAGAATTAAGTTTCGAAATCTAATTGATCGGGCTATAACTGAACAGGTATCGCGATACATTTTAGGTACTAGAATCTATAGATCTTCTTGGCGAAATCAATGTTCATTGCGATTTGTAAATGCTTTTAAGCAGAAGGTAAATCATAATTAGCTTTTTCTTTGGAAAAATCGGCCGTAGCTCTTAACATTGAGAAATAAAAATGTGTGTCATGAATTGTCTTCCTTTGATGCATTAAGCTTTAAAATCCAATTGATCGGAATATAACTGCACAGGTAGCTCGCTATATTTTAGAATCTATGAATCGTTTGGACATCGATGTTCATCGATTTTTGAAAAAGGGTTTTAAGCAGGAGTTACTGGCATTATTAGCCCTCGTGTAAGAAAATAAAATCTTCAGTAACTCTCAACATTAAAAAATGAAAATATGAGAGATAATTTTTTCTGTTAATGCAGTAAATTTTAAAACCAAAATGATCAGACTATAATTAATCTAATATCATACTACACTTTAGGTACTGGAACCTGGGACGTCTGTGTCTTGCTGACATCCTGAATGTTCATTGACTTTTCTAAATTCTATTTAATTAAATGCACCAATGTAAGAAATTAAAAATTGTTACTAGATTTGTTAGACACGTATTCATTTTGAATTTATGAAAGTATTTTTGTGTATATATCTTCTCCAACTGTATCGGTTGATAACTGAACAGGTAGCAAGATACATTTTAAGTATTAGAATCTATAGATCTTGTTAACGAAATCAATATACATTCCGATTTGTAAATTGTAGTATAATTAGCCTCCATGTTGGAAAACATCGGCCGTAGTTCTTAATATCAACAAATATAGAATGTGTGTGGCAAAATCTGTCTTCTTTTGAAGAATTACGTTTCGAAATCAAATTGATCGAGCTATAACTGAACAGGTATCGCAATACATTTTTAGGCCGTAGCTCTTAACATTGAGAAATAAAAATGTGTGGCATAAATTGTCTTTCTTTGATGCATTAAGCTTTAAAATCGAAATGATCGGAATATAACTGCACAGGTAGCTAGCTATATTTTAGAATCTATGAATCGTTTAGACATCGATGTTCATCGACGTTTGAAAATTGCTTTAAACAGGAGGGTACTGGCATTATTAGCCCTCGTGTAAGAAAATAAAAATCAGCGATAACTCTCAACATTAAAAAATAAAAATATGAGGGATAATTTGTTTTCTATAATGCATTATAATTAAAACCGAAATGATTGGAGTATAATTGATCAAATATCCTGCTACACTTTAGGTACTCGAATTTGTGTCGTCTGTGTCTTGGTGACGTCCTCAATGTGCATAGACGTTTCTAAGTAGTAGGTACCAGCATAATTAGGCTTTGTGTAGGGAAAGAATCAGCAGTAAATTTTCAAGTAAAATGAAACCATAGCTGTTTGTGTCAAGCAAAACGAATGTTAATTTTAAAACCTCTAAATCACCTAACTTCTGATTTTAAAACCTCTTACCCATTATCATATCAAATGTTATAGCAAATATAATAAGACTTAATAATTGAAGGATTTCCAGGATAAATTAAGTTTAATTTAAAGAGTAGAATTTTAAATACTCCGCAGAATTATTGTCTCATCTTTGATTTGCTAATGACTTCCTACATTAAATCTTTCATACATTTAAAATAAGATTTCCATGAATATTGAAATACTAAATGAATATTTTGAGGTAAAGTTTACATTTGTTGATTTTTAATAAAGGAACTTAATAATAATTATAATATTATAATAATTATAATATTATATATTAACAATAATATATATTATTATTATTTATATATGAACAGTAATTTAATAAATTAACTTAATAATTAAATTTAATAATAACTGAACATAATTTCAGTTTCAAAGTTTTACTTCAGACAAATTAATAATGTAATTCCATAATGTAAAACTAACAAATTAAATATGTAATTCCTTATATATGTTAGCAAAATGAACCTTTCCTCTATAGTTACTGTATATCATCTATACAAATATATTAACTACAAAAAATAATTTTTCTTATCTCTATATAAGAATGTATGATCATAAGAAACTTAACCTATAGATAATTAACATTAAATTATCGATTAATAATTAAATTTAATAATAACTGAACATAATTTCAGTTTCAAACTTTTACTTTCTTCTGACAAATTAATAATGTAATTCCATAATATAAAACTAACAAATTAAATATGTAATTCCTTATATATGTTAGCAAAATGAACCTTTCCTCTATAGTTACTGTATATCATCTATACAAATATATTAACTACAAAAAATAATTTTTCTTATCTCTATATAAGAATGTATGATCATAAGAAACTTAACCTATAGATAATTAACATTAAATTATCGATTAATAATTAAATTTAATAATAACTGAACATAATTTCAGTTTCAAAGTTTTACTTTCTTCTGACAAATTAATAATGTAATTCCATAATGTAAAACTAACAAATTAAATATGTAATTCCTTATATATGTTAGCAAAATGAACCTTTCCTCTATAGTTACTGTATATCATCTATACAAATATATTAACTACAAAAAATAATTTTTCTTATCTTATATAAGAATGTATGATCCTAAGAAACTTAAGCTATAGATAAAGTAAGTGCAGTCATGGGAGAAAATGTAAGACTAGTTGAGCCTTTTTTGTGTGTGTCGGAATTTTCCAGATCGTTTTGAGAAAGCTGATATCGAACTGAAGTGCTCGTTCCTGAAATGAAGGTGGAGTCACGAACGGCACCCTAAACAGTCTTTTCATTTCGGAAATGGAAACGAAGAATAATTTCGTCTCCAAACACAGGGGAAAAACGTGAAAGAATTTCAAAACGCCCGTGTAAACATCTCCTTCGAAAGAGATACGCATTCAAACGAAGCCATTATCGCGGAGGTATGCAACGATATGCAAAATGTTTCGGAATATTTAAAACCGGATCGTTTGTCGCACTTCCCCGCTCTGCGCTCTGTTTTAGTATTTCTGTCATATTTCCGTCTTTTATTTCCTCGTGCGAAGTAAAGGAAGTATTTTAATAGCGAAAAATTTCGGTTTCAACGGAATAACCGGAATTTCAGGTAGTTAAACGGCGGATTTTACGTGTTTAAGAGATTTAACGTCTGCGGCATATCTGAAAAAAATTTATTTTTCTTGTTACGCTTTAATTATATAAGTATAATTATAGCTTTAAGTATATTGAAGTATTTTAATAGCGAAAAATTTCGGTTTCAACGGAATAACCGGAATTTCAGGTAGTTAAGCGGCGGATTTTACGTGTTTAAACGTCTGCGGCATATCTGAAAAAATTTTACTTTTCTTGTTACGCTTTAAGTATATAAGTATAATTATAGCTTTAAGCTTTAAGTATATTGAAGTATTTTAATAGCGAAAAATTTCGGTTTCAACGGAATAACCGGAATTTCAGGTAGTTAAACGGCGGATTTTACGTGTTTAAGAGATTTAACGTCTGCGGCATATCTGAAAAAATTTTACTTTTCTTGTTACGCTTCGGTGATAATGCATCCGACGATAGAAATACGAACAATAATTAATATTGTTTAATTTACAGCACTTCGGTCAAATTTTGCCACACCAGGGGCGTGATTCCAGTTAAACATGTATATCTCGTATCTCCCCCTCGCCGAACACTGGCCGATTGGTTAGGGCGCTGATCGTCGGTACCGGAGTTCGTGGGTTCGAATCCCACTGTGGCATGGATGTTCGTAGCCGTTCGGAATCGGCTTTAAGCAGTAGGTCCCGGTCTCATTAGCCCTCGTGTGCAAAACAGTAGACCATAGCGCTCAAAACCAAACCAAACCAAACGTATCTCCCCCTCCGTCCGCAAACTTGCGGAGATAAGCTAGTTTTGCATTTTGTATTGTATCGTTTTGTTTGGAGAGGTAGGTCTACTTTTGAAACAAGAGGGCTAATAAGACAGGGATCTATGACTTATAGCCGATTCCCAACGGCTACGAACATCTATGCCTCAGTGTGACTCGAACCTACTCAAGTTCATGTTTCCGAATCTCACACT
>CM063505.1:52280836-52343336 GCA_032207245.1 Pardosa pseudoannulata
GGCGAAGGTTGGTACTAGTTTTGACTTAAAGAAAATAAGATGGCCCACGGACAAAGTTGGTACTCTTATTGACTAACGCAGCAGATGGCCTTGTCTTTTTTTATCCCTCTATAAGTTAATATCTTTTACAAGGATAGTATTACTTTTGAAGGAAACATTTTGAGGTCACATTATTCTCAAAGTTGAGACTTTTATGGTCAAAGACATACCAAAACCGGACCGGTTTGAACTATAAAGAAACTTCGGACTTAAAATTCGAACATCCAGTAGAAGGGTCCGTTGATTTGAGGGATTCTGACCCCCCTCCGTTCTGGAGTGGACTCCTGTTTTTTTATTCCGAGAGGCAGTCTGATTTTTTTCAGAGGACAAAGTTGTGACCAGAGGCTAGTAGAAGGTGAACGCTGCTGGCACCCACGGCTTGCGGGATAGACCCTTTGAGAAAAATCATAGCCATACTGTATTTTAGGGGCGACGCCGACTGGAGAGCAGTCTTCGATATCTACAAATGATAAGTTGATTCCAGTTGTATTCCTTAGGCATTTATTTAATTGTATAAATTTATTTAATCAAGACATATTTGTCCATGTGTTTTTAATGAGTTTAGATTTCTTCTTTCTCAAACACTAGGCCAACATAACATTATTTTTACAGCCGCCTACAATTTTTTTTTCTCTCCACGAGGTATTATGGACAAAGTTATTACTCTTTTAGAAGGTTACCGTAAGACTAAGTCGGTTCTCTTTATGATTTTTTAAAAAGGATTTGTTTTTTCGCAGTGAATTTTCCTTAGGAAGAGCATAAATGTTCCAAGGAAACATTTCTAAGACTTAAAAATTAAAAAAAAAACCCATGGCCCAAGGTGACCTTTTACGTGTTTAAGAAATAAAAGCGCCACCCAAGGTGACTTTCCTTAAGTTAGGAGAGGATAGATGATATCCAATAATCTGAAAATATCCTGTTTTGAAATATCCTAAATTTTCAGAATATACAACAATATAATCAATGTAATCAATTACGAAAATAAAACAAGTCATTATCATAAAACACATTCATTTAAGTCTGAAAACTGTAAAGTGTAGAAATATAATCTAAAGAAATAAAAGAAAAAATTGACGATATTTGGTGATTTATAATTGCATGGAATAATGATAAGATTTTTTTTTCATGTCATTTCATAATACTTCTTTCTATTTTTTGAAATTAATTACATAAAATCACTTGCGCACTTACTTATTTAAGACTAAAGTGACCCACACTCTCTTCCAAACACAAGATTTTGCACAATCCCCGAGTGTGGAAGAAATCTACCATATATATTAGAGAATAATTCAATCTACATTAACACAAAGGTATACAAACATATCAGTAATATGGTACAGAAATAATAAAAATTTTGAAAACTATATATATACATATTTAAGACTGTTGTAACTTCTAATGATGCACCTCCCTTTTTAATTACAATTTGCACTCTAAAAAAAAAACAATTTCAATATAACTCTGTTGGACATAACTTAAAGGAAAGTTTAGTTGTTTAGTTTAGAAAGTTTAGTTTAGTTAGAAAGTTAATGTTGAAAAGTTGTTTTAAGAACTGTTGTAATATTTACTGTCGAATTTAAAAAATCTAGGGTAGCATGAGGATCAGGAAATCTGAGGATTACTTCTGAAGATTAAACTCGGATCATCCGCAAATGGTATTTTTTAAGGAAATATTTCATTATTTAAGAATTAACAATTTAATTTTTTTAACCTTACTCGTGATTAATTGACAAAGTTATGTGTCTGTGTACAAAAAGGGTAATATTTATGTTCATTAGTTGATAATGTTTTCGTTTATACTAGCAATGGTGGAAATTCTTTTTCGGTTAAATGTTATTACCTTAGAATAAGGATGTTTAATTGAAAAATTTCCAAATACATCAATATACTCATAGTCCTTTAATTTCTTCATAATAAACTGTAAAATTGGAAATACTATGTTTGCAGTGTAACATGTTCACCATTTAAAGTGATTTTAAATTTTATATTTAAAGTATGTTGTTACAAAATATTACTAAATTCTAACATTTAATAAGCTTAGAATATAAAGAATCAAGTTTATCCTATAATGATTTTATTTGGTTATTAAGGAATGGCAACATTTACATCAATGAAAAGAAATCTGATTTAAATTTTACTATGAACTAACTTTAGATAAATATCAAAAATAAATAATAAAAAAAATCTTTACTGGAATTAAGATTAAAATGAACTTAATTTTAAACTTGGATGACATATTAAAAGTATAACACTTCAGAGAGTAAAAATTTTGAGAAAAAAATAAATACTAGCATACCAGTGAAAGAACACGAGTTGAAACCGGCTTATAAGTTTTTATATTATTTTATACCACAATTATTTCACTATTAATTAATTTTTCTAAGAAATACTGCATCTAGCTTAAATTTTAGCCAGTTTATATAAATTAAAAAAATTAAATAAATAACCATACATTAGCATACATTAAAATTCAAATTGAATAAGAGTTTATTTTACGCCATGTTCATTTTCTACACTCAATGTCTCAAGAATTGTGCTCCAGTACTTCCGAAAAATTTAACAAAATCTCTATTTGCTAACTTGATCAATATTTATTCATATTGGTTCAGCCTACCTTTAAAATTTTACATTCATCTTTTAAATATTTTAAAGACAAGGTTGGTTGAGGCCTCTTTATATATTATAGAAAATTACGTTTTTAAAGACAAGGTTTCTTAAGCACCCTGTAGATATTTTAAAGTTCTACATTTTATTTGACAAGGTAGTTTTAGACCGCTGTCAATACTTTAAAATTTCACGTTTTTCATTTCAAGGTTAGGTGAGGCCCCAGTAAATATATAAAAATTCTATGCATTTAAAGACCAGGTTGGGTGTTGTCCTGTAAATATTTTAAAGTTTAAGATGTATTATTGACAAGGTTGGTACTAATTTTGACTTAAAAAAATAAAAGGGCCCTCAGACAAAGTTTGTATCCTTATCGACTAAAGCAGCAGATGGTCCTTTTTATCCCTCCATAAGTTAATATCTTTTACAAGGATAGCATTACATTTGAAGAAAACATTTTGAAATCGCCTTATTCTCAAAGTTGAGGCTTAGAAATTAAAAAAAAAGAATACTAAGCCGCCTACAAATTTTTCTCTCCACGAGGTATTACAAAGTTATTAGTGTTTTAGAAGGTCAGAGTAAGAGTAGGTCGTTATTCTCTTTTTGGTTTTTTTTAAAAAGGCCTTGTTTTTTATATCAGTCAGTTTTCCTCACAGAGAGATTACATGCTAGAAGGAAACATTTAGAGGACTTGAAAAGAAACGCCATGGTTGCTAGAGTGACCTTTCACGTGTTAAAAAAAACTCCACTCAAGTAGGTCACTTTGGGTAGAGAGAAAAAGTTTTAAAACTTTCATGGTCCAAAGTGACCTTCCCCGTGTTCGTTTTCCGGTGGGCAGAGAAAAAAAATTAAAAAATAGAACCAAACTTTACTTTCTCTGTAAGTAAAATTAACCCGTGGAAGGAAACAAGTAAACTTGTTTTTTTAAGTCAAAATAGAACCAACCTCGGAATGTATGAAATAAACAAATTTTACCCACCTTAAAACGAACACTTAGAACAAGGTTCTCTTGGGTGGCATTGTTTTAATTTTTTCTCTACGGCCACTTGAAAACGTACACGTGGAAGGTCACCTTGGCCTATGGCTGTTTTAAAATTTTTTTAAGTCCTCGAAATGCTTCCTTGGAATATCTACGCTCTTTGTAGGAACAATTGATTGGGGAAAAATAAGCTCGTGTTTCTTTTAATCATAAAGAGAACTGACCTACTCTTAATGTTACCTTCAAAAAGAGTACCAATTTTGTCCATAATAGCTCGTGTAAAGAACAAATTTGTAAGTGGCGATATTAAAAAAAAATCTGGCATTCTGATAAGTAAATCCTAACGTACTCGCCTAATCAGTTAATCCTAGCTAGCAAGTTAGAAAATGAAGTAATCTTCGATTTATGTCGTGGTAAAAACCTGGTTGTCACTTAAGCCTCCAGTATGTCGTGATCTTGGCTTAACACCTGTTTGTGAATACTGTCGTTGGTTGTGCTCATTCATTTTTACTAAAACCTGCATCCTAAGGATAAATCTCAGTATAACAAATATTGAATACTAGTGGTAGGCTCCAGATGGCAAAAGTTGATCTCTACTCATTGTTAGTTGGTTGGTCTTTTGCCGTTTTATGGCACTAAATCCCTTAGGAATATACCATGGCAAACAAAAGATAAATTACACATACAATGTAAAGTCTTTAGAGAAAAGAAATGAAAACAAAAGTAAACTGCAAAAACCAAATTAAATAATAACAACATTGAAATATGCTTAAAAACGAAATATTGTAGTAGAAAAAAGTTGCATTTATTAAAATCCATTAGAAATTGGCCAGAATCTCAAGCAGATGTATATAATCGATATAAAAACTTTAAAAAAATGTGGGTAGAAATCAATATGTTTTAAAGCAAAAAATATATCGTTGAGTAGTAGTATTAAGTAACTTATTTATTAAAATATCATGGCAATGGATTTGATAAAATCTGTGATTATTATAGGTCGGACACACCACAATATGTTTCACTGTCACAGCTACTTTACAATGAAGGAAAGTTCTCCTACGATTGTTGACTTAATCATGGTTACCTTTTTGATATCATTGAACAATTATAACAATTTTCTAACTGTTCACTTTATTGAAAAATTACAGGATCGTATATAACATTTTAATAAAATGTGTTTAAGTAAACTGAAGCAAACTATATGTATAATATAACACGCATAGAAGAAAGTCATATGGAGTCTACAAAAGATTTCTTTTTTCTTATACGTGTTTTAAAACTTCAAAATAGCTTTTTTCTCAGTCTTATTTCCTACTTTATTGATGACTTCAAAATGTTCCGGGTGCATTAGTTTTCAAAAATTCTCCCTTTTGTGTACATTGTATTTCTTAAAGCATTTGTTATAGGACTGGGCACGCTTTTCTAAAACATTAAATATTTTGAGGAATTTAAACTGCAGTGAAATAATAAAAAACTGTTAAATTTGTGTATAAATTTGAATAATTTGATGAAAATGCTTAACATAAGTGAAATTCGATACTCAGTTATGTCTCTCTATTCATGCTAAACCTACGACAGTAAAAAATAAGCATTAGGAGAATTTCTAAAACATGTAGTTATAGACTCGATTTCTTAAAGGCTTCTAATGTAAACAAAAAGTCTTTACTGTTAGGTTTCAATATATATTTTCTATTTTAACAGAAACTGTACTCCTATTATTAAAATTATCCAAAATGTGATTTAAAGTGTATTATACCCTCAGAAAATGTTTGAATAAGAAAAATATCCTACTTTGTATAATGGAGTTTCTCACGGTACCATTCTGTGGGGGAGGTTCTATGGGGAAAGTACGTGTCTTGCAAAACATAACGAGTTAGTACCTGATAAAGAAACTCATAGAGAAGACAATAAAAAAGTATATTATTTGTTGAGTGGTGATGTATAGTGAAGTACACGTTATGACTATAACCTCATCCCCTATATAATAATAGCTTAAATTATCTGTACATTTGTCCTCCAATTTATGAAGCGGTTGGACCTGGAATGGATAGAGACACCCATTCAAAGCGAATAAAGTTTATCTTCTCCTAAACTATCGATCCGATTCTAAAATAAATTTGTATAAATATGCTTCATATCACAGCAAACAATACTGTCGTCTTTAAAACGTTCGAAATCAAACCCTTCCCTCCTTTTCGAGAGTTTAATGCCATTATTTCAAGCCCTATTTTCCCCCGTTAAGAGCAGGCGATTAAATTTAACCATTTATCACTTAATAAATAGGTAAAAATTACAATTTTTTCTAGCATTGTGACGTCATTCCTTTCAACATCTCATTTAATCATTTCATATTTTAAACCATTTAAATATCGTCTACACTATTTTAATATATTTTATCACTGAACTTAGATATTATGTAAATGATTTTCTTTTATATTTGGCTTAAATAATAGATTAGATACATATGTGATAATTTTAAATTTAATCATCGATTATTTTTTGTTGCAATGAAAATTTTATCACCGGTATTAACAATAAATACTTTTCATATAAGTCTAAGAGTCTATTTCACGGACTAATAAATATCTAACTTTTAATTTATATATATTTGGAAATTAAAAAGTTTGTTCTTTTGTGTGTTTGTTTATTATACATGACCACATGGTTTGACTAAATGAATTCACAATATGATTCTAAACTGCATTACAGGATCGGGAGACTCTAGAGGAGTATGACGATAAATAAATTATTGAGAGTGAACCAGATAATTTTCAGTCAAAAAACAAACCATTTTTTACCTGCCTCATTGGGTACTTAACAGTTCTGGAATATTAAAAAATTTACTAATCCCGTCATATGATGGGCTATATGCTAGTTTTTAATATTTAAATTAAATTTGGCTTTTCGCCAACTTATGTCTTAGGTTTTAAAGTAATAAAACACAATAGACATTAGAAAAGGAAGGAGAAGTTTCTATTGAATTAATAGAATTTATTGAAACAAGATGTTAAATTGAAATTAAAAATTAATTAATTGACAACTATTCGAACATTTAAAATTATAAAAATTAAATTAAAAAAAGGAAAGGAGAAAATAAAAAAAATGTCACTTGTAGTGACTGCGAAACGAAACTACGGAGGACGCAACTCAGGGTTCCTTTTCTCTCCGTGGGTGGTAGGTGCCTCTTCCTCCATCCTGACAGTTGGGCATCAAGTCCGCATGTCTTTCTCATCAACATTGCATTCGCCTGGCGACATAGTAGAACATCACCAAGCGCAGCACTAAAGACTTGCCAATGTGTGGAGTGGGGATATGTCATACCTTAAAAAGGAGCGAATTTATGGAACTATAGCATCGCGGCTCTCGCCAAGGAGAATGCTAAGTGACGCTCTTGGTATACGTGATGTCATCTTGGACATGCGTGGTTGAAAATCCAGAGCGGCTTATGCGATAAAAAAGTAACTTTTTGTTTAACCAACATAATAATTGGGAGCATTGCAGGGACGATACAAACAGGGTATTTTGTTTAAGGCAAGCTTTATAGAATTAAGGGAAAGTAAATGTAACGATATGACACTTTGTTCTTTAGAAAATTCAATATTAAAGCATTGCTGGATTGGAAAAGAAACCATGCAGATGTTGTTTACTGACAATAAGAACAACGTTGTATTGAATAAAAAATTAATGTTTCGGTTGAAGATAAACAGCATGCTAATGAGACCTGGATTTACTATTTAAAGCCTAATCCAAATGGTTACGGATATCTATGGCAGCAGCGGAATTCGAGCCAACGAATTCATGTACCGAACTAATAAAACTGAATAGTTAATTCTAGTATACTTTGATTTTTACAAATGCTTAACATTAATAAACTTATTTTACATCAATAAAACTAGAGTATACACAATAAAATGGAGGAAAAAACTTTTAATTCACTTTCGGAATGGAGTTTTAACTTATAAATAAGCATTATGGGATTATAAACTAAACATATTTACTCCTAAGTACCTAAATTAGAAATGACTTTCATCTCAATCTCTTATGAGTATGAAGTGTGTGTAATTATTTATCGAGCACTGCTATAAAACGACCGTTAACTTAATCACAGGCAGTAAAGTTTTATTAAAAGTCTCATGTTAAAGAATGAGGCATACAGATTCAATAAAATGTTTCGTTTTGTTATTCCAACTAAAGCAATGTAAAGACCAGAGCGATAGTAAATCAATAAATTTCTAACCGTAATGATATAAGGGGGTAAAAATACATTTAGCCTCTCCATATTACAAGACCAAACATTCCGATTTATTTTGTACCTTTTTGGTTGCCGCCTTAATTTATTGAGTAACGTTAGGAGAAGAAAATATGACGTGAGTTATAAATTGCTTAATATATGGAAAGCATTAATATAGTGATGTGACATTTAATGTTCAAAAGTGAATAAAGAATCTATTTTGAAGCATGTACGTTGGAAGTTAATGAAAGTATTAGTAATTTATAAGAGTAAGGAATCAATTGTGATCATTTCGGGAGGTACTAACATTGTAAAAATGTAAAGGACAATAGTTAGGGAAGAAATGTACCTCCGTGATAAACCTCGTTTATAGATTATGGATACATTTAAGGGGATTTAATATTTTTAGAGCAGAAAAGTTTTCATTAAAACAGCTTAAGAATTAAATTTTCCTATATCTTTAGGAAGAGTCTAATTTTATAAAAGATATTTTGTTTTGTTATATGAGAAACTACGTTTAATAAAGCAAAATATATTCGACACTGGAAAAAATAGGAATCCACTTATGCACCACACAAATTAAGTAATTAATTAATTAATTCGTAAATTAGTAACCAATTCATTCCATCAAAAATCAAAGATTTTATATCATTAAATTTAATGGTTAGTTATATGAACCAATACATTAAAATCGGATATATACATCTCTTAAAAAATTAGAAATTCCCTTACCTTCCGGTTATCTTCAAAGAATTTTAAATTAGTAACAAATGTTTCATTTCAAAGTGAAAGATTTCATATCATCCAATTTATTAGTTTTGTTATATGCAGCAGTACATTTAATAAAGCATAAAAATATATACATCATGTTCAGATATTCGGTTACTTGCAAGGCAACTTTTAAAATTCGTAAATTAGTAACAAATTTTTTATATCAAAGGTAAAAGATTTAGTAAAATAAATTTATTAGTTTGTCATTTTTCAATTTATTAGTTTGTTTATTAGTTTATTAAGCAATACATTTAATAAAATGTAATATATATACCTCTTGAAAAATATTGAAATCTAGTTGCCTGAAAAGAACTTTTAAAACTCCTGATTTAGAAACACATTTTTTACATCAAATTGAATGTTATTGTCTTTTTTATTCTGTAAATTTCAATTAAACATTAATGCTAAATTTCATTAATGATGAAGATATATATTTTATATTATAATATGATAAAGATTAACACTTTTAAAGGTTTTAGTTTTGCAACAGTTTTTATTGATTAGTTTATTTTATGCTTTTAAAATGTCAGATAATAAAAAACAACCTAAGAAAGATTTGTTCAACAGAATTAAACAATTATTTTATCAGAGCTTGACGTAATAATTTGGTTTCTAATATACATCATTCAAAATGTTTTGCGGGTAAGTGAATTTCATTTTTTATTTAGTGTATATTTTTGGTGATACAATAAAATATATCCTTCTTGAAATGAGCAATAATAATTATTTTGAAGCCATATTATTGTTAAAGAACAGGTGAAAATATCATTCAGAAAAAAACAAAATATTTTATTTTAAATCGAAAAAAAAATTAAGATTTCATATCTTAAGTCTTTAAAGCTATTATACCCCTTAAAGCTGCATTAAAAAGCTGGTAATGATCTTTAGTGGGTGCTTAACCTATTAGAGTATAATATCTGTTTGTAATCACTCTATAAATCAAACCCCTCCAAATTGGATTCATTTAAAAAGCTATTTTTCCAGTGAATTTTGATTTTGTTGATAATTGCATTTTCAAATATATCATGGATGGACTCTCTAAGCTTACGGGTTGCCAAGCAGTAAAATACTTGATAATTGTAAGTTATACAAGTGTTAATTGCTGGTTACTGAACTTTTGTCTAGTAAAACAGTGATCGTAGCTCTTTAAACATTCTTCAAAATCAATAAGCAAAATACTTAATTCATGAGGAATGTCTGCAAGATAAAATGTGGGCAATGAAATGAGAAAGATTTCAGTATCAAACAAATGTTTTAGTTATTAAAATATTATAAAGAAACTATAGCTGATTGTGTTATCATTGTAGAGAGTCTAAATAGATTTGAAAAAAGTATTACATTTGAATATTTTAAGAGTCGTTTTGTTGTCAGTACACAGTAGCAAACTGATACTTTCAAAAAACATGTAGTTGAAGAAGAATGTTAAATTGGAATTATTTAAAAGATAAAAATGGCAATAGGATATGCCAATTCAGAATAGTTCTCAGTCAGATCTTAGCTGAAGTTAAATTTATGTATTAACATATTTAATAAATGAATTCGTCAAAAGGTAGGTTAAAAAATCAGAAGAGTAAAAAATATGCAAAAGTACTTATCACAAACATATCACAGAATGTTTTATCAAATGAATAAATCTTCCGTTTTGAAAAAACTTCTGACACGCGACAATTTATGGATTTGATAATTTTTTCAATAAAATAAAAATTAAAAATTTTGCATAGATACAGATAGTAAATCTAAACTACCTACTCAGTAGAATTTGAAACAGTGATTAACTTTTAACACATTGTATGCGGAACACGTACTAGTACGCTTTTTGACGATTGATACTTGAGTGCGGGTCACGTACTAGTATGGGTTAGTGTAACAACATAGTTTGTTTGTGGGTACAAAAATAACGGTATGTACAGGAAAATGAAGCCGAATGTTCTTGTCTACTACATAGATTCTGGAATGAAAAAATGTTTATATATAACATAACTAGAAAAATTTAAAACTATATACTACTATTTCTATTTGATTTTTCATATTTAAGATATTATTAAAAATTTATCCAAAAAAATACATTTTTTGTTTACAAAAATCTCATGGTTGTTGTTTACATCATTTTATTTTTATATATTTGTTTATATATTTCAATATAAAATACGAAAAATTGGTTAAAAACTAAATAATTTTCGATCTATTGAGATTTAACTGAATAACTAAATTTACTAGCAAAATGCCCGCTCCCGGTACAATTCCGCTGCGAAATGTACCCGCACACAGTGTGTTAATAATCTCCTACATAAAAAAGCTAGATATAGATAAAACACCAGGGAATCGATCGTTGGCACTGTAATATACATGTTTGAATATGTTAGTGTGAAGTTTTGCAGTCTATAGAATTCGGTTAAAAAGTATACATGACTCCCATGT
The DNA here is from genome assembly GCA_032207245.1 of Pardosa pseudoannulata. Classification (NCBI taxonomy): domain Eukaryota; kingdom Metazoa; phylum Arthropoda; class Arachnida; order Araneae; family Lycosidae; genus Pardosa; species Pardosa pseudoannulata. The sequence goes on from CM063505.1 coordinate 52,291,879, forward strand.
AGCCAAACAAAAAAAATTCAAACCAATCATCCAAATTAATCTAAATTATAAGAACACTTCACCTTTGCACTTCAAATCCCTCAGAGTTTAGTCGCAAAATACCGGGTATATATCATTTTAATGAGAATTACTATCAGGCAGCTTCAGAAAAATGATCCTGTATACAAATTTATACCGAAGAAGGGATTTTTATAGCGATTTATAAAAGTCAATTTTCCCACACTGACATATTTCGATCTTTCTTTCGAATAATTCCTCTTAATACTCTAGTTATTTTGAAAAAAAAACTACTTTTAAAAGAGTCGATGACACGAAATCTTGACATTCAAAGAAGTGTAAATTCTGAATATTGCAGTGCCAATGCAACTCTCTTACATTACGGAACTTTCAAAATATCCCGCAATATTTGAAAAATGATTGGGAGTTGGTGGAAGAGGTTGTGATAAATGTATTGAAAAGTTGTGTTTTTCGGAAGTAAGTTCTCAATATAGCGTTCATACATTTCGAAATAGATTATCTTGGGGCATGATAGATTTGAAAATTCAAATTTGGAAGGAAGAAAATTTATGCCCTCCCAAGTCGTAGTTTAGATTTCTTTTGTTGGCATTCAAAATGATTTTATGTGCTTTTAAAAGGAAATGTTACTTTGTAAGATGATAATTTACTTCTTTTAGGAGATAAATCATTTCCTTTTATGACAACATTCGTCCGCTCCTTTTATCATTTAATACATTAAAATCAATTTGTTATGCCTTCAGTGTTTTGAAAGGTTTAGGAATTAAATGATACGTATGGAAGTATGGGGAAAAAGATATTAAAATAGAATTTTATTTAAAAATTTTATGAATATCTCTACTTTCGTTGGACGTCTCCTTCATATGAGTTTAAGTACCTATCTTAAGAACTTGTTCTTGGAAGTATTTCTATAGTAGGAAAAAATACTCCGACTGTGGAAATTGTTCAGTGCTATGCTCTTTAAAGAAAGATGATGAAAGATTAAAGTTTATTATGTGGATATGATTTATTTACAGATCAATACAAGAAAGGAAGGTAAATTTTTTTCTAGTTTCTTTACTTTTTTCAGCTGTGTTGATTTGTCGAGCTGAATGACATAAAAACCGAGAATGATTTTCTGTGAACTAAGTTCTGTTTACCGTATCCAATAATATATGATGAGTAACCAAGGAAGATGACAGGTTGAAAGGATTCCCCTTTTTATCCTCTCGTTCGCAAAGTCCTCTCGTACACAAATCCTCTAGTACACAAATTTTATTTCTGGTATGGATGCCTATAGTATATGAGAATAAGCTTAAATCCTTTATTTACTGACGCGACTGTCGGTTTTATGTTAGATAGCATAGTTATATTTACTAAAGAGACTAGTAAGGGCCATAGGGTAATGAAAGTGGAATGCCATACTGGTGTTGGAAGTTCCTGAAAGAAAAGAAAGGGGAGAGGACTGGCATTATCATGCATCAACTCTATATTTGTGTTCCTGACTTCCATATGCTATCAAAAGAAAAGTAGTACAAGTTTATGTCTTGCATTGAGTTGCGACTAAACCAAATCTAAATTTTTGTTTTCACAATTTTTTCTATTTTATCGAGACGGCGGACCTGTAAACATTGAAGGAATTTCTGTCAAGTAAGTCCTGTTTGTTCTAATGAATAAATATTGAGAAAATATTTCATATATAGGCGTTATCACGACGAAGATACTGACAACTGTTTCGTATTGCTGACAAGTGAAAATGCATGCGTGGTTCCATAATGTCCAAATTTCCTATGTACAATTTTCATAGCAATGTCCACAAAATCTTAGTTGATATTGAAATACTTTTTTCGTTGTGAAGTACACAGCCAACTACTTCAAGCTTCAACTGACTAATTTTGTAGGGTTAATGGTTAGTATTCGAAGTAGTCCATCAATTTCACCATTCCTCATTGGCATGGAATGCCATTCTGGTGTTGGCGGTTAAATAAATACTACTTGAAAGAAAAGAAAGGGGAGAGGACTAGCGTTATTGTGCATCAACTCTATATTTTTGATCTGAAGTAAACAATATAAACAGAGGCCTATGTGATTAAGAAGAGGAAGGTGAAAAGTTCATGTCTTGGAATGTGCCCCCAGTCGGCAGACCAAAGAAACAGGGAGAGACCGACGAGTGCTGTCAAGAGAAATTTGGAAGAACCATACCCAACCGATGGCTCTAATCCCCAAGGAGTTTCGACAGGCATCCGGGGTATTGTTTGAATGTATACCATCCGTAAGGAATCCCATCTGCTTGGTTTTCATAAACGTGCTGATGCCCATAAGTCTTTGATAACAAAGTCCAACTTTATTCTAAACTATAAAACGATTAATGATAAAAATGAATAAAGATTGAAAGAATATTTCGTTTATAGGCTTTATCACGACGAAGATACTGATAACTGTTTCGTACTGCTGACAAGTACCGTAGATCTGTAGAAACGGGCTCTTTGGAGCGACGAATCAAGGATGACCCTTTACCCCATAGCAATGTCTATAAAATCTTAGTTGATATTTAAATAATTTGTGGCAGGGTCTAGGTCTGGCGTCTGCCTGGAGAACGTCCCCCTGCCAGAATGCATTGTACCAACAGTCAAGTTCGGGGGAGGTGGAATAATGGTCTGGGGATGTTTCTCCTACTAATTTTGCAGGGTTCAGGGTTAACATTTGGTCGAAGTAGTCACCCTTGGTCACTATTCATGGTAAGTTCAAACCGATGCCTAATACTACCTGAAAGAAACTTTTACGGATTGGACCACTGTTACTTCTACTTCTGCAATAAAAATTATCTGCACTACTCCAGTTGTCATGTTTTGAGGTTAAACAAGGCTTGGTATGGTGCCGAATGGAGTTCAGTAGAATTAAGGGCTGTACTACCCGTCCAAAATCGGTGAAGGAACTTGTATGTCCAAGCGGAGTGGTAGACAATACCACTAGCTGTAATAGAAATACTTGTGTAAAGTATGTCCCGGAGGGTTGACGCTGTAATTGCCTCTTGTGGAGGCTCTACCAACCATTGATTTTAAATAAAGTTAGTTTTCTTTTCTATCTATCACAGGTGTCGAAATACTTATTGGTAGACAGTGTATATATATATATATATATATATATATATATATATATATATATATATATATATATATATATATATATATAATATATATATATATATATATATACATAAATAATATGCAATAGTATTATTTATGTTCTTATAAAAATATAATTAAAAGGTTAAAACTTATTAGATCCCATGTTGCATTTAGTCCATTATTAATGTCAAACTTAAAGAACGACCCTATTTCACATACATTTCACCCAACTGAAATCTTGAAACTCCCTAAAGACATATTTCTAGACTTCTTAAACTTGTAAAAGTTTAATATTAGTTTGCCTTGGATAAAAATATTTACTGGAAGAAGTATAATGTCATCAAAGAAGCATAGAAGAAATCTAAAATTTAAAGTTATCTTGTTTTCTCAAAATTTGTGGAATTAACAAGTATTTTTTTATTTTTTGGTTAAACTAATTTAATACCAGAATAAACATCGATATAATCTCAAGAGACTGCAGTATTGCATCACTACTTAGCACCTTTTTAAACGACAACAGCACATTTTCTTCTGTAATCTAAGCGTTTTTTAGTTTATTCTCCGATCAGAAGTTGATTTATTCGTAGAAAACTCTCCAATAAAATTTTGGGAGAGTGACGACTGTAGGAGAAAAATGTAAATTGGAACCATGAAACACATCTTAATTGACTGCCATGTTTTTGATAAACTTCGCCGTCGTTATATTCCTCATAATACCAGTATCCGTGATCTTATTGATATGTCATCTCATCCTAATCTTTTTAAATTTCTTAAAGATATCGGTTTTTATAATCATATTTGATGTTTTCTCATTGTTTCTGTCCAAACTGTTTTTTAAACTCTATCCTCTGTTCTTAGCATTTTTCTCTTTTATATTTTAAAATTTTACAATTTTGCGTCTGAGTCTTAATATTGTATGTTTATCTTCCCAACTTTTTAATCCTTTAATAGGTTCGCACGTACAATTCCGCCAAACCGATCATGTCTTCAAAGCGGTTGTCACGTATAATTTTCGACCTCCAAAAACGTTACGAAAATGGATGTATTGTACATTTTTGGCAGTGTTTTCCCCTTTGGAGTTTTGAGGTAGGATGGTCAGGTCAATTGTTTAGGAACTGTACACCTACTCCCTGAGGCACAAAGACGCTGATAGCTTTTCATGGCTTTCTAAATCTCTATTTCGTAGTATTTCGTTTGCGGTAACAGATGTATCTCTAATTGCACCTCTTAAATAGTTTGGATCACTTTCGTAAAAAAGATATAAATAAATCTCTTAAAGAATATTTTTATTTGTACTTTTAGAACCCATTATTTCTTATGGGATGATCTTTGAGACTTTACGAGATTTATGTGTATTAAAAATTAACAATCTATAATATCTATTTATATATCTATTTATAACCGGAAGTAAAGGGATAGTAACGAGGATGGATTTCCCGTATTCCAATCTAGTCGACAAAGGGTGAAGTAAAAAATCATAGAACACTTTAGTCACTGACACAATGAAACTTTAGTGTATTTTTTGAAGACTTTTTTTCCTCGGTGTGTTCCACTCGGAGGGTTAAATAATATCCACCATTAAAACTTCTTACCGTGTGGTTGGCACAATATGTCCCTAGTGGATTAAGTGCCATAAAACTTCATAAAACCAACCAACCAAACGATCAGACAAACGTAAAATATTGTGTGTATGGAATCTTTCAGTTAAAAATAATGTTTTTTTGTATGATAAAATAATTATATTTAATGTCCATTACAAGTCATTGCCACCATCTGGAGGGGTTATGGCTTATCGTGGTCAATGGTGGCAGAAGATCCTACAATCAAAATAATCAAAGTTAATCTAAAAATACCAAGTCTCATCTTTAACCGGGCAACGCCAAGTTTTTCACATAGTTTCTAAAAGATATTCTTTAAAGTTTATTGTCAAATGTATCCCAGGTATTTGCTGTGTAAAATTTGTAATTCTCGAGTAATAGAGTTGGTCACTCTTCGTACACATTTATAAAGTAAATATATTTTTTAAACTTTGCTACAGTCCAAAAAAGAGAAGAAAATCTCTTTGAGCCGAAACGTAAACTTTATAAATGGAGGAAGTGATAAACTTCTGTCACGGTAAATGTCTAAAGACAATTTATGTGAGAAGAGCAATTTTTCATTTTCTCTTTTGTTTGTCTTTGTTGGTTTGTGTTCAGAGTACAGAGGGAAAAATAAATTATCGTTGATGAAGGACAGGTATGTGTTAAATTTAATTCTAGACGGTGGTGCTACAAAGATACTCTTCCTGTAAATTGACAGTAATATGATACGCTAGAAGGAAGTTTCATCATTTAGATAGATTTATCTTGGAAGAATTCAGTTAGAGATATATTCAGTTTAGTAAAGAAAATTTATAAAAAATAAAGCAGAACATATAACGAATCAGGCTCATCAGGACGACGCTAGGCTCATTTAGTGGCCCATTTTAATGATTTAGAGTATAACTGTGTATATTTCTCGCTTATTGTCCTCTTGTAGTGTAATTGTTAAAAAATTTAATTAAAGAAAGTACCAGTGTAAAAAACATACTACCAGTATCAAATGAAAATGTAGAAGAGAGATAGTGTAAGATATTACTTATTTATTTAAAGTGGTATGAAAATATATAGTAATTCTTTATAACAGTCATAATAACGTTTCTAAACTCTTTGGGTATTTACCCTCAATGTTGCTTATAGTACATAATGCCCCAGTTCGTGTACATAATAGTTCGTATCGTATGTATTATATTTTGTCTTTTAACTTAGCTAAAGGTGGAAAGTGGGATTTTACCAAAATTTAGAGATCAAAGATTGCTGAGGATAGTAATTTTACTGTTCTCTCATTAATTTGGTAAAAAATTACATTTTATGGTTGGCATTTTAGCTTTCTTATTTTATGAAAAGAAGTTGGGCAGTTTGTGATGAACGATTTAGATTAGTAATATAATTGATTCTTTCATACTTCTATTGATATTAACACTCATATTTAACGGATATTGTTGTCTTGTACGTACATTCGGTTCAGTTCTGATCCCAGTCCCAGATTAGAATCCCGTCTCCGATACATACTACATACTTGACAGGACAGGACCAGTTTGAACTAGAACCTTCGGACTTTCCCAACTATGACAACATTATGCTGTTCTGGTACATATCAAAATTTTGTGGCAGACTGACTGTTTAGTACGGAATGTGAACATTTAGTAGCCTATATTGTGGTGAAAGATGCTGGGGGATAGACATTTTTGGAGCGACTTAAACACAAGTCATGAAAGAAAGACCGTTTTTCAAAGGGAAGTATCTTCTAGTAAGAATTACTCAGTTTAAAATTTTCCTTATTTATGTACCATGAGTTTACTACAAGCTTTTAAGCTTGTTAAATGTTAAAACAGTTATGTGATGCGATCAGTTGTTTTGCACTAAGTTGTTATGTTATATTTAATAAAAGCCTGTAATTCAAGAACAAAAACACAAACGTCTGACGGTTATTTCCTTTTATAAGCATCTGATCTTCACTAATGAATACGTACAGATCAGTAAGTGGAAAGATAGTAGTGTAATATCCTTTATTCAGAATCCATTGAAAAGCATTTTATTATGTCGTCAATATCATGATTCAATCTTAGTTCGCGAATTGTAAACTTGGGTTTGTGAAGCTATACAAGTGTATAAAATAACCATCGGGAGGTTGTTTCTGCTTTGATGAAAATCAAAAAATATTTTGATAAAACGAAGTAAGTAAGTTATACAAGTATATAAAAGAAGACAACAATTTTACAGGTAGGAGGCTAAGACCATAAAAGAAAAAAAATCTTAGTGACTTCAAATAGTTGTCAATTCAGAAATTCTAAAGTGGCGTAACAGTTAAGTCGACAATTTCTCTTCCACATTTGAAAATGCTAATAAAGAGCTAAGAGGTTTTGGGAATGAATTTCTATTTTGTAGCATTCATGCAATCTGTAGACAAATCTTAACAAAGGAGAGATAATTTTAAATATTCGAAAACGATGCCTACGTAACCAGTTGCAAAACTGTAAGAATAGAACTCAGAAGTCTAATTTTAAAACTTTATTTCAGAGCGGCAACACCACACTATATGTGGGAAGGTGACAATGGGCTTGGAACACACTGCTTTGTTTGATAAACATATGCAAAAAGTTGAAATGAGTTACTACTGAATATATTTCGTCGTATAAAATTGCATTCTGTTCCAAATTAACTGCAATATCAGTAAAACGCGAAATCATGTTTTGCCCCCATCTTGAAAACTGCTCTATAGACAGAAAGTTTACAGTTTTATGACAGAAAGGAATGTTAAGTGGAAAATACTCGTTGATTAAACCAGAGCTTTTCATATCTAACACATGTAACTAAAATTTTTAAAATATCCCGACAAAATATTTTTTGGTTATACGTAACTTTCAAAATTATATTTCAGAATTTAGTATCTGCATGTAATTCTTTTGAAGATATTCTCTAGGGGAATGCGATTTAATTCGCCGGAAGTGGGTACTGCTTTTCAGAGTGGAATATTTTATGTTGAATCTTTCTTTTATATTTACTTAGGATCCGAGAACGGAAGAAAAAAAAACCACGAAGTTCTTTAAACATCATATTTGGGTATTTTAGAAAATTGAAAGTAATTTAAAAAGAGGAATGTGAAAACAGAAAATTATGTCAAGGTAATTTTAAAACTGCGATAAAAGTTCTGTTGAGTTGTATTACAGATAGTTCTCAATCTGTTGTTAGTGAACATGCAAATTCCTGATGTAGTGTAAATTTAGTTTTTTTTTTAACCACAGGGGTTCCGTTGAAGTAAGAATAAATCGGAATGGTTAAATATATGATAGTTTTATGTACAAAATACGAGAGTGCTTTTTCTCCAAAGCGTCGGTTTTGAAACCCATTTTCGAGATAGTTTTTATTTTTTTATATACAAACCTGCAAAGCCTCCAAATTTTCAGACTATCTCTAAAAAATATTGCGGCCACATACAGGGGAAAATAAAACTATATATATCCATATATTTTTGTTTGTAATATATGGAATATAACATTCAAGGCTCAAGTCTAGTGGTATTTTAAATTCCTTTTATTTTGAACGCATAAAATAAAATCATACTGACAGGGATTATTATCAGCATAGTCAATGGAAAGGATGGTAAAATGCTATATTTAACGTATTATATTTTCCCAATATATGTGTTTATAGGTATTTAATTAAATGCATCCTATACAAGAAATAAAAAATTGATATGTATTAAGTCACGAAACGAAATTATCGGTTCATAACTGAATGAGTAGCGCGATACATTTTAGGTAATAGAATCTATGGATCTTGTTAAAGAAATCAATATACATTGCGATTTTGTAAACGGCGAGTCCATGTTGGAAAATATCTGCCGTAGTTCTTAATATTAACAAATCTAAAATGTGTGTGAATAATCTGTCTTCTTTGATGAATTAAGTTTCGAAATCAAATTTGATCGGTCTATAATGAACAGGTACCGTGATACATTTTACGTACTTGAATCTATATATCTTGTTGTCGAAATTGAATGTTCATTGCGATTTGTAAAACATATCATTCTTTACGAGCATTTTCCTTTTATATATCTGTAAATAAAATTTATATAGTTAAATAAAATGTGTGTCATGAATTCTCTTCCTTTGATGCATTAAGCTTTAAAATGCAATGGATCGAAATATAACTGCATATATCGTTCGAATAACTGCACAGGTAGCTCGCTATATTTTTAGTATGGACATCGATGTTCACCGATTTTTGAAAAAGGGTTTTAAGCAGGAGGTACTGGCATTATTAGCCCTCGTGTAAGAAAATAAAATCATCAGTAACTCTCAACATTAAAAAATAAAAATATGAGAGATAATTTTTTCTATTAATTTTCTATTAAGTAAATTTTAAAACCGAAATGATCGGACTATAATTGATCTAATATCATATTACACTTTAGGTACTCGAATCTTACATACTGCCATCTTGTAAAAATTACAGTTGCAAGATTCTAATAGTTTCTGATTACTTCTCATTTAAACATATTTGTAATACTTGCTGATGTCTCAGTGTTCATTGACGTTCTAAATTCTATTTAATTAAATTCATCCTATGTAAGAAATTAATACCGATAAAGGTTGTAAAAGTATAAAATAATTGCATTAATAACATAGGAAAGTATTTTATATTTGTTAGAGATGTATTCATTTTGAATTTAAGCACAAATCCTGTGATAAAACCAGTCAAAAATATGAAAACAGGTAGATCATTCTGTATATCTTTAATGTCCTCATTGTTCATGTATCTTCTCTAAATGGTATTAAGTTACGAAACGAAATTATCGGTTGATAACTGAACGGATAGCGCGATAAATACAATCTCATTTATATCATAGTTTATTAGACTGTGGCCTACAGCAGGGGTCGCTAAAAAGTTTAGAAATTTCGATATTTCTTTTGATTTTAACGAAATCAATGTACATTGCGATTTGGTAAATGGCAGTATAATTAGCCTTCCATGTTGGTTTGGTCTTAGTTCTTAATATTAACAAATAAAAATGTGTGGCATTAAATACAAGTAAATGAAAGAAAACAAAATATGTAGGTTAAAGTGATCGGGCTATAACTGAACAGGTATCGCGATACATTTTAGGTACTAGAATCTATATATCTATGGAAATCAATGTTCATTGTAGTTTACTATCCTGAGTTATTTCAGGTATTTGTAAATGCTTTTAGAAAGGTACTATCATAATTAGCTTTTACAAGGAAAAAAATCGGCCGTAGCTTTTAACATTGATTGAAACAAGGACAACGCAAAGTGATACCTGACATTATGTACACTGGTAAAAAATGTGTGTCATGAATTGTCTTCCGTTGGAATCGGACTATTATTAAACAGGTAGCTCGCTATATTTTAGAATAATATACATATATATGTATATATATATATATATATATATATATATATATATATATATATATATATATATATATATATATATATATATATATATATATATATATATATATATATATATATATATATATATATATATATATATATATATATATATATAATATATATATATATATATATATATATATATATATATATTCAAACTATGATACCTTAAATCGGACAACTAAATATATTTCAGAATTTAGTATCTGCATAGTATAAGGATTTATTATCTATTCATCAGTATACTTAGGTTAATGTGTTCTAGATATCATTAAGTGGTTGAGTTGTATTACAGATAGTTCTCAATCTGTTGTTAGTGAACATGCAAATTCCTGATGTAGTGCAAATTAGTGCTATAGCACTTGTCTGACCTTAATGTGTTAGCCACTCACTGATACTCACTACTAACACGTTAGGAATAATTAATTTAATACTCCTGTACATGAACATGTCACTACAATAGCAAGTCTGTTACGAGCAGTGATTTTAAAGAAGTAAACATTTTTTAAACGTATTATTCTTTACGAGCATTTTCCCTTTTATATGTCTGTAAATAAAATTTATATAGTTGAATTTTTTCCTTTTACGTATGTGGAGTTTATATTACATACTGCCATCTTGTAAAAATTACAGTTGCAAGATTCTAATAGTTTCTGATTACTTCTCATTTAAACATATATATATATATATATATATATATATATATATATATATATATATATATATATATATATATATATATATATATATATATATATATATATATATATATATATATATATATATATATATATATATATATATATATACATATATACATACATACATATATACATATACATATATATATATATATATATATATATATATATATATATATATATATATATATATATATATTCAAACTATGATACCTTAAATCGGACAACTAAATATATTTCAGAATTTAGTATCTGCATAGTATAAGGATTTATTATCTATTCATCAGTATACTTAGGTTAATGTGTTCCAGATATCATTAAGTGGTTGAGTTGTATTACAGATAGTTCTCAATCTGTTGTTAGTGAACATGCAAATTCCTGATGTAGTGTAAATTAGTGCTATAGCCTATGTCTGAGCTTAATGTGTTAGCCACTCACGGATGCTCACTACTAACACGTTACGAATAATTAATTTAATATTCCAGTACATGAACATGTCACTACAATATCCAGTCTGCTACGAGCAGTTATTTTAAAGAAGTAAACATTTTTTAAACATACCATTCTTTACGAGCATTTCCCTTTTATACATCTGTAAATAAAATTTATATAGTTACATTTTTTCTTTTTACGAATATGGAGTTTATATTACACGCTATCATCGTATAAAAAATAGTTGCAAGATTCTAATAGTTTCTAATTACTTTTCAGTTAAGAAAACACATTTGTAATACTAGAAATACCGATAAAGGTTGTAAAAGTACAAAATAATTCCATTAATAACATAGAAAAGTAGTTTATTTCCCTTTTTGTTTAAAAAATTGAAACTCTCTTAACACACTGCCACTTAAGCACAAATCCTGTGTTAAAACCAGTCGAAAATATGAAAACAGGGAAATCATTCTGTATATTTTTAATGTCATCATCTGTCCCAAACATAGACAGGAAAAGGTCTGTTAAAATAGAGTCTCATTTATATCATAGTTTATTAGACTGTAGCCTACAGAAAAGGTCGATAAAGACTTCAGAAATTTTGATATTCCTTTTGATTTTAATACGTCCTTCTAGAGGATTTTTAGCCAGGAGTAGCAAAAGAATTTCCAACAATTTCTGGAAAATGCTATAAATTTTCTTTTACTTTTTCTACATGTTCTCAATTAATCAGCAATAAATCAAAGTGTTGATGAAATCAAAAGAAAATTGAAGAAGGTGTTCGCTATGCGGTGTCGACAGTTTTGAAGATTTGATAATGCAATTAAAAATAAAAAGATACACACTTCCCATTACTTCTTACTCCTTGCATATGTGCTGTTAAAAGTAGTTAGTGGGTTTTCTCATTATTAACTTGATAAGTGGCTACGATGAAGAGTCGTGGTCGGTCGTAGAGGCAGGGAGCAGTCGGGGCTTTATGTAAGAATTCAGGACCAGCAGTAAATTGAGTTACCTCAGGTAGAGCGAAGGTAGATAACAAAACAGACTCTGATTTGAGTTCCAGCCCTTTTTATTATTATTATTCGATCTCATTTAATTTCTCATTAATCTTATACAAATATCTAAGTTTATTTCCGCTAGGAACCTATAGTGGTCAATGAAGATTATTTTGCTGATTGATTGACGTTGGTAATTTTAAAAAATAACTCCAGAAATGTCACAGTAAGACAGAAACAACGCGAGGGTGCTTTGGTTAGCCAAAGGTCTAGGTGGGCTCCAACGGAAAAAATTGTCTCCAGAAAAGACGCGTCTGAAAGGTTCTTAAAAATTTTCCTCTGTGTCTCTAAAAATTAAGAAAAACTTTAGACTGCGCTAAAACCGCCAAAGTGCCGAAAGCGCCCAAAACACAGCCAGTAAGGGGTTGCCAGGGGACAAAGAAACCCCGCGCTCTGAAGAGGACGTAGGGCTCACTCGGCTCTGACCAATGATAAGTCGAAATAAATAGCGCGGAGACAAAGAAGCCAATCTTAGGGAGGAGCATCCAGTGCTGTGAAAATTCGCCAAGGGCGAAGTGGAGAGGAATTTGGCAACACACTACAAGGCGGCACTTTTCAAAAAGTGCGGCTGTCATCAAAATCGAAACTTTATTGCACGTCAACTGTCAGAATACGAGCCAATGGGCACGAATAATGACCGAAAGGTTTAAGGGCTACGGATGTAGGTGGTCAGAATTGGAAACTCGGTCCGAAATTTAATCCCAGATCGAGTGCGGCTCTGTTTGAAGAGATAGACAGCTATAGTGAGAAAACAAAGCTGCATCTGCAAGGGGCTACATACGAAAAAAAAGGACGCAAAATGTAGGTATAAAATACAACACACGAGGGAAATATGTAATGAAGGGGCATATTGAAAACTCTTCATTACGGTGGCTACGCAATCATAATAGACAGAATAATGTTAATGTTTGAAATTTCTCAAGCTATTAAATTTCTTTTTATCATTGTAATATATTTTTAAGTTTGGTACTTATTTAAAATGTTCACGTTTTTCTATGTTTTAAATTAAAGTTAATGATCTAAAACTGCAATAGTATATTAGAGTAAAACTAAAGAAACTGACATTTTCACTCACCCATGTGCCGGATTTACGCAATGCTTATGGTGTTCTTCCCAAACAATTTCGTAAATTTTATGGTGTATATACACCAGAGTTTAAAAAACCCTAATATACAACATCAACATTAAAAAATTTATTTATGAGAATATTAGAAAATTCTGTGTTTTGGGAATATGAAAGCGAACAGTAATTGGGTAAAACTACTGGCGGAATTTGGTTATTCGCTCATACATATGTAAAATCCTGGCGGAAAGTTGTGAATTAGAATAGAATGAGATACATCAATTTGAATTTGACAAATTAAAAATGAGAATCCTTCTGAGATAATTGGATGTAGATTCGTTCTTAAAGAAATAACTAAATTTTGTTACATTTCATACTATTTTATGCTCTAATGGAGATTAGTTTAATCATATTAATAAAAAATTATTATAAAATGTATTGACTATGCAATCAAATTTACCTCTATTAAATGCTTAAAAGATACTTAAAAGAACAGTGGCTTTGGGGTAGTTATTCGCGCTTCCAAGACACAGGACTGAGGTTCAATCCCCGGACTGAGCAAGGATGACTGAGCCTTTCATCCCTTCAGTGGGTAGACAAACTGAGGATCAAGCATGCTTGAGAATTGGTAGATTCGCGTAAGGTTGACCACCTAACCGGAACATATGCACAGGGCCCTTGGTCTTGAAAATGGAGATTGGAACCGTAGGCCTTGGCCCCCTAGGGACTTTTGCACTTAGGAGTAAATATAGATACTTAGCACACAGAAAAATTTATATTTGAGAACATTTAACAGCTGAAAAAGAAATGGTGAACACTAGCATTCTAAAACAAGCAAAAAGTAAAATAACACATGTTGTAGTTGTATAAGTGTAAACAAAAACATGTTGTATCTTTTGATATAAAAAAGTAACTTTTTAAATTAAAAAGGAATTTTTAAAAGATTTATGTGTCCATTTTTTTTTACTACAAAAAATGACAGCTTTATCTTTATTAGTGGTATAACAAAATCAATTTGTATTTATTAGTGTCGTCATCTGAACTTTTAAATACTTAGAAATGTTTTACATTGTTATGGCTTTAATAGTTTAAATCGAAGTTTTTGATTTTCGTAAATAAGAAGTCTTTCAATCATTCAGGGGCGCAAAAAGACAAATTCAATCTACGTGAGAATTAAGTTTCACTTGTTGTTTTTCGAAGAAACAAAGATCAAAAAGTAATCTAAAGACAAATTCGTTTTTCGAGAGAAAACTTTTACTTATCGCACATCTAGAGATAAAAAAAAAAGATCAAGAGAAAATCCTAAGTAAAAATAGTATTTTCGCAGTGGATCAAAATGTACAAGGATTTTAAAACGAAACTTAAATAAGGCTTGTGACATAAACGAATTTTAAGCAGAAGAGATGATTTCAAATTCCTAAAATATCACAAGGCAGAAACGGGAGTCGATTTAGTTATTACATGTAAGCATAAATCACCGAACATGCATTGAAACAAAAGCACTTTATATTTTATTTTAGAGGAATCCTAAAAGTCATTCCTAGAATGCAACAGACTTTAAGGCGTGGGATAAAGTTTTATAAGAAAATACCAAACATTCGTTGAAGACTTTGGAATTTGAAGAAAAGTATGCAATATCTCTGGCGGTTATTACACATGGTTTAAACCCATGTGCAAGAATTAAAATGGTACAGAATATGTATATTCAAATATTTTCATTCATGTGCAAAGCAATGTAGAAATATCACAGAATTGCTCTGATCACAGATTAGGAAATGAAAATTTCTTACCGATGAAACTAAAAAGTAGGGAGGCACCATTTTGACGTCTATGCACTTTTATCAAACTTTCTGCTCTAAAGTTTTGGGAATTATTATACGACTTCAGGTTTATACTTTCATAACGTTACATTTTCGAATAATTTTGGGTTTTAGGAATAAAGATGAACTGTATTTGTTAAAGGCAGCATGCATTAAAAGTGACGAATCACTAACTATATTTTTAGTAACTTTCAGCCACTTTCTAAATGTAGACTTCATTCAACTACTTATAAGTTAATATAATTAGGAATTTATACGAGGTATATAGTAAAGATACCATCGCATTTATTTTTATGCCTTAAAATCAAATGTCATGTATTTCTCATTGTATGTGGCAAAAATGAAATATTACTGTTGTTGTCTTATGCCACTTGGTCAAACCAAGCACGAATGAGCCAGAGGATACTCGTATTAAGGCAAAGGGTGTGCCTTTCGATTTAACTATCACCGCAAGGGTGAAAGTACGACGTATGATCAAGTGAGTTCTCATAATTTTAAATGAGTTCTCATAAGCAGGGACAAGCAGAACACCCATAGGCTTGGCCTGCCACCCTCACAGGTATTGGTTGTGAACTTGGAGGAAATTGTGACCACGAACATATTTTACGAGTCCCAGTCAGCTTTAATGAACACAGTGGTTCTTAGGCTGGTTCAGGCTGCGAACCAGCAACTCTCCAGTTACGAGAGCGTTGCCTTTGCTGACCAAGCTATTGCGGTACATGAATTGCTGTAAATGTAAAGTTTTTGGTTTTGGCTTTGGTTTGGTTTATAGCTCTATGGTCTACTGTTTTGCACACAAGGGCTAATGAGACCGGGACCTACAGCTTAAAGCCGACTCTGAACAGCTACAAATACCCATGCCCGCGGCGGGATTCGAACCCGCGAACTCCGGTTCCGAAGAGCAGCTCTCTACCATTCGGCCATCATTCGGCAGCAAATTTAAGGAGTATATGGAGTTCAACCCTGAAGTATTGGCTTCCAATAAAAGGATTTTATTGAAATAATCTGTATAAATATTGGTTTGTAAATAGGCTTTAAAAATATTAACTATATCAATTCGAGTGAGAAAATATCTGGTTTCAGCCGATCTAAATAGGTAAGTACTCTGAAGTGTTTGTAGAGTTAAGATGTTAAAGATGTTTGAGACGTTCAACCCTGAAGTATAGGCTTCCAATAAAAGGATTTTATTGAAATAATTTGTATAAATATTGGATTGTAAATAGGTTTTAAAAATATTAACTATATCAATTCGAGTGAGAAAATATATGGTTTCAGCCGATCTAAATAGGTAAGTACTCTGAAGTGTTTGTAGAGTTAAGATGTTTAAGACGTTTGAGACGTTCAACCCTGAAGTATTGGCTTCCAATAAAATGATTTTATTGAAATAATCTGTATAAATATTGGTTTGTAAATAGAATTTAAAAATATTACCTATCTCCATTCGAGTGAGAAAATATCTGGTTTCAGCCGATCTAAATAGGTAAGTACTCTGAAGTGTTTGTAGAGTTAAGATGTTTAAGACGTTTGAGACGTTCAACCCTGAAGTATTGGCTTCCAATAAAATGATTTTATTGAAATAATCTGTATAAATATTGGTTTGTAAATAGAATTTAAAAATATTACCTATCTCCATTCGAGTGAGAAAATATCTGGTTTCAGCCGATCTAAATAGGTAAGTACTCTGAAGTGTTTGTAGAGTTAAGATGTTTAAGACGTTTGAGACGTTCAACCCTGAAGTATTGGCTTCCAATAAAATGATTTTATTGAAATAATCTGTATAAATATTGGTTTGTAAATAGAATTTAAAAATATTACCTATCTCCATTCGAGTGAGAAAATATCTGGTTTCAGCCGATCTAAATAGGTAAGTACTCTGAAGTGTTTGTAGAGTTAAGATGTTTAAGACGTTTGAGACGTTCAACCCTGAAGTATTGGCTTCCAATAAAAGGATTTTATTGAACTAATCTGTATAAATATTGGTTTGTAAATAGGTTTTAAAAATATTAAGTATATCAATTCGAGTCAAAAAATATCTAGTTTCAGGCAATCTATGTAGGTAAGTGCTCTGAAGCGTTTGTAGAGATAAGATGTCTAAGACGTTTAAGACGCACATTAGTTTATCACCTATGGTATGAGTAATTTTCATTCAGCAGAGAACGCACATGTGTGCAGTCTAGTTAATCTTATGTCAATAGTATATTAGTCCACACAATTAAAAATGTAGAGCAAAATCATTTCTAGAGCAATAAAAATTCAGAGAACAGTTGGTATTACGATACTGAAAATGGAGAAAATTCTCAGTTTAACTATTTTATCAGTTGTTGCAGTTATAAAACATACTCAAAAATTCGTGTTATTGTCACATTTAGTGGGAAATAACGGATTTGTGGAATGCTGCTTTCTTGCAGCACTTCTATCAACAGAATTTACTCTTTAAATCCCTATGAAATGACGATACTAGATTTGATTATTGCATCAAGATATCATTTATCAATTGATTGAATGCACATGATTATTACTTAAATTAAATGATTATTTTAACTTGTAGAGAAATAGGTTCTAACAAATATATAATTCTTTAAACAAATATTTAATTATTTAATTCTTAAAGATCTTTTATATTCAAAGAAATTTTATAGCATTTAAAAGAAATCTTTTAATTTGTAAAATAAACTCTTTAAATAAAGTTTCGTTCGTATGTTTTAAATGTTTATTTATATTATGCATGTTTGAAATAATATACTCAAGCCTTCAGGAAATATTTATTAATTATAAGTTCTTCAAATACAGACGGTTTTAAGGGCTTTTTAATGAGACAAGGAAAATATTTACACAAGGATATATACAAGGATTTTTTCTCAGAACAAAAATATGGCTGTATCCGTTGAAACCTGATGACCGAATTTTTTTTCGTGGTTATAGTATTTCATTTTCTTTGTTTAACGGTGTAAAACCCTCAAATTCTAGCCATTGTCACAAAAAAGTTCGTCTAGAGTAGATCACGAAAAACTGAATTACCACGTAAGGGTTTTATATTATCTAGATTGAATATTATCAAAAATATATCGCTGAAGATGAATTTCCAAATTTAAGACGATTGGCAGTGTGCATTATATCAGCATTTGGAACTACTTATCGCTGTGAATCATTTTTTCCCCAAGTAAACCTGGTAAAAACAAAGTGTCGCAGCACGTTGCTTGATAAAAACATGACCAATCAGCTACGATGCTCGTCAACTGCATTATCTGTTCATATTAACAAAATATGTAGTGAAATAGAAAAAAAAATCACACATTAATTTTGAAATACATGTGGTAGTGCTTGTGAATAAACTACAATATATATTTATGGTATAAATATAATAATAATATTTTATCCCTCATGATTAGGGATGAAGGTAAGGTGTTGAGGGTGATTATAAATACAGTATAGATAATGTTTGTTGCCGTTGTAGTTATGATATATGTAAAACCCAACTTTTATGTACAGTATAAAAATAGCAGGTCTCAGAACAAAAATATGGTTGTATCCGTTGAAATCTGATGACCGAATTTTTTTTCGTGGTTATAATATTTCATTTTCAATAACCCTCAAATTTAGTAAAACCCTCAAATTTAGCCATTGTCACAAAAATTTCGCAAAGAGTAGATCCCGAAAAATTGAATTATCATGTAAGGATTCTATATTAGTTTCGTTTAGAGTGCTACAGTCTACTTTTTGTAACACGAGGGATAATGAAACCAGGACCTACATCTTAAACCCGATTCCGAACGGCTACGAACATCCATGCCATAGTGGGATTCGAACCCACGAAGTCTGGTTCCGAAGGCCAGCACCCTACCAATCAGCCATCGTTCGGCTTATATTATCTAAAATATTTTTGTAAAATATTTTAGATATTATAAGGGTTTTATAAATTCCTTGCATAGTTTAACTATTTAGTCACATATTTGCTTCATCTTTAAAATTTTTTCGCGAAATGTTTGTTCTAAGTTAATTTAAAAGTTGTAACTGTTGTTAAAGTATATAAAATGGTATTGTATCGCAGATTGAAATCCTTCATACGAAATTCTATATTTATTAAATAACATGGTTGCTTACTGAGTGCAAGAAATGCTTGGAATATGGATTTAATATTTTGCATAGCCCTATATTTGAGACCAGAACTAATACAAGAGACGAAAGAAGCTCTTTTGTATAGAGAAGAGTATTGCCGTTGCTTTTATAAAAGAATAAACTTTCTGCACCGTTCTTGTCGCTACAAATTAAATATTGAATAATTAGAGAAATATTGCTCCAGAGTTCTTATTAAAGGAAAAGAGGAAATATTCTTATAACCTCCGAGATATCTTACTAAATTAAAACAAGATTCCTCCCCATAATTAATAAGACTTAATATCAATGTTCGAAATCAATTATGCATATTGACGAAATAGACTATTTTCTTTATAAATAGCTCAAAAAATTTACAAGGGAGCTTTTGCGTGTATTTAATTAGCATTACATAGCGGATTGAAAGCAATGAAGTCTGAAAACATGCAGAGAGGACGGTAAAAGTTGGGTTGTGTAGAATATTCAGGTTGTGTATTGACTTGTTAAGGCAAGTTAAAACGTAATCCGTGTCAGTAGATTTTTATTTTTAGGAATATAAGGGAGCATATTGCATCACTTAAAACATGATGCGTAAATTATCCCGGGAGGATAGAGTTTTATCCTAAATTACCCATTAAACTTGTTAGACATGTTCTAAAAGAGATGTCAGAAACTATATTTCACTTACTTAAAATGCATTCATTAATTCACGTCAGATGACACTAATAGTTTGTGACAGATATTCTGTTACCACTGATTTGACATTAATCTTATCGAATATAATGTTCAAAGGAAGAGGATTATTTTATATAAAATACTTCTTTATATAAAACTGTTTTTATTTCTTACAATGGTATAAATGTTTCTGTTTTGAAAAGTGTTAATTATATGAATTTTTTGGAATACAGATGTACAAATTATAACAATTAACAATAAAATATGTAAATTTTAATTGAAGAAATGACATTTTCTCTGCCGATATATTTAAGATCTATGGTAATTGAAAAAATTTCTGGTAATTGCATAAAATTTGAAAAATGATTTTACCACTTTTGCTTGTTTAGAAAAAAAAATATTTAATATACTACTATATTAACAACAGTAGAATTTTTAAATGATTTGTAATACATATGGCACATTTAGAAAAAAGCTTAAAATTACATTTTATTTAATAGGGAATACTTATTTAACCCTTTGACAGTTTCATTTTTTTCCAGAATTCGATCAGAAAAATGTCACATTTTTTATTGCATTTTTTGGTCATTTTACACTTTTAAGTAAAGATATGTTATTAAAATTAACATTTCTAATATTTTTAAGCATTTATTACAACTTTTTTTCTTTCTATGAAAGCATCATAGAGCTGAAGTTTACCTTTAGTGTCATCGATATCCAAGTTAATTTTTGGAATACCAGTGAAAGCAAATGTAGGAGGCGGATCCGAAGGATTATCACAATTAATTTAAAAAATTGTCTTACTTGACTGATTCCATCTGTACTACTGTCAAAGTCACTACTATCCAGGTCATCTAGTAAACTTTCGCTATTATCATAATTCAGTTTCTGTTTCCTAGTCACAGTTCGAATCACAAGAAATTAGCTCCATACTCTCCGAATTACCCATTATTTAAAAGTAAAAATATATTATTCAACTCTTACATCAATAAAATTATCAGGCGATTAGTAAAATATAATCAGAAAACTATACACTGAAAGATAACAATTCGTCTTCTAATACAAAACATGCGAAAAAACCCGATGCTTTTGAACCAATCAGAGTAGAAAATACAATAAATTGCAAACTATCACTTACTGGCCATATTTACGAAAAATTTGTTACTTAAATTGGAAAAAATACGGTAGAAACAGTGCAAGTGAAATGGAAATCAGATTGCCCGTACGCCTTACGGGCAAATCAGTAAAGGCCCGAAAGCTGTGCCCGCACGGCGTACGGGCAAAACAGGGAAGGGGTTAATGCAAGATATATATTTTTAAGTGTAAATTTTAAATATATGAATATTTATGTCCTTCTTGTGTAAATTGCTAATAAATGAAGAAAAGCTATTGTGAAGACTCCCCTTTGTTCCGAGCACGCGCCAAAACAGCTGATCGGATCCCACCTGTTTACCAGGACAATAGTGTGGCTTCACAGAGTCTGGGAACTTGACAATCGGATTGAATAAACGATTACGCCCCCTGATGGATCACGTTAATGAATCCTCGGGAATTCCGGAAAGGGACAGCCAGCGAATGAGAATTCAGCTAAAAAATTCTAACTGTAACTTTAGCTGGAGTTCTCGAGTAAATGAGATCTTAACTGAACCAAAAAACAGTTGGCGGAACCGTAACTGACCCCCAGGTATAAAAAGCCTACAATTTTGTGACTCGGGGCTTTTCGACACTTTTTTAAGGAAGTGCTTGACTAAAGTCTGCTCATATAGGGAGCGGTTTAGTCTATGATACCGAACGGGGGATAAATTCGGTTTTTATTGTACCCTGAAATGCCTCCCCTCTTGTATGAGATTATTAAATCTCTTTTTTCTTTCGAATGTGATTGTCGTGAGGAAGTTATACCGGCAACCATCCTTTACAGTTCTGCATGATTTGGGAAATAGAATTCACTTGTAAATAGTCGTACTTAATCAAGAATAAAAGTAATTTCCAAATTTTATCTTGACTGTGATCCATTCACGTTACCTCTCACTCGAGAATATTGAAGTCGTCACACTATATTAAGAAATACAGAATGTCATTTGCTCTCTCAAATATATTATTCAGTGAAAATCACGCTGTGTGTCTCGTATAATGTTTAAAAAGTGTACGCAAATGATGCATATAATGGATATAAATATTAAAATAGCGGTTATTTAAGCTTCTTCGAAACAATGTGCTGTGTCGGATGTTAATATTTTGTTCAGGACTGTTGTACTAACAAAAGTCACCGCAGACATTACTATTGTTACTACTTTTTAAAGAATTAGTTATTTGATAATACGTTTTTTTCAAATGGGACAAGAACAAAATATCTAAACAAATGAATTAAAAAAGTGTTAATTTATAAAAAATACTTAAAAACTATCTTTGTCTTTTTTGTATGTTATATGTTTTGAAATTTATTGATTTATATATTTGAATAAACGATGAATTATCTGGAATTCTATACGAGTGTAAAAAAGATTCTAAAAAATTAAAGTGCAATATAATATTTAATTAAAGAAATCGAGCATTGTTTAGTTAATGTATTAAAGGAATACCATGAATGGAAAACTAAATTCGCTTGGTAATTACACAAACGAAATGCAACTGCACACAACATCTAAAGTTATATTTTGAATTTTTACGTTAAAAGAATCAAGGACATCCTAAAACGGGATAATGTAAGAGTTGGTGATAACACTAGTGTCGCGTAGCTGTCGTTTAAAATTAGGTATTCATCTATGATCAAATTTATAGTGGTTGTTTATTTCTTTTAGTCCCAAAGACTAAATATTATGTGTAGATATTTTAATTTTAAATCCAACCACAGCCTGTGAGAGACTACAGACATAAAATAAAAATAAACTAATACGATAAATTAAGAACGACCAAATACAACTTTAGAGCAAAAATAAGTCAAATTATTACAAATATATATATATATATATATATATATACATTATTAATATACAAGATTCATATTAAGCTTCATACGATTTACTTTTAATATAATCAAAATAGGTGCCACACCAATTTAAGATATGATAACAATACTTTCCTACCACTTAGTTAACTCTATGTATATAGGAGACAGGACCCAATCTCAATTTCAAATATGTATAATAATGCCTACCTTTGGGTATCTTTTGTTTGTGCCAAGGCTGTACTCTTAGGGGCTCTTGTAGATATCTTTTGATTGATGTGATTGATGATAATGTGGACGTATCACCGCTGGTATGGGGCTTTCTAATATAACTGGGTGATACTAAAAACCGGATGAGCTGGAAACTTCTGGTCGTTGAGAGATGTCTAGGTGTTCCTTGGGCTCAACTCCTCTGATCCCCGTATTCTGTTCTCGAGTCCTGAACACTTGCCGTCGAACTCTCGACCTCCGAGCTCTGACTTCAACTCGACTCGACTCCTCGAACATTGACAGTCGTCTTGTGTCCTCGACTAGACTGCTCTGCTCCCTTCGATTCGACTCCACTTCCGAACCTCTTTTTTTTCTAGACTTTTCTTCTTTTTTTATCAATTTCATATTTGTCCCCTGTTCATCCTGTTTCATCAATCGGGATAGTTGTAAAAATTTTATTGGTCTTCATAACCACACCATGAGACCGTCAACTTGGAAAAACCTTGCCCCTTCAAGTTTGGCACTGACCCTTAGGAACTCATGAATAACTCCACAAAGGCACATTCTTATTTAGTGTCATGTACGGAGACGGGATTCTACTCTGGGACTGGGATCAGAACCCCACCCGAGAATCCCGAACAAGACGAAAAAATCCGTTGAATATATTTTATGGTCCTCTGTCGTTTACAAAAGATGTGATGAGGTCGGATTTAGATCCTTAGCATTTTACTTCTCTAATGAATTAATCAATTATATTACTGATCTAAAACGCCTCATCACAACTAGCATTAGAGATATACTATTATTTAGCTAAGTAAAATAACATCATGAACACTTTTAATTTATTTGCATAATTTCTATTTTTTAATACTACCACAACCTATATAATTAAACTAAGACAGTGTAGATATAATGTTGTAGAATGTTATAGGGTTTCCCCACAAGGTTATATACTTCTAAGGCTGCTTCTTAAAAGTTTGAAGATTCCTGAATCGATCCATAGATTCAGACCTCATCATTGTTATCAATTATTTGTGGCGTTTGAATTTAACATTTCGATTAGAATTACCGGTCTAAACATCCTTGGCATGGCAAACAGATTAGAAACAAACAACAAATAACACTTAAAGGATTATAAAAATATCAAATAATTTTGTTATAAACGAGGCTGGTATAATATATAAGGTGTTGGTTCTTGCAGCCTGGATCTGTAAAATTTTCTGTATGTGTAATTACTAAAAATAATAGACTTCAGATTATAAATTACCTCTGTAGTAGAAAAATCCAGGCCGGTAGGTTTTACATCCAAATGTACCAGAACCACTGTATTTTATTTTCTTTATTACAATAATGAATTTCTATAAGTGAAACACCTATAAGTAAAGTTAACAATAAAAAATTAAAATTGCCATTCCATCTATTTATTAATTTTTTATCCTGCATAATTTATTATTAATTGATATTATTTTATGATATGTGATTTGAGTATTAGTTTGCTCACTCTTAACAAATATCCTTACGAGAGTAATATTCTACGTGTTACTCAATGAGTAAACAGGAATTATTACAACAGGAAAAGTACTGCAACTTTCTCTTCATTCTTCGCTTAAGAGAAAACTTCGTTTAAAACAATTGTTGCTCCATTCTCCCGAAATGTGGGGGAAAAAGAGGGTTATCAAGAAATAGTTTCACGTCGTCGTTCAGAACTTTTACTGAATGTAAAGGCCGTATTCGGGAAATGATGCATCCAAGTTGTTCCATTTATGCTGCTTTAGAAGAATTTTCTGGAAGAGCTTCTTCCGAGAGAGGTATGCAACTTGATTAAAGATTTAATATTGTCGGGCCTGAAATTAGATTTTATGACGAAAGGAAAACTATTCTTTACCATTCCAGCTTTAAAAAAGAAAGGAGATGTCACATCATACCGTTATTTTAGTGACTAAGTAGTGGAACATGGGGAATTTTTCATTAAAGCTTTTAAACTTACATACATATAGTAAAATGAATGTTCGAGAGGACTTGAAACTACATTTTTATTTAAGGGGGACTTGTCTCCTTTGAATCTTCAAAAAATTTATCTTTTGAGTTTTCAAAGTTTCGTCATTTAAAGTTTTCTCATCGTTTTGAAACTAACGGAGGGAAATACTTGTAGCTCTGTAAAAATCATTACAATCATTTAAGGAAAAATAAACATGGGTTGTTTTAGATGCAGGTTTTACTTTAAAGCCAATTATTTTAAAATCTACGTTTTTACTGTTTGTGTGCACTATCAAAATACATTTTTAAAGGTATCCACTCAAGTTTTGGGATAAGTGTTTAATAACTATAAGTTCCCAATAATTAAGTTTATAATAATTATATTATAGCAAAATCAGTATATTGAGATGACGGGAGACTATAATTTTGTCTAAGATATTACAGTTTTGGGAGAAGTGTATAATAATTATATGTTCCCAATACTTGAGTTTATAATAATTATAATGTTGTAGCAAAATCAGTGATTGAGATGACAGGAAACTGTAATTTTGTTTAAGATTTTAAAGTTTTGGGATAAGTGTATAATAATTATATGTTCCCAATAATTAAGTTTATAAGAATTATATTGTAGTAAAATCAGTGATTGAGATGACGGGAAACTATAATTTTGTCTAAGATATTACAGTTTTGGGATAAGTGTATAATAATTATATGTTACCAATACTTGAGTTTATAATAATTATAATGTAGCAAATTCAGTGATTGATATGATGGAAAACTATAATTTTGTTTAATATATTAAAGTTTTGTGGTAGGTGTATAATAATTATATGTTCCCAATAATTAAGTTTATAATAATTATAATGTAGCAAAATCAGTGATTGAGATGACGGGAAACTATAATTTTATTTCAGATATTAAAGTTTTGGGATAAGTGTATAATAATCATAAGTTCCCAATAATTAAGTTTATAATAATTATAATGTAGCAAAATCAGTGATTGAGATAACGGGAACTATAATTTTGTCTAAGATATTACAGTTTTGGGATAAGTGTATAATAATTATATGTTCCCAATAATTAAGTTTATAATAATTATAATATAGCAAAATCAGTGATTGAGATGACGGTACACTATAATTTTGTTTAAGATATTAAAGTTTTAGGGTAATTGTATAATTATTATAATGTAGCAAAATCAGTGATTGAGATGACGGGAAACTATAATTTTGTTTACGATATTAAGGTTTTGGGATAATGTATAATAATTATAAGTTCCCAATAATTAAGTTTATAATAATTATAATATAGAAATATCAGTGATTGAGATGATGGGAATCTATAATTTTGTTTCAGATATTAAAGTTTTGGGAAAAGTGTATAATAATCATAAGTTCCCAATAATTAAGTTTATAATAATTATAATATAGAAAAATCAGTGATTAAGATGACGGGAAAATATAATTTTGTTTAAGATATTAAAGATTTGGGAAAAGTCTATAATAATTATATGTTTCCTGTAATTAAGTTTATAATAATTATAATGTACCAAAATCAGTGATTTAGATGATGGGAAACTATAATTTTGTTTAAGATATTAAAGTTTTGGGATAGGTATATAATAATTATAAGTTTCCAATAATTAAGTTTATAATAATTATAATGTAGCAAAATCAGTGATTGAGATGACGGGAAACTATAATTTTGTTTAAAGAAAATTGTCACTGTTAAACCTTAATAATTTGTTTTCTGAGTGCTTTGAAGCAAATAGCATCCAAATAGGTCTATTAGAAGCGTTATAGCTATTAAATTAATGTTTTTATGCCAATTTTAATTCAAATTTCATTTTTAAAAAATATTAATTAATAAATACATATTAATATATATATAATATATATATATATATATATATATTATTTATACATTATATAATATATATATATATATATATATATATATATATATATATATTTATTTATTAATATTAATAATAAATATTATTTTCTAAAATATTTTTTTTAAATTTGTGCACACTTTACAAAATACAGTTTTGGAGATATCCACTTACAGTAGAAGGACAAGTTTATATTAATGCTATCTTGGAAATAAATCTATTTTTTATATTTGAAGTATATTATAAATTTTATGAAATTTTTTGTGTTGAATAAATGGGATATTTGATGTTTTTAAAAATATAGTAACTTGTAAAAATATTTTTTTAGTATATGCCAAATTAAGAAGGTGAGGATTGTGGAATGATGCATTTATATTAATTATGTACAAGAAGAGCACAATATTTTTTAGCTGTAAAGCTGAACGCAACGATCTAATGAAAAATTAAAACTTCAGATATATGAGTAAATATGTTTATTTTAAAAAATGTCTCTTTTATTGGCAATAAAATAAAACGCACACATTAAATATGAAACAAAAATAATTAATTTTGAATTTTTTTATAAGTAAAGAAAGTAAAGGATATATTGGGAAGTAAATATCAATATAATAATGCGTTTATGTCTGGAAAAGGTGACAACTCCCTTTAATACTTCATTTAAAATATTTAATTATATCAACATTCAACTGTATTTATTACTTCATTGAAAATATATATTTAGATTAAAGATGCAGGAAATTCCCATTAAAAAAAAAGGTAAATTGAAATGTTTTAACCTCTTAAATTGAATGAATATTTTCAAAATAGATTTATTTTTAAATGAATATCAATGCTTTAATACAGTTTTTGTGTCAATATTTAATGAATATATAATCTAGATTTTTTTAAAACTTAGTTATTAGCGGTTAAGAAAATTTATTAAAGTAACTTCTTGTCACCTTGAATTTTAACCCCTTCCCGATTTTTCCCGAGCTGAACACGGGCAGGCGAAATGAACCATCCTGGCTCATCCCGAGTGTAGCTCGGGCACTGTGCAATTTTACACTATGCAGTCAGTTTTTTCCGAATTATTTCACATGTGCTTTTTATGGTTTCGAATGCTTTTGTTTACTTTTCTGGCTACTAGATTATTTACTGCTCAAAGAGAGACAGTAGAGGGGAGAAGGTAAATAGAGAAACAAGGTTTTACTGTCCAGATTGCGATGTTAAACTCTGTGCAGTACCGTGTTTTTGATTGCATCATACACGACCAAATTTTGATTAATAATTTCATAATCATTTATGTAAATGCATAGGATATAAATAAAATTTAATTCAAGATAAAAGATAGGTATTCTAAGCTTTATATTTATAGTTAGTGTGAATTGATTCCAAAATCTAACGATTTCTGCCGTACAGAGAGCCAACTATACATGTAAATTACTCATTTATTTAAATTGATTTATTTACATTAATTTTTAGAATATTTTATGTGAATGATGCTATTATGTTTAAAAAGCTATGTATGTGTAAAAATAAGCATAAAAAAATTTGGCATTTTTTGACCCATAATCCCGAAATAAAATGAACCTAGAAGGGGTTAATATTTGTGTTAAGTTTTAAAATTATTTGGAGTATTTTTAGATCACCTTTCTAAGTTTAGTTGTTTCTAATAGGGAGAAAGGGTGGGGGTGTGCTTTGTGAGAAAACCAATTACTTTGTCGGTTAAAAATAATCTAAGACATATTCTTTAAAATAAACATATTTAACAATTTTCCGAAGCGTTTCAAATAAAAAAATATTGTTTTCACCTTATTCAAAAGTTATTCAAAGTATTTTCTGTTAAGGATTAAATCGAAAATAAAATTGCATGCAACATTACTTTAGCATAAGTTCTATTCTCAGAAATAAATAAAATAAATTGGTATCGAAACTGCAAATATTGTGCTGGAGTATCGAATAGTTGAATAAAAGGAAAAACTTTCATTCAAGATTTCTATTCTTGAGAAGCCACCCGAGTCGACATATATCTGAATGACGAAAGGAAAACTTCAGGGGAACTCTCAGGAAAAATTACAACTTTTGCTGTCTTGATATTTGAATAGCATCTTCCCTTGTGATATCTAAGCTATAGTTATAGAAATAACGCTGTTTCTATGTTATCTTTCTCTATGCTCGTAAAATCTTTCTGGAAATATTTTTGCTAGTCTGGAAGGCTTTAATTCTCTTTTAGGAGCAGTTTCTTCTGATATATATTTTGTTTTTAATGTCAAGTTAACCATTACACATTACGTTATTTTTAGTTCCTTTCTTTTTTACACTTTATATTATCTTGCTTAGTTGTTTAGTTAAGGTAAGAATTTTTATCCTGCAAAATGATTCTTTCGGTTTAATGTTATCTGAAAATTCCAATATATATTTTCACCATTCTTCAGATTATTAAGATTTAGTTGCTTTCTTTTTTACTCTTTACATTACCTTGCTTATTTGTTTAGTTAAGGTGAGAATTTTCCTCTGCAAAACTATTGTTTTAACTTAATATTATCTGAAAATTCCAATATATCTTTTCCCAACTATTTATATTATTTAGAATTCGTAATTTGTGTTCCATTTTGTTCAAAAGTCAGAAATTTTTAAGATTAGTATTGTGTGCAATATTCTTCCGAAAGATGGCATAATGGAGCACACTTTTGGATTTGGTAGTTGGCGTGTTGAATATTAACATGGATGTTTGTTGCAAGACAAATCCAAGAAGGTGGAAAGATGGTTCAGATCACGTGCGTAGGAAAATTCAAGGGAGGGGAAATGTATATCAACTAATGTAATCAGCATATCAACCAATATATGCGGGCGACAAATTTTCTTCTGGATGATGGTTCATGATGGTTCTGGTTCATGATGCATGGGTGAAAACTCGAACACTGAAATATTTGGCAGCTTTTGGCGATTTAATTCTTCTATGTAAAAAAAAAACAAAACTACTGGGGGCAGAACTATTACTTCCTAGAACTCAATTACTACTTGAAACGTTGTCTTTCAGTTGGAATCTTCTTCCGATTTAAGAGCGGAACCATATCTTACTTTGATGAACCAGATTAGGAACCAGATTGAGATTCTGGAAGTTATTACTTATTTAATACGTAGCGTGAAAAAATATATTTGTGGGTTTTAAAACCTATAATATTATAGTTATATGCAAAATTTCAGAATTGTTCTGCAGTAAGATATTTCAAAATAAAGTTAGTTTATTTTTTAAATAAAGTTAGTTTACTAGAAACACCAGCAATATACATCAAAATTATTTCATTTTAATATCTCCTAAAATACTCCTCTCTCCCATACTAATTCCTTAAAATCTATCTTCCCAGCCGCAAAATGTCTTAATTATAAAGGAATGTCCTCGACTTCAAATTCCTCCAACACATTTCCCAAAGCTTTCTGTGCAATAGATGTAAATTTGCTGTTCATTCAACACATTTTCTAGTTGTCGCCGGGAAATGGTTCAGCTTTTCCCTGACCTAACAGTTAAATTCAATGACTTTCTTGTCCCTTGGAAAATTTCGATCTGTCTAGCTCTGGGGCATACCTCTCTCTTCGAACAAAATATTTTTTCGTATCATTCTCTTTTCTGCCTTGGACTGGCAAATATATCTTTTTAGTAGCTTCTCAATAAAGATTTAGGTTGTTTTCAAAATGGTGACTCTCTGCAATGTGGCCCAACTGCAACATTATTTATTACTGATAGTTTTTCAGGCTTTCCCCTTGTCAAGAAGCCCGAGCAAGTAAAAACAAAAGGGGCTACAACATAATTAATGTGACAGACAGATGTATTAAATTGCTGGATTACGTATATATATCTATCGACAAATACAAATAAAATCTATTAAATACAAAAGTTTACAAGCTTGTATTGCAATCTGATTTTAACTTGTTATATTGAATATAGTTTTATGTTATGTCTACTAGATTGATTATGAAATTTATTAGTTGCCAATCTCGCGTATACCTTAGGAAGAGATACTTTCTAAAATACTTATTCTGTTTTTGCGTCTAAGAAAGAATAGATTTATAAATGAAAAATATTATTCTTTTTTTAGATATGTGATAAGAACAAAATGGATCAAGATTATTAATTCATGAGTAAGATACCTTCAAACTTCATAAATTTCACATTTCAGAAATATTTGACATTTTAAGGGAGCATAGTGAAATTAATGGACAATAGAACTTAGTAATCAATTTCTTAGATAAATTCCATTATTTGGATTTTTCTGGGTGCTTAAGCTTACATAAAAGTGTATAATTTTATACTTTAACATTTACTTTAGGATATCCGTATTAGAAAAATAAAAGAATTTTTACCTAGTATTAATAACTAAATAAATAAATAAGCAAATATAAATTAATACTATGATTTAAAACAGATTTACCAAGTTTATATTGTTTCTATGTGATGTAAAATATATATTCATATCTATTGTTCATTCTTTATAATAAATCATAATATAGAAGCATTTTGAATGTTTTCGCTTTTATCCAGAGTTGAATCTCTCAATCTTCAAAACTTATCATCTTTTGATCTCCTATTGAATGATAGAAATTGCTATAATCCTGAGGATTTACACGTTTTACGCCTTCTTTATCGATAATTTATTTTATTTATAGAACGAAGAACGTGTGGAAAACTTTTGATGTAATAGAGAATGTCAAAGCGATGTATGACGCGTGCCTTAAATCTAAATTGCCTACTATAATAATATAAGGTCATTGAAAATGTTTCAGTAGTCCAAATAATGTCGATAAATTGCTATTTGGTCAAAATATAAATAGCTGTGTATAGAAAAATATAGAAAAACCTACTGAACGATATCTGGGATGCAGTACATAAAGATTGTAATCATTATTGAAATTAAAATACAATTTTTTTCAAAAATGAATCTACTAATACCAGCAGTTTTTTACATAAAGTAGTAAAACTTAAGATTTAAAGAGTTACTTAAAATTACTAATTAATTAAAGAGTAGTTGTTGTTGTCATCAAAATAACTCATTATTCAAACAGAATTACCTTTGAAAAATTTTGTAACAAACCAAAAACGAAGATATTGCAATTTAATTTATTTTAATGGATTTATACTTTTTCCATAAACTGCTTGGCTTTATAGCAACTTAATCGTGTTTCAAAAGGTACTAAAAATATAAGCTGCTATCTCTCATCAACTGCTTGTCTCTTAAGCAACTTAATCGTGTTCCTATAGGCACTAAATATTTGAGCTGCTTTCTTTCATCAACTGCTTGGCTCTAAAGCAACTTAATCGTATTCTAATAGGTACTAAAATTTGAGCTGCTTTCTTTCATCAACTGCTTGGCTCTAAAACAACTTAATCGTGTTCCAAAAGATACTAAAAATACGAGCTGCTTTCTAAAAAAATCCACTATAAGAGCACACTTTAAAATTATCCTTTAACCCATTAACGCCCAGCGTCGTCATTTAATGACAGTCAAAAAATGGTTTGTAAAGTATTTATTTTCTTGAAACGATTCTTCCTTTTTAATGAAAATAAATATTAATCTTATGAATAATCTCCCAAGTTTTCAAATATGATCTTATCTATAATTTTGTCATTTCGATCGGCATTTTATGATTTTCAAGCTTAGAATAGGAATGTATTATAACCGGTATTTTGAACGTATACTGGTCAAAATCATGGCGAATAGCCATATCTGTAATAAGTCATCTCTTTTCAGTAATTTTCTCATAAAGTATAGAAAATAAATATCTTATCACGAAGTTTTCCTTTTTTTTAAAGACATCTTATTATGTTTTAAAATGACACCTCCTCACTAATGATGACTTGATGTCATATTTAAATATGTTTAAATTTCCTATTTTGTTTTACTTCCAAGTGCTATAATAGCTTTTATGTTAGGTATTTGTAATATATAGCCATCAGAAATATAAGTGCGTTAATGGGTTAAAAACGAAAAACAAAATAAACTAAAATTAATTAGTTATACTTCAGCATGTGGAATCATTTGCAATAACGAAAACATAATGAAATTTCACCAGATAAATGTGGGTCATATTTGTCTAGATCAGCAATTTGAAACTAGCATATAAGGAATAAATTTATAAGATTATCTTTTAATATTTCACTATTTGTATTACTCCATTTTCTTGCTTTTTAATAACTTCATTCCTAATGCGACTCAAAGAATGATCAAAATATCCCTCTTTTTCCGTTTGTTAACTGTCCGTTTTGTTAACTGTATTTGTGGAAAGTTACACACAATGCAATAATAACAATATTTTCTGATGTGTGGGAAGGTAAAGAGTTTTAAGCATAAACGAAAGCTAACATAACTATGAAGATTGCTAATCATACCTTTTATAAAGATTTTTCATTTGACTTTGTCGACAGCAATCACTTTTGAGATTCTGGAATAAAATACCTTGCATATTAAACTATTTTCTATTTGTGCTATTCACTATTTGATCGTTATTCTATCTGTAAAAAATTTTGCTCCAAAAGTAAGATTTTGGAACATTTTTATAGAAAAGAAGACTTGTTTTGGGGAGAGTAATTATTTTTTGCAGGTTTGCCATCTGTGTACGTTAATACGTTTTGACGTTACACGTTATGACGTTATACGTTATATACGAACATGATAAACGTTATACAGATTTGATGATTGATATTGTTTCTAGATTTTTAACAGCATCATATGGAAGAGTAAAATATTTAAAACAGATTTAACATCAAAGCCAGAATAAGCAAGGCGCAAATAGTAGTATGAAGTTCATAGATAGTTGCCACACTGCTTCGATCGAATATTGTTCTCAAAGCATAAGACATCAACGGCTTCTAAAATCAGACTCAGCTTTTTAACCAAACATGCAATCCTCTTAGTACATTTCGAGATGAAAATTCTTCATTCAAACACCCTTTTTTTATTCCATCCCCTATATAATAATAGCCTAAGTTATTTGTCCTTTGTCCTCGAATTTATGAAGCGGCTGGACCTGGAGTGGATAGAGGCATTTGTATTGGATTCTGAATCAGTTAGGTTTACGAAATTCAAAGTGAGTTCGAAAACGTTCGAAATCCACCCCTTTCCCCCTTTCCGAGAGTTTAATGCCCTTATTTCAAGCCCTATTTTGTTGTCTTTCATACATAACCACACGGTTTACAATCGATTTGCTGAAATTTGGACATCATTCAGATATACAGCCAAATAATCACTGTCAACATTAAAACCTCCGTTGTCCATGCAATTCACGTAATATGATAAGATAAATTAAAGTTGGCAAATAATATAGGGTCAGTAAAGTTATTTTAGTGTTATTTTTATATTTTATCATGTTCAAAACTTTCGAGATAATTCTAAACTTTTAAGATAAATTTTTTATTCATTCTTTCTTTTTATGGCAAAAAAATTGGGAAGGACTTTACGATAATTTCGACGTAGATAAGAAAATATTGAATTATTATTCTAAATGAATTCTACGTGATTCTAAACTGCATTCACAGTATCGGGAGACTTTAGAGGGATATGAATATAAACAAATTATTGAGAGTGTACCAGATAATTCTCAGCCAAAAAACAAACCATTTTTTACCTGCCTCATAAGGTACTTTACAATTCTGGAAAATTAAAAATTTTACTGATCCTGTCATATGATGGACTATATGCTAGTTATCTTAATATTTGGTACATTAGTACATTTGGAAAAGAGGGCGTTACACAAGTTTTCCTTGAAAAAGGGACTGTGCCTAGGAAAGTTTGATAAAAATAATTTATATTATATATAACTAGCATATAGCCCGTCATATGACGGGATGCGCAAAATTTTCAATTTTTCCCCTATGAGGCATGTAAAAAAATATGGTTTGTTTTTTTAATGAAAATTATCATTTAACGAAAAATAATCGATGATTCAATTTAAAATTATCACATATGTACCTAATGTATTATTTAAGCCAAATATAAAAGTAAATTATTTACGTAATATCTAAGTTAAGGTATAAAACGTATGAAAATAATGCAGACGATATTTAAATAATTTAAAATAAGAAATGATTAAATGAGGTGCTTAAAGGAATGATGTCATTATTCTAGAAATTTTTTTATTTTTACTTATTTATCATATGATACATTGATAAATTTAATCTTCTGTTCTTAACCGGAGAAAATAGGGCTTGAAATAATGGCATTAAACGCTCGAAAAGGGGGAAAGGGGTGGATTTCGAACGTTTTAAAGACGACAGTATTTTTCGCTGTGATATGAAACATATTTATACCAATTTATTTTAGAATCGGATCGATAGTTTAGGAGAAGATAAACTTCACTCGCTTTCAATTTTGCTAACCCTAACTCATCAAGAATCCAATATGGATTCCTCATCCTTTCCAAGTCCAACCGCTTCATAAATTCGAGGGCAGACGGATAGATAACTTAGGCTATTTTTATATAAGAGATACTTACTAAAAAATAGTTTATATTATATATAAGAAACTAGTTTATATTATATAGAAGAAACTAGTTTATATTATGCATAATATATTTAAATTAAAATAAACTGTCGCATCTAAGCAATTTTTTCTTACACAGATAATACTATAAATGTAAAATTACCCATATTGCAAATAGTTAAACAATAAACATTTTAAATTACTAAGGAACGAAACATTGCTCTTAACTATAACTACGACTTTTAAGAATGCAACGAAATTCCTGGCATTATATTTTACTTTAAATGTATCTAGAGTTTTAGTCTAGTTAATGTCTTGGTGAAAGAAATATATATTGTGATAGCATAAGAATTTTTATCTTTACTCCCTTTTGACAGTACATTCGACAAATAAAAAGCATTCGAAATATAAATATTGTGACTATCGTCTGTGAAATTCGCCTTCGCCATCTTGAATTCGTCTCGTGTAGCTTTCCCATTCCAGTCTGAAATTTTCTCAGAAATGCAAATTGAGAGTAATAAAAAAGAAAAGTTTTTCTGGGGTCTTACTTCCATACATTCAAGATGAATTTTGTTTAGAATCAATTTTCTCGCTGCAAAGTTGATGCTTCAATCTACTTAAAATTAATATATTCCATGCAAAATGTCTCTTTTACTTTTCGGTATCGAATAAATTATTATTATATAGCTTTCGTGTTTGGTCAATGTATTTATAAATTCTATTGCTGAAATATATTTTACAGCTGTTTCATGCGTGGAATAGCAGATTTATTTATAGGTGATTTAGGCCTGTAACCACTACAGCCCTTTTTCCATATTTAATGTTTCCTGTGGAAAGGAGGTATTAGTTTAACTGAGAGATATATATGAGTCTTAGAATAATTTTATAGTTAGAATTTTTTGTTACAGAACACCACGTTTAGATGCATTACCCTTGGTATGCATTTCCTTTTTGCAGCTGTTAAAAGTAGAGAGAATTGCCTTACACATTCGTCTTTATTTATGCTTTCAGATTTTTAAGACTGTTTTATCCATTTAAATACACGTTCGGAGCGGAGTTTGAATACATTAAGATGTATTGGAATACAATATATACAATTATTGAATACAATAATTTACAATAAATGTTCATACTATGTATACAATTATTGAATACAATAATTTATAACATTTGTATATACAATATATACAATTATTGATTACAATAATTCACAATATTTGTATATACAATATATACAATTATTGAATACAATAATTTACAATATTTGTATATACAATATATACAATTATTGAATACAATAATTTAAAACATTTCTATATACATTATATACAATTATTGAATACAATAATTTACAATATATGTATGTACAATATATACAATTATTGAATACAATAATTTACAATAAATATTTATACAATATATACAATTATTGAATACAATAATTTACAATAAATGTTTATACAATATATACAATTATTCAATACAATAATTTATAACATTTGTATATACAATATATACAATTATTAAATATAATAATTTATAATATTTGTATATACAATACATACAAATATTAAATATAACAATTTACAATATTTATATATAAAAATATATACAATTAATGAACACAATAAGTTACAATATTTGTATATACAATATATACAATTATTGAATATAATAGTTTACAATATTTGTATATATAATATATACAATTATTGAATATAATAATTTACAATATTTGTATATGCAATACATACAATTATTGAATACAATAATTTACAATATTTGTATATACAATATATACAATTATTGAATACAATAATTTACAATAAATGTTCATACAATATATACAATTATTGAATACAATAATTTATAACATTTGTATATAAAATAAATTCAATTATTGAATACAATAATTTAAATATTTGTATATGCAATATATACAATTATTGAATACAATAATTTACAATATTTGTATATAAAATAAATACAATTATTGAATACAATAATTTACAATATTTGTATATACAACACATACAATTATTGAATACAATGCTTTATAATATTTGAATATACAATATAAACAGTTATTGAATACAATGATTTAAAATATTTGAATATACAGTATATACAATTATTGAATATACAATATATACAATCATTAAATACAGTAATTTACAATATTTGAATATACAATGTATACAATTATTAAATACAATAATTTATAATATTTGTATATACAATACATACAAATATTAAAAACAACAATTTACAATATTTATATATAAAAATA
Source organism: Pardosa pseudoannulata (assembly GCA_032207245.1). Taxonomy (NCBI): domain Eukaryota; kingdom Metazoa; phylum Arthropoda; class Arachnida; order Araneae; family Lycosidae; genus Pardosa; species Pardosa pseudoannulata. The sequence goes on from CM063505.1 coordinate 52,329,605, forward strand.
TATACAATTAATGAACACAATAAGTTACAATATTTGTATATACAATATATACAATTATTGAATATAATAGTTTACAATATTTGTATATATAATATATACAATTATTGAATATAATAATTTACAATATTTGTATATGCAATACATACAATTATTGAATACAATAATTTACAATATTTGTATATACAATATATACAATTATTGAATACAATAATTTACAATAAATGTTCATACAATATATACAATTATTGAATACAATAATTTATAACATTTGTATATAAAATAAATACAATTATTGAATACAATAATTTAAATATTTGTATATGCAATATTTACAATTATTGAATACAATAATTTATAACATTTGTATATAAAATAAATACAATTATTGAATACAATAATTTAAATATTTGTATATACAATATATACAATTATTGAATACAATAATTTACAATATTTGTATATAAAATACATACAATTATTGAATACAGTAATTTACAATATTTTTATATACAATACAATTATTGAATACAATAATTTACAATATTTGTATATACAATACAATTATTGAATACAATGCTTTATAATATTTGAATATACAATATTAACAGTTATTGAATACAATGATTTACAATATTTGAATATACAGTATATACAATTATTGAATATACAATATATACAATCATCAAATACAGTAATTTACAATATTTGAATATACAATATATACAATTATTGAATACAATGATTTACATCCATCTTGAGGCAGTGATTCTGTGTAACCATCCAAAAGGGCCAAAAATGTCTTGTGCAGCTGCAGTCCGTTACATGAGAAAGTCGGAGTCATTCGTCAAAAAGTGGGTATCCCGTTATAAAGCGGTACAAAATGTTGAAGACCTACTGGAAGGGGTAAAAGCGGCTCAACGTCAAAATCAAATGATAAAGTGTTTCTTGCATAATCGATAATAAAGACTACTGGACATCTTATTAGGTGAAATGCATTTCAGTTTATAATATAATATTATATATAAATATATATATATATATATAATATATAATATATATATAATATATATATATATATATATATATATATATATATATATATAATATATATATATATAATATTTATATATAATATATGTATACAATATAAATTATATATATATATATATATATAATATATATATATAAATAAAATATATATATATATAATATTATAAAATATATATATTATATATATATATATAATATAAATATATATATATACAATAATAAAATATATATATATATTATATTTATATATATATATAATATAATATATATATATATATAATTATATATATATATATATATTATATATATATATATATATATATTATATATATATAAATATATAATATGTAATAATATTTATTACATATGGATAAAATATATTTATAAATTATTAAGACAATTTAAGGAGTATCACTTCATCATAAAAAACAAAGTATTAATAAATTCTATTTACAAAATTAGTTAACATTTGGAAAAAAGACTGAAAAATGTCTGCTATTATATTCTTTTTATTGAAATTTTTAAATTGTTTCATGTAAAAAATGATTTTTGTAACCTGTACTGTCAATTTATTATAAAAGGGAATGTAAAAAAAATTTTTATGATTAAGTTTTGAAAAAAGTTTTTCTTAAATATATATATATAATTATATATCTTATATATATATATATAAATATTTTATATGTATATGTATATACTACACGTTACAAATGTATTTTTAACTAATTCGTTTGTATTTTAAGAGAAATAGACGACACGCTCTTATGGAACACACTGTATTTTCAAGTATATCTATTGAAGCATATTGCTATGAATATTGAAGACTGAATGTTTTAAGACTTTAAATTTAAAAATAGTATTTTGAAACCTTTCCGAAAAATTCAATTTATTGATTGGGTGGAAGGTAGTTAGTTAAATACACTAATAACTTAAATAAATTCACGTGATTCAATACTTGCATATTATTGAAATGAGATTTTGATGTGCTACGTTAGGTTATTACAATAGTTTATGCCATTTTTAGGGATTTTTAGTGTAATAACCCTTTAATTGTATTAAAGTATTCTATACATAAGATGTTAAATGAAATGAAAGATAATTTTTAGAAATGAAATATTCCTTAATCTAGACTAAAAGCATTATTCATATTAAACAACTACAGTGTTTACGTAAGTATAATACAACATGAATAATTAATCAATAAGCTATTAATAATAGACTATAGAAATCACTAGTAAAGATCTAGAAATCAATGCAATATTAATTAGTTGATTAAATTTAATTGCAACAGAAATAACTCTTTTTGTATAGGCCCCGGAATTTTTCCCGTATGTAAGATAAATAAATGAAAAAATTATGGCTTGTGCTAAATTTAGAGACTTTCTATACCTGTCCTTTCTTTTAAAGTAATAGAATATAAATAAAATTTTCCCTTTTTGTAACTTTAAATAAACTATTCATAAAAGGGATTCGTGACTAGAAAATTCTATTATATTGAAAAAAGATTTAAAATACTATTTTTATCATGTGCAGTTTATTATCTTTTAGAGCATATATTAATATTTTGGCGTCGGTTTAACCTTTTTATTATGCTTTTGATCTTTACTCCGCTCGTAATATTAACTTCAGTCCTAGTGTGATTATAATTTTATTATTTGGCGAAAATTGTTTTTTCTTTAGGCGAAGTTAAGATTTTAAAACCATGTTTGTGTCATTGGCTAAGAAGAATTGAAATTGATTTTAAAGAAGAAATATTAGAAATTTTATTTCAATTTAGAATGTGGAAATGCTTTTAAAAGATTTTATAAATGCAGTTTATAAACGATAATTTTGAAGATGCATCATATGAAATATAATGATAGATAATGTAACAGAGATAGAAGGATATTGTGTATACATTAAATACTGTAACACTGCTTAATCATGAAATGCATTGATAGGTTATAAATGTCACGGTTAAAGAATAAAAGAATCCATGCTTGTGTCATCGTCTAGGAAGAGTTAAAAGTGATTTTAATGGAAGAATATAGGAATTTTTATTCGGATTTACAATGTGAAAAAGTGTTCCTAAGAATTATATCGATAGTTTATAAATAATAATTCTAATGACGCATGATAAAATTGAAAGATATTACAAAAGATGTACAAGAAAGTCTTGTACAACACATGACTTATTTGTACGACAGATTTTTTATACAGTTATATTATAAAATGCATTGTTAAATTATACATTCACTGGTAAATGTTGGGAAATCTCAACTTACCCTATTTATTCTTAGGTTCCGCGATCTTTAAATTTATCGAGTTAGTCTTAACACCGTCAGTCATTTCAAATGCCGCCATTGATTGAAATAGTGTATCAAAGTTAAACGCTGGTTACCGTGGAACGGGCTATGTTCACGCGATCGAAGGCTAAGATATGTGTGTGTTTTAGGGGCGTGGCAGATTCTGCAACGAAGGTTATGCTTCACCTGAGGGGCAACAGGTGTATGGAAATATGAGGATGAGCTTTTGGGATATAAGCGGGTAGCCGAGGAGGCTACTCGCAGTTGACCATGTCAGTTGTTCGCAGCAGTTGACGATCGCGGTAGATCTACAGACGGCAGTCTACCACGTCGGCTTTCGCCCAGTGCGAGTTTTGAAATTAAATTACGAGGTGCAAAATAACAAACTTAACTACTGTAAATAGTAATTTTTTTAAGATTGCAAGTAGCAATAAAGAAATTTGTTGTTTTTATAAAGAGGCAGTCGTCAACATATTTGACTTAATTTTTTAGCCATTCTAGTTAAATGGACACTCTGCTAATGGGGAAATTTGTTTTTTAATTTTTAACATCACCTCTAACAGTAAAGAAGAAAGAAGTCGTGTTTGTGTCATTCTGTAGAAGAAACGGAAACTATTTTTAATGTATCCAATATGGATGATAAAAATTTTACATCCGTTCAAAATGTCGAACACTATATAAAAAATGTATAACGATAGTTTATAAACGATAATTCTAATTCCGCATCTTATGAAATAAAAATAAAAGATATATGAAAAGAAAAAATATAAATAACGTACAAGGAAGTCATGTGCCGTACAATTCACATATTTTCATATAGTTTTATTATGAAATATATTATTAGATTTTACATTAAATGATGACGAAAAAAGAAGCTGAGAATGTTGCATTGTGTAGAAGAAACTAAAATAGTTTTTCATGAAACAAATAGAAATTTTTTTCTGATTTAAAATGCCAATCAGCGTTTACAAGAATTTATAACGATAATTCTGATGACGAATTATACGAAAAAATGAAAGATAATATAATAGACGCATGAGGAAGTCGTGTGGTTTACACATAAGATATAAGCAATAAAAATGAAAGCTAATATAATAGACGTATAAGAAAGTCCTGTGGTTTCTATATAAGATATAAGAAGTAAAAATGAAAGATAATATAATAGACGTATAAGGAAGTCCTATGGTGTACACATAAGATATAAGAAATAAAAATAAAAGAAAATATAATAGACGCATAAGGAAGTCATGTGGTTTACACATAAGATGTAAGAAATAAAAATGAAAGATAATATAATAGACGTATAAGGAAGTCCTGTGGTTTACACATAAGATATAAGAAATAAAAATGAAAGGTAATATAATAGACGTATAAGGAAGTCCTGTGGTTTACACATAAGATATAAGAAATAAAAATGAAAGATAATATAATAGACGTATAAGGAAGTCCAGTGGTTTATACATAAGATATGAGAAATAAAAATGGAAGATAATATAATAGACGTATAAGGAAGTCCAGTGGTTTACACATAAGATATCAGAATTAAAAATGAAAGCTTATATAATGGACATATAAGGAAGTCCTGTGGTTTACATATAAGATATAAGAAATAAAAATGAAAGATAATATAATAGACGTATAAGGAAGTCGTGTGGTTTACACATAAGATATAAGAAATAAAAATAAAAGCTAATAAAATAAGACGTATAAGGAAGTCCTGTGGTTTACACATAAGATATAAGAAATAAAAATGAAAGATAATATAATAGACCTATAAGGAAGTTCTGTGGTTTACACATAAGATTTTTTAATATAGTTTTCTTATAAAATACATTATTAAATTATAAATTCGATGATTAAGAATAAAGATTATTTTCTGTGGAAGAAATTCAATTGTAGTTACATATAAAACCAAAGTATGTTCAAAGCATTCTTTCCGTTTCGAAAGAGATCCATTGGAATGAATTATTTTTTATACCTTAAAAAAGAAATTTCGTTAAAGAAATGTATGTTTCTAATACCTGCCATTTATTTTTCCAATGGTTCTAATTAAATACTACTTTAAGACAGATTCAAAAATATCTGAAGAGCACAAAGGAAATAATTGTTGAGCTATAAAATTTGAATAATTCATGATCAACTTGTAGTTTTTACAGTGCGAAAAAAATTACCTACCTTGCAAAATTTTTAACCTTTTTGAAAGCATTCATTTATTAAAAAAGGATTTCATTGAGCTCAAGTAGAAACGGAAGGATTTGCTTTATTTGCATGTCTGAGATACTCCTATTTTTTCTATACTGGTTTAACTGTAGAAATATGGCTACCTCAGTTATTTAAAGCCCTCAATTATTTTTTATACTTAAAAGTATAATGCAGGGAAATAATTCCACAACTGTGATTGTGCATTTATTTATTTGTGTTTTTAAACAGAAATTTGTTCTTCAAATAAATCAAAAGATTGTTATGCACCGGAGAACATAAATGAGATTAATAAAAACTTCTGCAAAAGACCTAAACTTAAATGCACTTTTTATTTTAAAAAAGGTATTTTTTAATAAAGAAGTCTTATTGGTGTCGTTCTGTTTGGATGAAGATAAAAAGTTAAAAATATTTGAAAATATTCGAAAATATTTGGCTTACTAACCAATAAAGGAATTAAGTCTACGTTTTAAACTACCATTATAAATATTTTTTAATTACTCGAAAACGTTCTAACTGTTAAGTCTTATGAAAAATAAAAATAAGTCATAGTTTCTCCTCTTCTAAAAAAATAGAAATATAAGCCTTAGAAAGAAATGTTAAAATAACGTGTATTTGCCTTTAAGAAAACGTTTAAAATACGTTAAGATAACGTTTAAAATAGAAACTAAAATACGTTAAATTTAAATTATTATTTTTGCTTTGCAAAATTTTTTTATTTTACTATGGGTAATGTATTTTATTTTATAGCAAAATAAAGTCAAAAAAATTTTAAAGCCTTAGATGTTTTAAAATTTTATATCTACATAATACATATTATGTTTATCTTGAATGATGAGCTTTAATGATCTTATATGCTTATTTATATTTATCATATATACATATTTATATTTATTGTATAAACATATATATGTGTGTGCGTGTATACATATATATATATATATATATATATATATATATATATATATATATATATATATATATATATATATATATATATATATATATATATATATATATATATATATATATATATATATATATATATATATATATATATAACCAGAGAAAGTATTCTTCCCTAATTACGTGGAAGATTAGCCATTATTATTTAATTTACCGTGGCGTGCTGGATGTCATAACGTTCCATTTACTTTCCTTTAATTGTATGAATTTTACCTTTAACAAAAATACCTTGTTCGTATATTTCCTGCCAAGCTCCCAATTATTACGTTGGTGAGAAACAAGTTACTTTTTTATTGCGTAAGTCGCTCTGGATTTTCAATCACACATGTCCAAGATGACATCACGCATACCAAGAGGGTGACTTGGCGTTCTCCTTGGCGAGAGCTGCACTGCGATAGTTTTAAATTCGCTTTTTGTATGATATGCCATATCCCCACTCCACACATTGGCATGTATTTAGTGTTGCGCTTGGTGGTTTTCCATCGTACCATGCCAGGTGAAAGGAATGTTGATGAGTTTTGCACAGTTTCCGTTATCATCCCAGCTGACACAGTCTATATACACTGACTTGCCGACTTGATATTCAGTAGCGAGAATCGATGAAAAGGGGAGACCTGGAACCCGTAAAAAGAAGAGGAACACGGAGCTGCATCCTCCGTAGTTTCGTTTCGCACTCGCTATAAGTGACATTTCTTTTATATTTTTTCCTTTCTTTTTTATTAATTTTTGTCATTTTAAATGTTCAGTCAATCCGCTTCTATTAATTAATTCTTTAATTTCATATTAATACTCAATAAATTCCATTAATTCAATAATAACTTCCCCTTTCTTTTTTAATGTCTATTCTGTTTTGTAAGTTGGCGAAAATCTAAATTTAATTTAAATTTAAAAAAATGAGGTTATGGTCATAACGCGTACTTCACTATACGTCACCACTTCATCAAATATATTTTTATTGTCTTTTCTGCAATTTCTGTTTTGTATATTAATATCAGCTAGGACAAGTAAAATAATTTCAATAGTTGCAATGCCGTCCAATTTTCCGAAGTACGCCTCCAGAGGTGGAAGGCCAAGCCGGTGGTTTTTTGCCTGCTCCATTCCTCTAAATTGCAACCCAATTTGTGTGTTTGTGTAAATAAATTATGGCATGTGCTGAATTTAGAGACTTTCTGTACTCGTTCTTTCTTTTAAAATAATAGAATAGGAATAAAAATTTCCTTTTTTTTAACTTTAAATAAACTACTCATAAAAGAGATTCGTGACTAGAAATTCTATTATATTGAAAAATGATTTAAAATACTATTTTTATTATTTTATGTGCAGTTTATTATCTTTTAGAGCATATATTAATCTTTTTGGCGTCAGCTTAACCTTTTTATTATGTTTTTGATCTTTACTCCACTTGTAATATTAACTTCAGTCCTAGTGTGATTATACTTTTAATATTTGTCGAAGGAGTTTTTTTTTCTGCATATGAAGTTGAGATTTTAAAACTTTGTTTATGTGTCATTGCCTAAGAAGAATTGAAATTGATAAAATCAATTTCAATTCTTTAAATTCATTAAAAATGAAGAAATATTAGAAATTTTATTTCCCTTTAGAAGGTGGAAATGAATTCATAAGATTTTATAACTGTAGTTTATAAATGATAATTCTGATGATGCATCATATGAAATATAATGATAGATAATGTAATAGATAGAGAAGGATATGGTGTATACATTAAATATTGTAACATGGCTTAATCATGAAATGCATTGTTAGGTTATAAATTTCATGGTTAAAGAATAAAGAATCTATGCTTGCGTCATTGTCTAGGAAGAGTTAAACGTGATTTTAATGAAAGAAAATTAGGAATTTTATTCGAATTTAAAATGTAAAAAAGTGTTCATAAGAATATATAGCGATAGTTTATAAATGATAATACTAATGACGCATGATAAAACTGAATGATATTACGTAAGATGTACAAGAAAGTCTTGTACACTCCATGGCTTATTTGTACGATTTTTTATACAGTTCTATTCTGAAATGCATTGCTGGGTTATAAATTTCATGGTTAAAGAATAAAGAATCTATGCTTGTGTCATTGTCTAGGAAGTGAGAAAGGGGATTTTAATCGAAACATATAAGGCATTTTATTCGGATTTACAATGTTAAAAAGTGACCTTATGGAGTAATGTCGTCTGCAAGTATTGCTCCCATAATAGAATGGCAAACAGTTTCGTGGAGCTATATGACGAATGCTTAATAGGCATGTGTCCTCGTTAAAAATATAGGGGAGACACCTCGAGGTTTTTTTTAAATATTAATTTAATTTTACCAAACCAATATATTTCAATTCTGTTTACTTAACAAAGAAATAATTGTTTATATTTGTGCTCATACTTTATTTCATGAATAAACTATACATACTTTATTTCATGTAAAGTAAACGTCATCAGAAATTCCTCAGATAAAAAAAAATTGTAATTTTTAAATGTATAAAAAATAAATTGGTAAACTGTCAAATGAAATTTATTCCTTAAGATACCGATGATTAGCTTTTGATTGATGTTTAAGAAAAATTCCATCTTGATATAATGTTGAAAATAAATAAATTTGTGGAACCAAATTTAATTTTTTTTCTGTAAAAACGACTTTATTGAATATTACTATACTAAAAGAATAAGTTTTGCAAGAGAAATATGCTGGTGTAAATTAAGTTTAAAAAAACTCTTGATATGTACATGATGTGGAGTATGTTATGAAAAACGTTTAATTATGTTTTTACACGTATATTGTTAAAACGTAAAATACCAGTAATTCTCCAAACTCAGAAAATTGTCGTATGTAGTCAATTTTGAATTTTTTCCCTGATTTGTAAGTATATTTATTATATCCTATATGATTAAAATAATTTTAAAACTGGAACTCCTTAGATATTTTGTACCTATTTTAGACTTTATAATCTGAGAATTTATGCAGAAATGTCTAAAATAATTAGCTAATATCATGCATAAGAAAATGCATAAAATAACCCCAGAAAAAGCAGCATAATTTACGCAAATCCAATATACGAGTAGTGGAATTTTTGCAAATACTGAACGTAGTGCAAGGAACGCTTTCTGAAATTTCCATCAACCTGTATTAAGTGAAGTTTTATCGTTTTGGAAAAGCTCGAGGGAATTTTTACCGAAGACTCAGACGGTAGTTTTATTTGCTTTGTAAGACAAATGTTTAACATTCACCAGAGGAAAAAGATTTATTTTAAAACTCGAATAGACCAGCTCAAACTATGAATGAATAAATCAAAAATGAAGGAGCATTTGTGTTTAAAATTCGAAAGGCAATATTAAGTGTGTTTTAGCAAAATTCGTAAATGACTTGAATACTTTAGGATAGAAAAAAAAATCACCAAAGTTTTATCCAAGATGTGGATTCTAATTAATCCTTTGTGAATCCTTTTCCTCTTAAATGCGTCTAACATAAAACACATTTGGTATCGAACATTTGTAAGTAAAATTCTCTGACTGGTTTGAAATAGCGACTGGAAATAAGAAATGTACTTGTCATTTTTAAACATTTATTTTTTAGTTATTTCTATTGTTATTCTACGTTTTTCTTAAATTAAGTTATTCTGGTGTTCTTTTTTTCGTTCGGCAATGGCCGATTAGGTATGCTTATGAATTTTTATTCCCAGGATGTTTATAGAAGATCAAAATCCGCTTAAAAAAGTAGATCGAGGGGTGACTAATATACATGTATCGAGGAGAAAACTTAGATTTTAGGGTTATGAACTAACGAAAACAAACGTCCTCACATTCTCTTCAAACAATAGTTCCACTTTTCGGTGCAGAAACCGTATTTAGATTTCTGCTGATGGTACAATGTTACCACTGATACTCATTTAACAACACCATTAATAAATGAGTCTTTTGCCCAAAATTTTAGACAATATTAAACTTCAATATATTTCTGTGTATTGCAAATTTCAAGAGTATTCCTTGCATAGTTAATGTGTCAGAAGGGTCTAAAGCCATTTATTTTTAGACCTTTTTTTGTATTTTAACAGTTAAGCCGATACTAGCCTCCGTTTTTATTTTTTTGTTTGGAGCGCTACGGTGAATTGTTTTGCTACAAGAGGGTTATTCCCAGATGCAAATTTAGTTTTCAGAAAACTTGGAGCAGTCGTACTTTGCAAGCCTGTAAACTTGCAGCAATTTCAGCATGACAAGTGTGCAAGTTCGAAACAAGACTGCAGTAAGTCTAAGAATTTTTCCTTGCTTCAAGTTTGTCATGACAAGGTTGCCACAGTTTTGCAGCAAAATAGCGTTGCAAAGGAGTGTTCGATTTATATCCCGTCAAACTTGCAGGAGTTTGACTACAAGTTTGTTGCCCCAAATTTGTTATGACACGATATTATCCAGAAAAAATAAAACTTGCTACAAGTATGTATGCTATCTGGGTTGAGATAACGACCTACTACATAGAGCCAATTCCGAATAGCTTCGAACATCTATTATAGTTGTGGCTTTTGAAATTGCTTTTGAAATCGTTAATTCCGGTACTAAAGAGTACCATCATACCCATTCATCTATATTTCGGTCCACTTTTAGGGATAGCTATAAATAGTTTGTGCAGCAAAAAATAGTTTGTCAAATTATGTTTTTTCAGAACGAGGTTGAGACTAGTTGGTAGTCTCATGAACATAATTACCATATTTTCAATATTTCGAGAATCTGCTACTTTTCAAAGTTTTATCATTTGGATCGATATTTTATGATAGCTTCTCACATGTTTTTCGGCAGGAACATCAACTGAATCATGACAAAAATCTTTATAAATTAAAAGCTTCACTTTACAATAATGTGTTTATATGTGATACCAATCAAATCTGTTCCCACGAAGTTTTTCTTCATTTATAGATGACATCCTATGATCTTTAAAATGAGGATGAATCATGACAAGAGATATTAGTATTTTCAACTACAAAATTAAAATAAAAAACGTTTGCAAATAGAGAAGATTGAAATAGTTCTTTTAGATTTTTGTCATTATTATTACCAGGTCACGTACAGGCTCTGCTTGAAATTACAAGAAAAATATTTGATTGAATTTAAAAATTTCTGCGTGCTTGCAATATACTCAGTTAACAACAATAGTAATAAATACAACTTTTTAATGGTACACTTATTGCAATACAGTTGCTTAAAATTTATATCTATTTTATTTTGTGCAGCCTATAATAACTTAGATTTAAGGTATATATTTACCAATATATACAGGGTGCCCAAGAAAGGTATCAGTTTAAAATTAAATAAAATGAAAACAAAGATAGATAGAAGAATGCCAGAAACTGTATGCTGATTATGAAGACTAAGAATTTTATACGGAAGTTTGAAAATATAGTTAAAAAAATTGTTAGTAGGCTTTATAATTTAAATACTACAAATAGTGCTTGAAAACCCTAAGCTCCATTAATATCTCCCTGACGGAAAACAAGCGTGAATAACGATACAGAAAATATGCAAATTTCAAATGGAGAAAAATAGCAACAAGTATGCAAAACTGCGGCACAATTCAGATATAAAAGCCGCTGAACGCAACTGTCAGTTGCTGTCGTAACGTATGCCACAAACGATACATTCAACCACTGAAATGTGGAAAGATTGCACGTATCAGAGAAAAAGGGTTTAAAGAAGTATTCAGTTGAACAGCGTGTTCTTCTGGTACTGGAATTCCACAGGTTACAGCACTGTGCTACGGCTGCAAAGTGCAGATTTCAAAGAAGATTTAATACTGCAAAAGAATCCGTTGCCTTTCGCAGGCTTTTTGCCAAATTCGAGTGCAGATTATCTTATTAGACAAATTGATTCCAGGCCAACTATTGTTACTCCGGAAAATATCGCTACAGTTTCTGCAACTGTTCAGCAACAACCCAGAAACTCTTTCCGAAGAGTTGCAGCAGAGACTGGATTGAAGCGTTCCAACACGCATACTTTGCGAATCGGATGGTTAATATGATTGATAATGATATATTTTATGTTGACTGCATTTGGTTCACCAATTAAACCCATTTTCACCTTAATGGTTTCGTCAACAAACAAAATTGGAGATTTGTGGGTTCCGAAAATCCCTATTTGTGTGAGGCGAAAGCACTTCCTTATCTCAAACTTACTGTTTGGGCAGCGGTATACAGTAGACGCTTTATCGGAGCTTTTAATTGGCGAAACAATCACTGGTGAACATTACCTTGCAGTTTTACAACAATTTGTCGTCCCACATCGAGCGTTTGACGATCCACCAGACAATAAGTGGTTCATGCAAGATGATGCCCAACCACATTGTACAGAACAGGTGTTTTTCTTTCTGCATGAACACTTCGGGAAAAGAGTCATTTCGTTGGATTATCCCAAAACTACTTGCGAAGGCATGGGTTGGTCTTCATATTCGTCGGATCTCACTCCTTGTGACTACTTTTTGTGGGGCGCATTGAAAGACATTGTCTAGAGAAACAATCTCCCCACTTTAGACGAGTTTGAAAGGTCAATCTGTGAAGCTGATGCTATTTTCATTCAGACATTTAAGGATGTGATGGCAGATTTCATTGCCCGTTTACGATATCATTCTAGAGTGAGCGGGGGTCATTTTGAACACATTGTAATAAAGTTGCATAGATGGCTTGTCAGGGACGATTTTAGTTATGCCTGCTTATTTATGCAAGCTTATTTATTCTGTGCAGTGTGCAGTGCCGTCTATTGACAACTTTTGTAACTATATTTTCAAACTTGTGTATAAAATTCTTACAGCCCTCGTGATCAACATACCTTTTCTGGCATTCTTCAATTTTTGTTTTCATGTTATTTAAAGTAGGGAGCACTTTGGATGCGTTAAAGCGAATTCTAAACGGCTAAAGAAAACCCAGGCAGTTCTTAATTTTAGCAAATTTAAAAATGGCATTTTCAGTTAGAAACTTTATTTAGTATCATTTATGTATCGTTACGTTTTTTTCGTGATGTTCATGTTTTTCACTTTTAAAACCCCAAATCTAAAATGAGAAGCTTTACTTTGGCTGGCTGTATGCTTGAATAAATTTATATTACGGTGTTTTATTTAATTAGTTTACTTAAATATTTTCATAATTATGAAAGCTGTTCAAATACACGTCTGTGTTTATACAGATGATATTTATAAGAAATTGTATATTTTGAATTGTTTATTTTGAAAACCATAAAATATATGAATATTTT
>CM063505.1:52348336-52375836 GCA_032207245.1 Pardosa pseudoannulata
TATATATATAGTATATATATATATATATATATATAGTATATATATATATATATATATATATACTATATATATATATATGTAATGAGACTTTTTACTTCATTTCAAAGTCGGGTTCCTAGCGATTTTCATTGCCCTGCTGTCGTAAAAATTCGCGATGAGAACGCAATGAAGGTACTCGAAAATTCAATCGAACTTCGTTTATTCGTTGACATATCAGAGAATCATCATGAAACCTTATAGAAAACTAAACCTATGTCAAAACTTCCCCAAAGATTTTACTAAAACTCTGATGGAACTCTAGACATTTGCTTAAATAATCTTTTGTGCCGACCATTCAGCTATTACTTGAAGTCACGTGGATGGTGTAACCCACGTGTTAAAGCTCTATTTTTAGATATAGAACTGGAAGAGTTTCTACTAATGAACATTCGAGAATATCGCTAGGGTTCCTTGAGAAAAATTACTTTGAAAATAGTATCTTAAACTGAAAGTGAGAAAAATATTATTATATATATATATATATATATATATATATATATATATATATATATATATATATATAATATATATATATATATATATATATATATATATATATATATATATATATATATATATATATATATAATATATATATATATATATATATATATATATATATATATATATATATATATATATATATATATATATATATATATATATATATATATATATATATATATATATATATATATATATATATATATATATATATATATATATATATATATATACTCTAAAACTATAGATGAATAAAAAGCCTTAAAAAATCTGAAACGGATTGTATTTTATCTGATTTAAATTCTAGTAATTTTAAAAAATATTTATAGATATCGCTAAATTATTTTTTTTAAATGTTAATGATCGTTATTTATATTTATTAACTACTGTTTATTAAATGTTATTTAGGTATTATATAGTATCTTAGTTTATTCCGTGGTCAATATTAGATCCCAAAATTTATTCAAGAAATACATCTTGAGAATGAATAATAATATCGTTGGGTCTTTAGGCATAGTAATATATGCTTCTTTTTGCACTGCTATATAAAACTCATAGCTAACTTGTAAGTTCACATATGTAAATCTATCTGGATTTGTGCGGAAAAGTTAAAACTTATTTTTACATCCATATGATATGATTGAAAAGTTATATTCATCAGTTCAGTTAAAATTTTCAAGAGCCGGATTGCATATGTAATAACTGAAATGTTATATTCATTGGTTCTCTTAAAGTTTTCTCGAACCCATTTATCTACTATTAACAGTTTGGAAAAGAGAAATAAAAAGCATAAAATTTAAGCTTATGATTTATAAATATTTCGGACTAAATATGAGGTTTTCTCATCACTAACTTCTAAAGCATTGCAGTGTGTAAGATGATCATCAGAATCATGGAGTTTCCACTAGAATATTAATGTCAGATAGACATATTAGCATAAGGTCAGAATCGCTCTTGTAATAAAGATTGGCTTTGGAGTCTCATTGCTTAATCCTGTATTTAAATTTATATCTACAAAGGTTTTTTATGCCAAGTAAATACAACAAATCTATAAAATTTTGCGGCCCCAAACAAGAAAATGCGAGAAAGTTTTTAAAAATTTCTCCTGTTAAAATAATTATACAAAAATTTCTCTATTATGTTTCGTTATATTTTTTTGAGATATTTCTTGCTTTTTGTCTAACGACTAAAGTATTAAAAATGCATAAATGCTTGAATTGTCGCATTTTGATGTCTATAAAGGGATTTCTCTGTCCAGGAAAATGTCTATTCAGATCAAAATAAAATCAACGTTTTTTAATTTAATATTTTTCACTACCAAGGAACTGCTTTAAAAAAACCCATAAAGTTAAATCTATAGACTTGTAAAATGGTGAATAACGTGTTATAAATTATTAAGAATTTTTAAGTGAAACTAACAGTGTTTAATTGTGAATGGTATCTTGAGGAACAGAAAATAATTTGAATATTTTTCTAGTTTTAGATAAAAACTTTTCTTTTTGGCAGGTTATACTATACTTTCTGTATCTGTTTTATTTATTTTTAAGTATTACTTTCCATAACAACATAGCTAGTTACATCATGAAATATTTAATATTATATCATTAATAGCATATAAAGTGTATCTTTTGTGTCAGATTATAATAAAATATGATTAAAAGACAAAATTAAGGAACAGATGCGATATCTATGCTCTTCCGGCCGCCATGTTTTTTTCTTGACGATCTTTGCAAAAAATCCCATTCTTGAAAGTCGCCAAAAAAGTGGCGTTTCCTGAAAAATCACTAAGAAAAAACTTGGACTTTCAAGAAACCAAAGATATTACAAAATTCTTTAAAACAAATTTCAAATTTTTAAGGGGGGTCTCAAACCCTCATATTGTTACAACAACTTATTACAACAACTATAAATACATAAAACATACACACATTTTAATAAAAATTAAAAAAAGAAATAAGGACATTCAAGAAATTAATGATTCAAATTTCACCAAATTTGGTGACAGAAGCCGGAGAGTAAATATCACACCTGTACCAAAATTAAGAAGAATCAATATCTAACATCCTTTTAACACGTTTTTTTATGTTATATTGCGTTTTGTGTATCTGTTTTATTTGCTTTTAAGTATTTCACTACATAGCTAAATAGTCATTTACATCATGAAATATTTAATATTATATCATTGATAAGATATAAACAGGGAACAGATGCATTACAGACGTTCCCATCATGTTTTTTGGTGGGAACCCTGTCCACCATGTTTTTTGGCGACCAACAGAAAAATGTGTGTTTTGAAAAATCGCCAAGTAAACAACACATGGCGGCGGTACGTGCTTTCTGAAGGATTACCAAAAAAACATGGCAATCACATGGCACAACAGTTAACGAAACTAAACTTTTTTTAAAAAAAAAGGGCTAATGTTGTAAAAAATCTAACATGTGAGGGGGTTCCGCCCCTCAACTCCCCTTCTTAATATTATGTGTTAAAAGCATTACTCCTTCCATTGTGCCGAGCAATGACCGAAAGGTTAGGGTGCTGGCCTTCGTGGGTTCGAATCCCACAGTGGCATGGATATTCGTAGCCATTCGGAATTGGCTTTAAGATGTAGGTACCGGTCTCATTAGCCCTCGTGTTGCAAAAAGTAGACCGTAGCGCTCCAAACCAAACCAAACCAAACTCAACCTTCCACTGTTAAATTAGATCTATTAAACCAAGAACCCTCCCGAATCGACTTGGTAGAGCTTTCAAGATCCTTGGTAAATCCTTTTCATATATTTGATGATATTCCGCTCCGAACACAAATTGCGAAATATATTATAAAATATTAACCTGAACTCCAAAATAAACCAAACGAAGCCCAATTGGTAAAATGTTAACTGCTCTTGTGTATCGAAGTCCGGTGGTATCGAATCTCACTTCAGGTATTGATGTTTGTTTTCATTCGAGTTTGCTTTAACCAGTTTTCACCGGTCTCATTATCTTCCGTATATCAAAAATGTACATTGTAGTATTCCAGACAAAACTTATTGTAGACATAATTCTTTTTTTTCCATGTAAAACTAGATTTAGTGGTTATGACAAACTTTTTCTATCAATGTTTTATCTTTTATTTTTGTTCTTTAAACATTAGATTCATAGATAGTACTCACATTTTAATATTTATGTCACTGACATATATTAGTATAACCCTGAATACATTGCTTGTCTTTACGTTTATCAAAGAGTCCCCCTGAAAAGCCGTTGCTTGATTGTGTATTTAAATTTATCACTATAAAAGTTTCCATACGATGTAAATAAAACAGTTCTATGAAAATTTACTGCTACCAAAAATAGGAAGAAGAGAGACATTTTTTAAAAGCTTCTTTCTGTGAAAATATTTCAACTAAAATTTAGCCGGCGTGTTTCATTACATTTTTCTAGAAAATTTTCTGCTCGTCCTCTAATGCATAAAGTGTAGAAAAAAAAGTATAAATATTGCCGCCTTTTTGATGTTTGTAAACGGATTCTTCGATTCAGAAGGATCTCTATTGAGATAGGAATAATTTCTCTCTCTTGCAAGCTACTGTTTCTTTTTTTTTGTTCATCGCTTCTTTCTTGCGTAGGTGTTTATGAATAGAGCAGGCGGAGGCGATGAAATTAAAACTGTATATTTGCGAAATACATGATGCGCTGTAAATAATTATGATTTGTTTATCCAATTAACACTAGAAGAAAATTTCAAGGAACAGAAAAACTGTTTTAAATATTTTTCTAGATTAAGGCTCATTATAAACGTTTGCACTGCTCTGTCGTATTTTGTTTACTTTTTTTGCATTTGATAACTGTACATACTAGTTAGTCTACTAAGACTGGTATGTTGTTAGATAATTCCCATAAAAGGGGATAAATAAAGCTTAACAATATATAATATAAAAAAATTTATTAATGAATTCAGAATTAACTAAAGTGAGTAGAAAATCTATTCTACTGAAGGAAATACTATTATTGGTAGAAACTGAATTCATCTTCATCCGAAAAGTCTTACATGCTCTGAAGTAGTTGATATTTTTATGAAATATTGCTTTTTATGGCTATATAATGTCTAATCCTAATGTTTGCTTACGTTTTAATATTTCAACTTCTAACTGTTCTGTTTAACCTAGTTACTAATGTTAAGTCTGCAACATAACTCAAAAATTTATTTAAAAGGAGAGACAAGTAACAAAAAACTTTTTTTTAAATGATTTATTGCTCATTATTTTAATCAAAACAATGATAGTAGAAGAAGATACAGTTCCCGATTTGATGACTAGATGCAACCTATAATCAGTTAGAATGTGAAACACATCTATTTCTAGAGATAATGAAACTGATAACGTATATGATTGTAATCTGTTTAAGACATCAAGCATGCATCTACAAGATTTTGAAATTCCACAAGTATTAAAAGGATTTACTTATTTGGGCATCTATTAATGCAGAATTTACTTATATGATTTTTACTTTCTGCCACTGAAAAAACTTGTTTTGATAACATTGATCAAATATTTATTCCTCTTATATATATATATATATATATATATATATATATATATATATATATATATATATATATATATATATATATATATATATATATATATATATATATATATATATATATATATATATATATATATATATATATATATATATATATATATATATATATATATATATATATATATATATATATATATATATATATATATATAAATATATATATATATATATATATATATATATATATATATATATATATATATATATATATATATATATATATATATATATACATATATATATATATATATATATACATATATATACATATATATATATATATATATATATATATATAATATATATATATATATATATATATATATATATATATATAATATATATATATATATATATATATATATATATATATATATATATATATATATATATATATATATATATATATATATATATAAGTATATATATGTATATATATTTTTGTGTATAACAAATGGCATAATATTTCTTAGACTGAATTTTGTATGAATAATTGTGTAAATTAAATCTAATATACAATTCATTACTTGTACTGTATTATATGTAATAAAATTTAAATTTAAGATGAACAGTATACAATTGGTTGTTTTTATATAAAGCTATCCTATCACTCGCAAAGGTTTAAATTTTCATCGTTTTAGATCTGATATTTCAATATTGGATCAAGCTACTAAATGGTGGCCTACCTTTACTCCTCGTTCTATAAATCCTTATAAATGCCAGTTTAAGAGCTGACCTCAGAGCATTACTTCAGAATATGGGCTGAGGCTATTCAAATCTCGTTGCTTTAATGATCTCAATAACATATGCGGGCTCTCAAACAGTGTATAGAATTGCCCATTATAACTCGCTTTTAAACCCAATATTACTATTTGGGCAGGATATTTTTCGGACATGCCTTTACTAGTTTGATTTTTGTGGTTTTCGCTGAGGACTTTTTTAAAGGCTTTAATGATATTAGTACACACACACACACACACACACACACACACATATATATATATATACACACACACACACACACACATATATATATATATATATATATATATATATGTATATATGTGTGTGTGTGTGTGTGTGTCAGGTCTAAAAAAAGGGTAATTAGAATACGTGAGTTATAAGCAATTTTAAAAAGAGAACTATTTTATAATAATAAAATAAATGAAAAAGACCCACGCTCGCCTAAGCTTTCAGGATAATCCGGTCAGACGGAAGCATTTTTGAGCTATTTGATGAGATTGCAAACAGATAAGTTTGATTTGGTGCGTGTGCCTGGAGCGGTCAACACCTTTAAGCATAGCTCCGCCACGAACAATGAAAATGGCGCAAGTTGCTTTCCTTAAGAACGATGAGTTAATAAATCTTATTATTATCAAGAGGACTGTTGTCCATTCGCCTTAACTCTGCACCACGACTTGTCATATATATACATATATGTGTGTGTGTATTAACTAAAAGTTATTTTATTTCTGTTTTTATGATAAATAGATAGTATTTTCAATCTGGTTTTAATCAATTATAATTCTACCTGTATTCTTTCAAAAACCTTGGTTGTACTGTAAAAATTCCACGCTATATAACACATTGTTCAAACAATAATTTTTATGTATGTTAAGTCTAAAAAAATAATGCAGTGTCAAAAAGGTAAAGGAACATATTTTTTGGAATTTATCTATAAAGATTCTTTGCAAATAATTTGTCCATTGATGCTGTCCGTCGACGTTTATTTTATGACATTAGCTTTTTGTGTTATTTTGAAACTAAATGATGTCAGCTTCTTTAATTCAATTGTTTACGACTGACATGAGTCTCAAGACTGAGATTCTATCTTTTCTAGACTTCTCTGGTGTAGTTTGTTTTCTTGTTTCTCGACGGCTTTATCTTGCCCAAATCCCTTCATAGTTGGCTGGGGGTATGATTCTGTTACCTATTTCTGGTTTTTTGTTGAGGTATTTGATAGCGTTAATTTTAATACAGATTAAAATTGAGTCTAAAGGTTTATGGTTTGATTAAGAAAAAAATAGACATTTTGCATTCTTTTAAGAGTCAAATTTAATTTACTATTATAGGTTCTTATAAGTTCCACGTAGTTTAGGGGAAAAGACTTATATACAGTAAATATATTATTTGGAGAACTAAGGCTATTAAATACGTAAGATATTTTGTTGTTATCCTAATCCCACGTTTGGGATTGGTTTGGAGTGCTACGGTCTACTTTTTGCAACACAAGGGGTAATAAGACCGGGACCTACAGCTTAAAGCCTACTCCGAACAGCTACGAACATCCATGCCACAGCGGGATTCGAACCCACGAACTCCGGTACCGAAGGCCAGAACTCTAACTAATCGGCCATTGTTCGGCTACCTAATCCCAGGAATTAGCAGCATGGAACAAGTTATTAGGAATCTTATATTTTCTTGTAAAGGAATTTGTAGTATAGCTTCAAGATTTCATGCTCTGTATGAAAGTATCCCTAAATTTTGACCACCAGTCTTAGTTCTTAATACTCAGCTGTTGGTGACATAGAAATACTTTTGATAGATGTAATTTAAACGTAATAAGTATTTTTTTCTGTATTTGAATCTAGTGTCAACATAAATTTGAAGTACTTAATGCGAAATTCCTTTTCTTTAGAGCAAGAAAAAGTTGCATGCAATTATTTATAACTACTACTCATTCAAAAAATATTTAAATTTTATTTCAGGTTCACTTTTCTCGTGAAACTA
Source organism: Pardosa pseudoannulata (assembly GCA_032207245.1). Taxonomy (NCBI): domain Eukaryota; kingdom Metazoa; phylum Arthropoda; class Arachnida; order Araneae; family Lycosidae; genus Pardosa; species Pardosa pseudoannulata. The sequence goes on from CM063505.1 coordinate 52,356,192, forward strand.
TCGAAATATCTCTCTTTCCCTAATATTCAACATGTCTTTTACAGTTCATGTGCTTTATTTAAATAAACAACATAAAAATGCAAAGAGTTAAAAAACTCATAGGAAATTTCAATAATCAAATCAAAGACTTTTAGCGTCGTAGAGTGTTAGGGAAATATTCCAAAAATATATAACTTTCATCTGGGTTGCATCAATAGAACTGAGACTACTTCGAAAGATCATAATCTTTCCCTTTCATATTTTTAAGGGTTCTATTTCCCATTCATACCGTATAGCTTAAAATTGTGGAATGAAAAGGCGAAAGGGAAACTGATATTAAAATGGTATAAAAGAGCTCTTTATCTTACGCTTTGAATGCTGACGTAAGGATATATTTTGTATGCAAATGGCGCAATATTTTTGCCACAGAAAAAAAATGTCGTTGAACCGTCTCACGTACTTTCAAAGGCTTTTGACTTAGTAGCTTTCATTTTTTTGTGTGTATGGAGAAAAAGCTTCTTTTCATTTAGGTTCATTCTAACGAAATCTAGATTATACTTGATTTAATGCATTGATGTGCGAAATTTTACGTTAATAATGGCACACATATATGAAGTTAAAAATGGCATTACACTTTTTTTGCAATGCATAACGTGTTATTTTGGAAACATTTTCTTTATGACCTTGACGACTAAATAATGTTAGTCATAATGACCTTTTCTTATAATTTGCCATCAAAGAGAGAAAGCTTTCACCCAAGAGATGAGTTAAGTTAAAAGAAACTTTACCTGTGAAATTATTTTTTTACATAACTCAGATTTAAGTGTGAGTTGAAATTTAAAACTTGTCAATGGTTTTATATGTAATGAAATATATTCATGAGGTAAGATTATCACTGATGTGGAATAAACTTTCTAAATCCAATCTAAATGTATTTTAGTAATATTCTGGGATTAGAAATATGGATTGTTTTAACGTTGTATAGTTTAAAATTGCGGAATGAAAAGGCAAAAGGGAAACTGATATTAAAATGGTATAAAAGAGCTCTTTATCTTACGCTTTGAATGCTGACGTAAGGATATATTTTGTATGCAAATGGCGCAATATTTTTGACACAGAAAAAAAAATGTCGTTGAACCGTATTACGTACTTTCAAAGGCTTTTGACTTAGTAGCTTTCATTTTTTTGTATATATGGAGAGAAAGCTTCTTTTCATTTAGGTTCATTCTAACGAAATGTAGATTACACTTGATTTAATGTATTGATGCGCGAAATTTTACGTTAATAATGGCACATATATATGAAGTTAAAATGTCATTAAACTTTTTTGCAATGCTTAACATGCTCTTTTGAAAACATTTTCTTTATGACCTTGATGACTAAATAGTGTTAGTAAAAGTGACCTTTTCTTATAATTTGTCGTCAAAGAGAGAAAGCTTTCACCCAAGAGATGAGTTAAGTTAAAAGAAATTTTACCTGTGAAATTATTTTTTTACATAACTCATATTTAAGTGTGAGTTGAAATTTAAAACTTGTCAATGGTTTTATATTTAATGAAATATATTCATGCTGTAAGATTATCACTGATGTGGAATAAACTTTCTAAATCCAATCTAAATGTATTTTAGTAATATTCTAGGATCAGAAATATGGATTGTTTTAACGTTGTATAGCTTAAAATTGCGGAATGAAAAGGCAAAATGGAAACTGATATTAAAATGGTATAAAAGAGATCTTTATCTTACGCTTTGAATGCTGACGTAAAGATATATTTTGTATGCAAATGGCGCAATATTTTTGCCACAGAAAAAAAATGTCGTTGAACCGTTTTACGTACTTTCAAAGGCTTTTGACTTAGTAGCTTTCATTTTTTTGTGTGTATGGAGAAAAAACTTCTTTTCATTTAGGTTCATTCTAACTAAATCTAGATTATACTTGATTTAATGCATTGATGTGCGAAATTTTACGTTAATAAGGGCACACATATATGAAGTTAAAAATGTCGTTAAACTTCTTTTGCAATGCGTAACATGCTATTTTGGAAACATTTTCTTTATGACCTTGACGACTAAATAGTGTTAGTAAAAGTGACCTTTTCTTATAATTTGCCATCAAAGAGAGAAAGCTTTCACCCAAGCGTTGAGTTAAAAGTTCAAGAGTTGAGTTAAAAGAAACTTTACCTGTGAAATTATTTTTTTTATGTAACTGATATTTAAGGTGAGTTAAAATTTAAAACTTGTCAATGGTTATTTAGGTTTTATATGTAAGTATCGAGTGTGCCCGTGCTTCACTACGGTGAACTAAATATATTACTTTAAAACCTTTTGTATATCTAAATTTCCAGGTCAAATCGAATTGATACTACGCAGACGACGTTTAAATAATATAAAATAAGAAATGAATAAATGAAATATTTAAAGGAATGACGTCATAAAAAGATAGAAAAATATCATTTTCACTTATTTATTATGTGATAAATTGGAAATTTTAATCTCCTGCTTTTAACACTAGATTGCCCGAGATTTCTTGTATACCTATATTGCCCCAAAACAGTCAAAATGACTGCATTGTGAAAAAATAACAAGTATGTAAAGAAATTTGTTTAAAATTAATTTTCAATATTATATAATAAAGGAGAGCGGAAGTAACTACAATTATTCATAAACTCATTTATATGTTATAGAAAAAGTCACCAAATTCTAAGAAATTGTGTCATTATATTTCATAATTGTTTTTCTAATTGAAATTAAAAAACAGTCAAAATGACTGCCTTGGGCAATCTAGTGTTAACGACGGCGTTTAAAACAATTACTTGAGATGACTTCACATTGCTAGAAATATTGCTTCTTTTACTTAGTTATGATGCGATAAATTAAAAAAATTATCTTTTGCGTTTAACAGGGGAAAATAATGCTTGGAATAATGACGTAAAATGCTCGAAAAAGGGGAAAGAATAGATTTCGAAAGTTACAAAATTTATAAAATCCTTCCCAAGGATATACCTAACAATTTCCCAAATTTTCACGGTGATTGGATGTATGGTTTTTGAATCTATAGAGTACAGACAGACAGACAGACAGACAAAAATTCATTTATATATGTATAGATGAAATGTATTCATGCAGTAAGATTATCACTGATGGGGAATACATTTTCTAAATCCAATCTAAATGTAATTTAGTAAAATTCTGGGATCAGAAATATGGATTGTTTTTATGTTTCTTTCTGAAAGGTACAAGTATATGATAAAAGACGTGGGCTGATTTTAAAGAAAATATAAAGCAAGAAATAAAATAATTCAATATCAAAGATATACAAGAAATAATTCCATATCAAAGATATGCAAGAAATAAAATAATTCAATAATCTTTAAAATTTAATTTTACTATTTTTTTTTAAATTTAAGTTCCGTTTAATACTTTTGCTCACATGTTTCGTGAAAATCAACGAAAATGGATTTTGTTAAAAAATAATTTTGTAAATTGCTATGCTTAAAATAGTATTTCCGATTTTTTAGATTAAAATTCATATAAGTATAATAAGCTAATTAAATTGCTGGATAGCAAATTAAAATGACTGTAAAAATTAAAAAGAAACAAGTATAGAAACAAAAAGTGAACTTTTATAAGTTTTATACATAATGTAAAAAGAAAGCATCCGTTTTTTCACTGATGTGTCTGATACTTTGAGATTTTATTCGAAATCAAAAATTCTGCTACTAGATTAATAGTATTTGAGAATTCATTTTTTACAAACAGATTTTAAATGTATCCGTTCTCAAAATTTTCAAGTATTTGATATTGCTTTTAATTTTGGATTTTCTTTTGATCTACATGTCATGGGTATAAAGAGGCTTACACATAAATTTCATTTTTCCAACAAGTTCTTTCTCTGAAAAATGATGAAGAGGTATTTTATTACAAAATTTTACTTTGCATTACTGTCTATACACAAAACGGCAGATGTAAAGAATTTTATTCTTTCAGCACAAAAATTTTATTCTTTTATAATGACACGATATTATGTTTAATATAATAGCGTGTTTAATATCAATTATGAGCACTTTCGGCAGTATAAAAAAGTAAAGTTTTTTGTTTTCCTAAACTCAGACGTTCCTAAGAATTTAGATTTTATTCAGTACATACATATATATATATATATATATATATATATATATATATATATATATATATATATATATATATATATATATATATATATATATATATATATATATATATATATATATATATATATATATATATATATATATATTATATATATATATATATATATATATATATATATATAAATATATATATATATATATATATATATATATATATATATATATATATATATATATATATATATATATATATATATATATATATATATATATATATATATATATATATATATATATATATATATATATATATATATATATTTCCATATATATATATATATATATATAAATATATATATATATATATATATATATATATATATATATATATATATATATATATATATATATATATATATATATATATATATATATATATATATATATATATATATATATATATATATATATATATATACCTCGAATTCAAAAGAAAGTATTTTGTTTGTTACCGTCCTTTTACATTCTACAGCTCAAACAATAACTTCTCCTATAAATCAGTAATCATATATATCCAAGTACATTGAAATGCATAAAATGATGTTTGAAGAAAGAAACATTCATTTTCTTAGAATTATCAACTTGGAATTGGATTATAACTGTTTATTAACTTAAAATAACTTCTTTCCTCTAATGTACATTTTTGTTCATATGCGAAAAAAAAGTCGTTTTTTAAAGTAAACTTTGCCTTTTTGATGTACTAAATACATTTTCTCGCTATTATGTCAGCGAATATATTAAGATATGCATTTCAAAGCGTTGAATTAGTTTTCTCTTGTCAGCAAATTCTAGATAAAAACCTAAAATTGCCTTCCTTGGAGAATTTACAAAATTAGTTTTGTACGAATCAAGAGAAAATAAATTATTTAAGAGTTCCACCAAAATTTTGCATACTGATCGAAATAAAAATAACTCTACAGGATTGCATTTTTTAGGAAAGGTGGTTGTTTCAGAACAATAAAAAAGAGTAAGAATTGTAAGAAAATAAATATAGTTATAAATTGAATGTGGAAAAATTCTAATCTCTATCTAAATTTTATCTTTAATTATTTATTATGTTAAACTTATTAGTAACAATCTACGTATGCCTTGCTATATATTATGTATAGGTTTGGTTTGGTTTGGTTTGGAGCAACCAAGGTCTACTGTTTTGCACACAAGGGCTAATGGGACCGGAACCTACAGTTTAAAGCCGTGTACTACCTGTAACCAGCCACCCACCCGAAGTCGAGTCTAGGGTGTTGAATTGCTGGTTCGATCTGGTCGTCCGGCAGCAATGCGTTACGCAGGGGCCAAGTCAGCATTAAGTCAAGCAAACAAGCCCATTATATTTAAAATAACGAAAGAAAATATATATATATATATATATATAAATGTAGAAAATCTAGACTAATAGGTACAATTAATGCAGTTTACGAAAGTGTGGGGGATACTCCGCAGGAGTCCTGCCCAGGTAAAAGTCCGGTGTACTACATGAAACTTTCTGACATGAGAGCAGGTGTTTGCGAGGGAAGCAATATCTGCACAGGGCAGTTGTGATGGCCATTCGTGAAGGGGTACTTTGACCCTGGCGGTGTGGTATTAGTTTAAATTCATGGCCGCACGATGGCGTCTTGGTTAGCGGTGAGCAAGTCAACCAGGCTCCCGGCCTTCCTTAACAGTACCGGGTTTTTGATTAGGCTCTCTGCCCAGAGTTCCTTGGATCTGTCAGAGGGTTTCTTAAAATGCAAGTCATGTGTCAAGGGGCAGTCGTGCAGGTAGTGATTACAGTTAAAAGCCGATTCCGAATGGCTGCAAACATCCATGCCAGCAGCGGAATCGAACCCGCGAACTCTGGTTCCGAAGAGCAACGCTCTACCATTCGGTCATCGTTCGACATTAAATATAGGAGAAGTAGATAATACGATGAAAATTTTCACATGTTCAGATTTTTCTCATTCAAGATAGGTAGAGGTAGACCTCAGGACTTTAAATACCAGTTGTTGGCGGACTGTAGCTTCTGACAGAACCCGGTTGGAGAAAGCTTGCAGTGACGGCCTTGATGGAAGATAAGCTGCAGTGCAGATGAAGAAAAAGAAGATTTTCTCCAGTATGTGACCCACCGTTTGATGATTGAAGCCAATTTCCACGGATAATTATTGAATAGTCCATCAACCGGTTTTGGAAAGTAGACCAATGACCGTGTCAATATAACGAAGAAGAATGGACGGTCGACTAGTGCTTACAAAATCTTCATACACATTACAAAATCACAAGCTTATCATAGATTTCGATAGCATTCAAATATGTTTTTGTCTTGTGCAACTCCAATTTTAACGACTTTCTCTGTTAAACATTTATAAACAGGGTTTACAATGTTAAAAAAGATGCTGTCCTCATTTAAGGTCGTACATTTTCTGTTTCTTGTAACTAGACCCACTGCCTTTCTAGAAATCGAAGCCAGAATCTCTTTTCTCATACTGTATCTTGTTTGCGCATGATTATATTTTTAATTAAATTTAAATATGTATAAGTGAAAATACACCAGTTTAAAAAATTCTTAAAGTTTTAAAAGATGCTGAAAAAGCTAATTTCTGTTCGTTTTTCTACTAATCAGCAGTAACAACAACAGTTTTAAATTTTATAAAGAAAATTTTATTTCTTTAAAAATAAATCTAATTCACAGCAATCTTTCTATTAACATACATCCCCATAGTTATTAACAGAAATATGTAATAAGAGAGCGCAATAAAGATACGCACCCAGCATTCCGTAAATATATTTCTGAAAGCATCCAGATGCGTTTCTGCCAAGTAAAAACCCACTTTTATGCACATCCTCTCTTCTTCGTTTCTAAAGATTATTTATGATATTAGAGTACACAATATCTACTCAACGCTGCACAGCTTCTAACAATTCTAACTCGATCATCCATTTCATGCTCATTGCACACTGATGTCAGCATCCCTTGTCTTTTACTATATCCTGCTTATACATTAACTTATCTTATACTATATCCTATACTCCTTATATTATATTTTTAATTAAATTTAAATATATGTGAATAGATAAATATCAGTGTAATGAAGATTTTTCATGTCCCTTCATTACATATGTAACTTGTGAGGTATATATATTTTAACCTACATTTTGCTCCTTTCTTTCGCATATTGCCCCTTGCAGGTGCAGCTCTAGCTGTTTTCTCACGATAGCAGCCTATCTTTTCAAACAGAGCCGCCCTCGATCTGGGATTAAATTTCGGACCGAGTTTCCAATTCTGGCCACCTGCATCCGGAGCCCTTAAAAATTTCGAAGTTAATTTGCACCCATCCCCTCATATTCTGACGGTTTCTGAAGTCATTAAGTTTCGCTTTGAGTGGACAGCCACTTTTTTGCATAGTGCCGCGTTGTGAGGTGTTGCTAGGCTCCGCTCCGCATCGTCTTTGGCGAATTTTCACCGCCGGGGTTGCGCCTCACTACGATTGTGTTTTTGTTTTCTGCACTCCTTGTGTTAACGTTTCATTGGTCAGACCCGCGAGAACCCTACTCTCCTAGAGAGCGCGGTGTTTCTTGGCTCCTGGCAATCCTCTTGCTGTGTTTCGGCGCTTTTGGCGTGAGCATAGACTAGAAGTTCTAATAATTTTGTTAGACGGAGAGACAATGAGATGAAGTTTTAATACCCTTGCCGACGCGTGTTTTTGGTCGGAAAAATGTTTCCGTTGGAGCCACCTCGATCTTTGGCCAGCCTAAGCACTCTATCCTTGTTTTTCTTTACTGCGACGTTCCTGGCGTTATTTTTACTTAAAGCAACGAATTAATCTCCATAATATTTTATATAACGCAATAAATTAGTCTCAATCATATTTTTTATATAAAGCAACAATTTAATATCCATAATACTTTTAAACAACGCAATTGAATGAGTCTCAGTTACCTACTATTAGATCAAGGCAGAAGTGGACTATGTTATTTGTAGAGTATAAAGTGAATTATTTGATCTCATACTAAATAAAAGAATATCTCTCCATCAAGTCAGCGTGGAATTTTTATCTACCTGAAGTGACTCTCAAAATAAAGCCTCCTACTCTTCATTCTTAACCTACATACAGCTCCCTTCTTCTAAATGGAGCTCCGACTCTTCAGTATAAACAGTTTTAAAAGTCTTGATAAAAAAAATCAGAGAAAGCTAATTGCTTTTCTTTTTTCTACTGATCATTAATGATGACATCCTTTTAAATTGCATTCCTTTACATAAGAACCGAATCTACAATATTTTTATTAATATTTACCATTATAATCACTGACAGAAATGTGTAATAAAAGAGAGCATTTTATAAAGAATCAGTACCCAGAAATCAGTAAGTACAGGATTTCTTATTTAAACTTAACAACGTAAAAAAGAAGGATTTAAAAATCTTCGGCAATAAGCTAAAAGTACTTCAAACAATGGTCTCATTTAATCTGTATAACAAAGTAACTATTGAAACTTTTTCGTAAATAAAATTTAATGCAGATTAAATAGATATGTCCAGAGGCAAATTGGATTATAACTTTTTCTAAATTAGGGAAACAAATGGTTAATTTTCTCCTACCCCGAAAACAAAATGGTGAATTGAGTTAATCTTTCAAATAAAGACATGCCATGTAATACAGATTATAATTTAAATTTCCTGTATAAACAAGAAATATGATTGAGAGAAAGAGGATATAAGTAAACGAAAGACCAAAAAAGTAATTGAAAAGATAAGTCTCAAAATATTAATAAATGACAATGGATAATACCCGCAAAATCAAAAAAATTATTTATAACTAAGATTTAAAAGAAACTTTTAGATTTTGATTATTCCTCAGTTTTAGTGTTTAATGATAAGGGATTTCTTGAAAGGAAAATTTTAATAAAACTTCAACTTTCGTTGGAGCATATATTTTTATAATTTATTCTCTAGAGTTATATGAACGCTGTATTTTGCTTTGCATCGACATAAAATGCTAATAAAATTTCATGTTTGTATATATGTGTGACGATAAGAATGATGGATAACACACGTTTGTTTTAAAATTGTTTCAACTCTCCATATTTGCAAATAAAGTAAATAAAAATCTAGGAGTAGCTCACAAATAGTATAAATCAGTCATGCAAAATATAAAAATGGTTGACTGTGGTATACAACTGCTTTGAATTCGCAATGGGATTTTTGTGTAGTTTTAAAAAGGAAAAGCTGGCATTTCTTTTATATTTACTTTTATTTTTTTCTTTCCGTGCGTTATTGGCATCAATTCTTGCTTCGTTTATTTCACAGAAATCTTTTATGCGTATATACACTAGTATGTTGAAATAGCTGTTGAAATATCTTATTGTTAAGATATGAACATGTTTATTATCCTCTAAACCTATGGTTCTCAAAATGGGTTGATTGACTGAGTACATAGGGTGACATGGCAATGATGAGGAATACTAAAAACTCTTCGGAATCTTTTCATTCTTTCCACTAGTGATAAAAATTAAATTTGCGCAGATTTTCTTTTCTGGTCATGCCCAAGCATCAATAAAAATGTTCCGAAAGCGTTCGGAAAGGACCCATTTGATGGTGAACAGGAAACTATTGATCATCTGGTCGTCCACTGTGGATGCTTCTGTCAGCAGCGGAAGGAGTTTTTTCCGGTCTGTTCCTAAATTATCCGTTATCGAAATCTTCGAGAATCCGCTGTGATTACCAGAGTACTGGTATTCTCAGGTAAATGATAGGACTGTTGTACAATGAAATTGATCCTTGAGGCTCCTTCACCGACCAAGCTTAGATATTACGTAAGCACTCATTCGTTCAGGCAGGATAACCCACTGTACACTTCCTGTCATTAGATAGTTGATCGTGTATGGCTTGTTCCCTATGATCGGATGACTCTGTCGACATACTACAGTCGCTACGGACTGTAGACTGTGGTCGGAGAGTCTCATACGGAGCACCAATTTGTAGCTCTAGGTTGGTTGCCCTCATCTAAGTTTACCTCAGATTTCTTACTCGGATGGTAGTAGCAACCCAACGAACTTTCTTCTCGGTGGTTTATGTTTTTTGGGGTTGCTGTCCTTTAATCGGTTTGGCGATTAAGAGCTCGCATGTAATTCCAAACCTTTACCCGTGAGCTCTTCGGAGATGTATATGGAGGATTATTTTCTACTTAGCTTAGTGTTCAAATCGTTAGGTTAGATGTAAAGTTTGAGCATAGATATCCTCTGGCACACATTTACGGTCATTACACTGGAACTTGAGATTTGGAGTTAGAAGCATTTCGCGATTATAAAATTTTCTGCAGTTCATGGATAGAAGTAATAATAAAGTATCCTATAATAAATTTTATAAATTAAATTAATAATGGATAGAATAAATATGCACTTTAAAATAATTTTATTATTTACCTTTCACCTTTCAGAAATTAATATTCTATACAAGCACCAAAATTCATTCTTATACATTTTTGAAAAATAATAGAAATTTCTTTCTGTAAATTTTTGCTATACCAGGGTGATTTCTTTGGGGGCTTTACAGGATATCTCTGAACATTGCAGATACCCGGCATTTAGAACTACGCAAAATCTCAAACAATAACTTAGTGCACTTAAACGAGAGTTTGGAAAGAATCCAAAAATATTTTCCCATAAATTCTTAGGAGGAACACTATTTTGGAAGTTAGAAGTACCGTTGCTTTTTAGCCGGGTTTCTAACAAATGCAAATGTTAAAAAGACCCGAAGTATTGTTATGTATGTGGGAGTATAATTCTTAACGGTATCCATAAACTACAGTTTCTTTATACGCTTTCCTACTGGAATATAAATGATTTATTATACGATACCTTTTACTTTGTCATATATATTCAGTATTTTGCATTTGTTTAAACACATCTCTTTAAATTTCCAAATTTTTCCAAGTGCAAAATTTAAAAAAATTACATAAATTATTTTAGCCTTACTTGTGCAATTATTTTGTATTTGTTAAAAAAGAGAAATGTAAGTGTATATATTAGAATTTCATTTAAAATTTCATTTAAGCATTAAAATAAACATTGTAATTTTTTTTATCTTTTATAACCTAATTTAAGCATATTTTTATGGTTTATTATACGATACCTATTACTTTGCCATATATATTCAGTATTTTGCATTTGTTTAAACACATCTCTTTAAGTTTCCAAAATTTTCCAAGGGCAATATTAAAAAAAAATAAACAAATTGTTTCAGTCTTATTTGTGAAATTATTTTGTATTTGTTAAGTAACAGAAATGTAAGTGTATATGGTAGAATTTCATTTAAAATTTCATTTAAGCATTAAAATAAACATTGTAATTTTTTTTATCTTTTATAACCTAATTTAAGCATATTTTTATGGTTTATTATACGCTACCTTTTACTTTGTCATATATATTCAGTATTTTGTATTTGTTTAAACTCATCTCTTTAAATTTTCAAAATTTTGCAAGTGTAAAATTTTAAAAAATTACACAAATTGTACTAGTCTTATTTGTGTAATTATTTTGTATTTGTTAAGTAAGAGAAATGTAAATGTATATGGTCGAATATCATTTAAAATTTTATTTAAGCATTACAATAATCATTGTAATTTTTTTTTGTCTTTTATAACCTAATTTAAGCAAATTCTTATGATTTATTATACGCTACCTTTTACTTTGTCATATATATTCAGTATTTTGCATTTGTTTAAACACATCTCTTAAAATTTCCAAATTTCTGCAAGTGTAAACTTTAAAAAATTACACAAATTGTTTCAGTATTACTTGTGAAATTATTTTGTATTTGTTAAGTAAAATAAATGTAAGTGTATATGGTAGAATTTCATTTAAAATTTCATTTAAGCATTAGAATAAACATTGTAATTTTTTTGTTTTTCATAATCGAATTTAAACATATAGTGGATAACTGTACATTTCACGTAATGAAAAGTTAAACATTTTTACTCTTATGATAACTTTTATTTTGTCAGATATATTCAGTATTACAATAAACATTGTAATTCTTTTGTGTTTTATACTCTAATTTAAACATGTAGTGGATAATTAAGTGAATAATTGTACATTTCACTTAATTAAAAGCTAAACTTTTTTACTCGTATGCTATCTTTTACTTTGTCAGATACATTCATTATTACAATAAACATTGTAATTTTTTTGTCTTTTGAAATCTAATTTAAACATATAGTGGATAATTAAGTGGATAATTGTACATTTCACTTAATTAAAATTTAAACTATTTTACTCTAATGCTACCTTTTACTTTTTCATATATATCCGGTATTTTGCATTTCTTAAAACACATCTCTTTAAATTTTCAAATTTATGCAAGTGTAAAATTAAAAAAAAAATTACACAAATTGTTTTAATCTTGTGTAATTATTTTGTATCAAGTAAAAGAAATGTAAGTGCATATGGTAGAATTTCATTTAAAATTTTGTTTAAGCATTATAATAAATATTGTAATTTTTTGTCTTTTATAATCTAATTTAAACATATAGTGGATAATTAAGTGGATAATTGTACATTTCACTTCATTAAAAGCTAAACATTTTTACTCGTATGCTATATTTTACTTTGTCAGGTATATTCAGTATTATTATAAACATTGTAATTATTTTGTCTTTTATAATCTAATTTCAACATATAATTTATAATTAAGTGGATAATTGTACATTTCACTTAATTAAAAGCTAAACATTTTTACTCGTATGCTATCTTTTACTTTGTCAGATATATTCAGTATTACAATAAACATTGTAAATTTTTGTCTTTTATAATCTAATTTAAACATATAGTGGATAATTAAGTGGATAATTGTACATTCCACCTAATTAAAAGTTAAACTTTTTTACTGTTATGCTATCTTTTACATTGTCCTATATATTCAGCATTTTGCATTTGTTAAAACACATCATTTTAAATTTTCAAATTTATGCAAGTGTAAACTTTAAAAAAGTTACTCAAATTGATTTAGCCTTGCTTGTGCAATTATTTTGTATTTGTTAAGTAAGAGAAATGTAAGTGTATATGGTAGAATTTCATTTAAAATTTTATTTAAGTATTAAAATAAACATTGTAATTTTTTTCTTTTATAATCTAATTTAAACATATAGTGGATAATTAAGTGGATAATTGTACATTGAACTTAATTAAAAAAACTTTTTTTCTCATATGCTACCTTTTACTTTGTCAGATATATTCAGTATTACAATAAACATTTTAATTCTTTTGTCTTTTATAATCTAATTTAAACATATAGTGGATATCTAAGTGGATAATTGTACATTTCACTTAATTAAAAATTAAACTTTTTTACACATATGCTACCTTTTACTTTGTCATATATATTCAATATTTTGCATTTGTTAAAGCACATCTTTTTAAATTTTCAAATTTATGCAAGTGTAAAATTTTAAAAAAATTGCACAAATTATTTTAATTTTACTTCTGTAATTATTTTGTATTTTTTAATAGAAATGTAAGTGTATATGGTATAATTTCATTTAAAATTTCATTTAAGCATTACAATAAACATTGTACCAATATGTCTGATCACGTTGTCAATAATCTTGCAACTGTTTTAAAAATTGGATGAACATTTTTATGGTACAATGTATTTAAATGTACAGATTTAATAGGAAAATAAATGGGATGTAAGAATAGACTTTATAGACGTTGTAAATTTATAACAATAAATAATAATTCTCTCATTTATCCATCACGTTGACTTGTATAGTTTTACATTACCACTTTCTCTAACATACTATATACACAAACTAAAATATGAATACTCAAACTTTGCCTATTCTGTTAAAACAAATCACGTTCTTTTTTCAAAATAAAAAATTAATAATGACCATTTTTATTCTAACATCTACTTCAGAAAAAAAAACTCAGTAATAACGTTGCAATTTTTTTAAACACAAACGTTTAAAAAACATAAATAATATAATAATCACAACTAGTAACTATAGTAACCAATCACAAAATATAATGTAAAGGGGAAATATTAGAGTCAAAATATTTTACACATTAAATTGATGCAAGGGTATTTTTAATGTACTAAATATATGATTATTTTTCTTGGGTCATAGAAAGGGAAAATGTATTTTGATTAACAGCAATAATGTTACGGGGATACAAAAATATATAGAATATTATATAATATAATATTTTTCTTGTTAAAATTTTATTTAAAATTAAAATGTAATTTATAGTTGAATTTTGAAATTAATGGTAGCACATTTATTTTTTGTAATTTTTTCAAGAAGTAAGTGCTCAGACTTTCATTTTATTTATTTTTAAATAAACGTGAAAGGAAAAAAAAGTTTTTTAATCAGGATTTGTGGTTAAAAGTAAATGCATAATATATTAAAAGTAAATAGATTTCTTTTAATTTTTAATCTTTAGTATACCAATTTATATACGAAATAAAAATTTAAATAAAAATGTGCTATTTTTCAATATACGAGATATTTCTTCTATTATATTTTTACTAAGAATAAATGCATAGAACGCAATGTATAGCTTGAATTTTATCTTTCCAGTAAAGATCACGTATATTTCAATGAAGGATGCATAACATATAGGATCTGTTAAGTTAGGTAATTAATGGCAACGTTTTCTTATTATATATCTTTACCTTATTCTTTTATTTTAAGAGAATAGATACCCGAATGCATTATTCACGTTTTAGATAAAGCGAAAAAATATTTAAATGAACTGTTTGTCGATTCATTAAATTCACTTAAATAATCATTCTTCAAGAATAGTCACTCGATGAAAAAATTGTTTGTGCAATGTAATTAATATATGTCTTGAGGAATATAAATTTTGATCATAAGGGGAGGAGGAAGAGGTATAGAAGAGATAAGAAATAATTGAGTGTTTTTAGAAACAAAAAAGTCTTAAGAGGATGCCTTTAACAAGTGCACATGGATGGTAACATTTTTTTTCTAGTAGGAGAGCTTAACTTTTGTGGCGATTCATGTGTGAAAAGATAAAATTTTGGGAGCAAAAAATAAGGCGCTGCTTAGATATGTAGAAAAGAAATATAACAACCATATCTCTCCTAAAAATTTTTATTTATGCATAATTTGAAGAAAAATTATTTAATGCCTCATATTTGGTCATATATTTTAAAACTGAAAATTAGCATACTCACAATACTTCCCGTTATTTAAGAGGATATGTTTATTACCTAATTCGGAATTTAATTGCATATGGGGTAATAATGATTTTTATTTATGCATAATTTGAAGAAAAATTATTTAATGCCTCATATTTGGTCATATATTTTAAAATTGAAATTAACATACTCACAATATTTCCTGTTATTTAAGAGGATATGTTTAATACCTAATTCGGAATTTAATTGCGTATGGGGTAATAATGATTTTTATCTATGCATAATTTGAAGAAAAAGTATTTCATGCCCCATATTTTGTCATATATTTTAAAATTGAAATTAACTTACTCACAATATTTCCCGTTATTTAAGAGGATATGTTTTTTACCTAATTCGGAATTTAATTTCTTATGGGGTAATAATGATTTTTATTTATGCATAATTTGAAGAAAAATTATTTAATGCCTCATATTTGGTCATATATTTTAAAATTGAAATTAACATACTCACAATATTTCTCGTTAATTAAGAGGATATGTTTATTACCTAATTCAGAATTTAATTGCATACTTGGTAATAATGATTTTTATCTATGCATAATTTGAAGAAAAATTATTTAATGTCTCATATTTGGTCATATATTTTAGAATTGAAATTAACATACTCACAATATTTTCCGTTATTGAAGAGGATATGTTTATTGCCTAATTCGGAATTTAATTGTATATGGGGTAATAACGATTTTTATTTATGCATAATTTGAAGAAAAAGTATTTAATGCCTCATATTTGGTCATATATTTTAAAATTGAAATTAACATACTCATAATATTTTCCGTTATTTAAGAGGATATGTTTATTACCTAATTCGGAATTTAATTGCATATGGATTAATAATGATTTTTACCCATGCATAATTTGAAGAAAAATTATTTAATGGGCTATATTTGGTCATATATTTTAAAATTGAAATTAACATACTCACAATCTTTCACGTTATTTAAGAGGATATGTTTGTTACCTAATTTGAAATTTAATTGCATATGGGGTAATAATGATTTTTATTTATGCATAATTTGAAGAAAAATTATTTAATGCTCCATATTTGGCCATATATTTTAAAATTGAAATTAATATACTCACAATATTTCCCGTTATTTAAGAGGATATGTTTGTTACCTAATTCGGAATTTAATTGCATATGGGATAATGATGTTACATTTAATTAATTATTCATTAAAGTCAAGATAATTGTAGATAGCAGTTTTTATTAAAGAATCAAATTAAAGTTTTCCACAAAAAAGGGTTTTTTCTTTCGAGGGACAATCTAAAGAGAATCTTTAACATCTACTTGGTTTCACTCACTGGGTTTTAAAATCTACTGGGTATCTAAAATGATAATAAACAACCTATACCTTATTATAGTTATAGAAAGATTGTACTGAATCAACGCATATATCGGGAATAATAGTTTAAAATTAAGTTTTAATAAAAATTCATCATGCCTGTAATAACGCATCTGCCCGAATACCAAAATTCAAAATGCTAAATGCTAGAAAAAACAGTGCCTGCTGTGGATAACAGAGTTGAAATCTTAAGAAAAAAGGGATACTTTTTTCTCAAGCTTCTGAAGTTTTTCGAGGAAGTTCAGAAGAAACATTTAGTTACATTAAAAAATTGGAAGATACTTGATCTGGCTAAAAGACAAAGGAACGTCGTGTGAAAGCATGAAATCTATTATTAAAGTAAACACCTGGTAAAGTAGCTTTTACACCTGCAACAGCATATTTAGAAATGTTTAAACATGAAAAGAAGAAACGAAATTTCTTTAATGAAAAACAATAATGAAAAATGAAAAAAAAGCATGATTTGACTGACAAAAAATGGAACATACTGGATCTGGCCAGAAGTAAAAGAAACATCATGTGAAAGCATGGAAAAATACATAGAATAAAGTCATCAATTCTCATAAACAAGAGATCAGTCTTATTTTTATTGATAAGAGTTTGAACAAATAATTTAACTATTATTAACATTACAACTTCATTTATTAACTTACTGTTGAAAATATCACTTTTAAAGAGTTTTTAAAAGTATTATGATATGAGTCACACTCTTAACATTAGAGAAGATATTCTAGTGATTATATTAGAATTTATTGTTGAAAATACACAGTATTAAGCATCTAACCTTCTTTATCATAACCCGCTTTATATAGAAAAAGGGATAACAGTTGTACGATGTGTCACATCCATAACTAGGGAATAGCCGAATAGTCCAGCAAATTCAAAACAGTGATAATTGTAGAAGATTTGCCTTCAAGGGATATATAAACTAGTGACGGTGGCATTAATACCATTAAGGAAAGCGAATTATGTAGCCCACAAAAATCAACATCAAGATGTTCTCTGAAAGATGCAATCTTTAAATTCACTAATTATACCATAGCACTAAAGGAAAACCTTAGAAAAACCTTAGAAACTGAAATCTGTTATACAAATATGTCATACGAATATTATATACATATACATAGAACTAATTAGTGTACTTATCGTAAAAAGTTTTGGTAAAAAAGCTATTTTGATGAAACTTTCTGGCAACGATTTTAGACAGTTATCTGTGCCATGTGATATAGCGGCTTTCGCGAGAAATTATTAATTTGGTAATCAGTCATAATCTGTGACTCAGCAGATGTAAGTGATTTCCAAATTAGAATGCGTGCAGTAATACTTTTCATAGGTGCAAAAGGTGTAATTAAAGTGATGCTTATCTACGTTTAAATAAAGTGAATGGTGAAAATGTAATGCCAACTAAACCTTTCACAATATGGGGCATCATGTTTGAGAATGAACATACAAATAATGATGAAGCTAGGATTTAGAGCAATTGGAAATATAGGATCACCGTTCTTATAGTGCATACCTTTGAGCTTGCGATTTTCCTGCTTTTTGTAAAATAAAACGAATTACAAAGCAATTATACCATTCGAATGACTAAGTAAAATTCTCAACTAAAGACTGGTTATAGAATGTAGGACGGGAATTCTTTGCAGGAAGCATTAAAAACGTGTACTACGGCTCAAGAAATGTTTAAATAACAGACTTAATCACGTCGAAAAATAAGTTTTACTTTAAACTTTAGTATAAAAATAAATTTATTGTAAAATTCTGATCCTGATTTGATTTCCATAGCATTTCAACTAACCTTTTGACTGCATATTGTGCATAAAGTAATAACATCGGTAGTACTTATAGTACCGGGATTGGTTTCCAGATCTATTTTGAAATATAATGGCTAAAGCAGTCGAATTTTGGCACACGAAAAAGGTATACACCAAGGCCTACTGTTTAATGAATTGAAAAGTCAACAAATATACCAGAAAGCAATAGAATTCAAACACTATTATAGGAAAATGCCATAAATCTCACAGAGGTTTAGGAAGACTGTATTAAAAAACTAAGTAAAATATATAAAATTAGAACGCTGCATTAATACAGAATTCTAGTTTTATTTACGGCCCTTACAGTTTTCGTGTTTGAGAGCACTTGATCACATGACATTGTTGCTAGATTGTCCTGTTCCTGCCAGATTATATTCAACAGGGTTATCAACGATATTCACAGCACATATGGTGCTTTGGCAGTATTAGAAATTCGTGGCAACAATTGGAATCGTTTTTTCTCAGCTCCACAAAAAACTCCAAACTTTGTTAAACCCGGTGAGATGGAAGCCTTACAAAAGATGTACGTCATCTTTAGGAGCTTACCCAATCTAAATCAGTATAATAAAAAACTTGAATAAAAATTAAATTGTATTTGGCACTTTGTAGTGCCAAATGCAATTTAATAAATCTGAATTGTTTTTGTATTTAAATCAAGGTTTGTTTTTGTTATAGTCGTCTTACGGTTTTTAGTATAGGGTTTTAAAATAACTAACTCAAGGCTAATACAAGGATGTTTGTTGATATTATTTTGACACTGTAAATATCTTTTATCCCTTTTCTTTGATGCATAAAATAATATAGACAGTTATATTTATATGATTCCAATTTTTAAGATAAAAAATTATGATTCATATTTCAAGAAGTTATTAAGATCGTTAATTCCCTATATATACCCATTGAACTAACAGTGAGGAAAAAATGTAAAAGCTTAATTTCACACAATGCCATTGTTATAAAATTTTATTAAATGAATCAGCGTTCTCAAAGTAATTTATGATTTTCTGATCTATTAATTATTTTCCAAGCATGAACCGTTAGTCTTTTCAAACGGATTACTACATTAACTCCCAACTGATTAATTTTGAAAAGTTTAATGTATCAAATAACATGAAATCTGAATGTA
>CM063505.1:52380836-52443336 GCA_032207245.1 Pardosa pseudoannulata
TAATAGCAAATAATTGAAAAATTGTAGAATATTTCATAGGATTGTTATCTACTTTCATTAAGAAAGAACAACTGTTTGATCAAAGCATAAAAATTCTACAAATTATTTATTGATTGTCGTGCCATAAGTATGCTGAATGTTAATGGGTTAAATATCTCTTCTATTTCCTGATACTCTTATACTTTATGCCAAACTATGGCCGAATGGTAGAGCGCTGCTCTTCGGAACAGGAGTTGGCGGGTTCTAATTCCGCTGTGGGTATGGCTCTTTTGAACTGGCTCTAAGCAAAATTCTAAGCACTATTGTGTGCAAAATAGGAGGCAGTAGCGCTCCAAATCAAACTTATATTTCATTCTTCTTAGTACCTTGCAATATTTACATCTTTTTTTTAAGTAAACATATACATTCTTCATATATGATTAATGCATAATTAAGGATTTTTTGCATTATCTATAAGAACCGTTTTTCTATTAAAAACAGAGTGAAATGACTAAGTTGTGAAAGTTTGATCTGATAGAAAAAAAATCATATTTATTTTAACTAAAATTTTTAAACTGACAGGTTTTTTTTAATTCGGAGAGCAGAATAGACAATTATCCTAGCACCAGAGATCAAATGTACACGCATTCGATCACGGTTGCAAAGCTGCTACTAATCTAGCACTACCTTGTGTAACATGTAGCTTAAGGATTACTACTGATAAATCCAATTGCTTATAAACTTACACAGAATCCCCCAGTATTTGCTATTTTATCTCAAATATACTGCTAATATTTTGAAAATGGTTTGATTGTTTTTAATTTAACATCCTTTGATTTCCAAATCATTGTGTGTCGATACACAACTCATGAAAAGAAAATACTTCATTCAAAATTTGTAAATAGAGGATAACTCAAAACCAGTGGAACACACTTATAGGTTTTGGTTTGGTTTGGAGCGTTACGGTCTACTTTTTGCACCACGAGGACTAATGAGACCGGGACCTACTGGTTCAAGCTGATTCTGAACGGGTACGAACATCCATGCCATAGTGGGATTCGAACCCACGAACTCCGGTACTAAAGACCAGAACCCTAACCAATCGGCCATCGTTCGGCACAAACTTATAGGAGGGCACAAAGATTATTTAGAACCACATGTCACTATAGATTCCATAATGTGTTCGTCCTGCGGTAGAGAACATAGAGGAATTGATTCCGCTGGACTTCAGAATTAGCCGAAAGGCTAAATATGTTGATGAAATTAAAAGTAAACAAATAAGCTCTAAAATTCTAATACTAAGAGATACATGTAGAGTGTACATATTGAAACGTTAATAATAATCAATGAGAAGACGTACTAAACGAATAGTGGTTAGGAATTAAAAATACATTTTATTTATTAAGTAGCTAAAAGCAAATGATTGTACTGTAAAAACAACATAAAATGAAAACTGTAACAGAATCAAAATCACTTTTATATAGAAGACTGTAACACTATGTTAGAGATTTGTTAGATATATGGTAATCATCGATTATCGATAATATTGCAGATGCTTAGAAATTTACTGCTGTCCTGTGAAGCTTATATAACTGATAGTGGTCGGACATATTCTGTAACATGTAGCATTATGACAAAGTAAAATTTGAAATTAGACTGCTACAATGAAGTATTAGTATTGTTTTTCTTTGTTTGTTTTAAATTGCAATTCAGAGTTTGCATTTTTGTTCCATATCGAATTGTCTGTTTGCCTCTTACACTCTCCAAAGTATGTTGCTTTGATATGAATATAATGATAGAAATAAGACTATATTTTTTCCAGTAGGGCTATACAAGATAAATATTTCAAAAATTAAGGATTTATTTAGTATTATTAAGTTTTTTGTTTTTCACATTTTTAAATAAGTGTTTTACCAGCACATTAAATTATAAATAAAATTCTACACCTGAAATACCTGCTAGGTTTGTCCTTTTTAACAAATAATTAAATTTAAATGTATTTAATGGATCTAAAAGGTTTGAAATATTAAAAAACTTTACAGTTAATTACTTTTCTGTGAAAAATGCTCAATATATTAACGAAACCACCATAAAAGTATGTGCCATAGAGTTATATACATACATTATATATATATATATATATATATATATATATATATATATATATATATATATATATATATATATATATATATATATATATATATATATATATATATATATATATATATATATTGTGTGTGTGTGTCGCTTACATATAATTTAATTTTATATGGACTACATTTCTCAAAACTAATTTTACAAAATGTCTATAAAATTTTCCCTCCCCCAAATAAAAAAGGAAATCTCATGAATAAATATGATTTCAAATTTTATTATCAGCTTCTTGTCTATAAATTGAATTTGAATAATTAGCATTCTAGTAATTTGTTCATAGCGTTTCAAAAAAGTAATTAACAAATTTTGTGGTTTAGATTGGTTGAATTTAGCTTTCATGATCATATAATATTAAAATTTTCATAATATTGCGCTCTAAATCCTATGATTCAAGTTTCTATCTCACTGTAATTATCCCTATACCAAAAGGTCCATTGATAAGGCAGTATAGCAATTACGTAATCTCTCCCTGCAGCTTCAACATTTGTTTCTTTTGTAGTTATTCACTGATTTGGAGAGAAAAGACATTATTTGTTTTATCTGTCCAGCCAGTTGTGATAACTAACCTTTAGCTATAAAACACCATGAATTTGTTTAAAATCTATCAACCTCTAAATGAGGTTAAATTTCGAACTAAACCGCATTGTAGTCATTAAGCTACAGGTACACACGGCGTGAATTCGGGATTTCACCTAATTTCAAACAAGACATGACCGGAAAATGATTTTGTCAAGCTGTAAACTACCGTACACGTTTAATCAGAGATAGTGAACTAAGTGCTAGAGAAAGCAGTAACCGAATTAATCTGTTTGTTCTCTCTTGAATTTAGTTCAAAGGACGTAAATCATTTGAATAATTTCAAGCAGTTTAACTCGATTTAATATATATATATATATATATATATTATATATATATATATCTCTATATATATATATATAATATATATATTTTTTTATATATCATATATATATATATATATATATATATATATATATATATATATATATATATATATATATATATATATATATATATATATATATATATATATATATATATATATATATATATATATATATATATATATATATATATATATATATATATATATATATATATATATATATATATATATATATATATATATATATATATATATATATACATATATATATATATATATGTTTGTGTGTGTGTGTGTGTATGATTGAATATCATGTTTGTAAAGTTTGAAATTTTCTTTATGAATTGGAAGACTATGGGAGTACAAAAACACTACGTAACAGCAGAGTGCTCCAAATTCTAGGAGAGAATTTTGCGGTCTGGTGACCTGCTGAATTTAGTATTGTATTGAAAAGAGAATGGATTACAATTTTCGAATAAACTTTAATGTTTTTGATACCAATACCGTTTGTCGAACTAAATATAGGGGATAGATACCACATTAATTAAAGCGAAATAGGTGATTCTTCCGGTTGAAGAGCACAGGTGGGGTGAAAGAATATCTTAGTGTAGTGGGTCATTGTACTTTAGGAAGACATTGCCACAATGAAAATGTTTACGGGACCCAGTCACCATTAACCAACATGGTGGATCTTAGGCTAGCTAGAGTCCCAAACCTGAGTTATGAGTTTGCTGTCTTTGCTTATTGAGCTACCATGGCTCAAGAATAAACTATTCATTTTTGGAATGAATGTTTTATTATAGTCTTTTGGAATTTTATTATAATGTTTTGGACAGTTTTAAATATATCACTTAATTTTAAAAGGGAAGATAACTCTAAACCTACAGAAATAATTTGGTTTGGTTTTAATCACTACGTTCTGTATTCTAAATATAAGATGAAAAACTGTAAAATGCTTGTTAAAATTTATTTTAAATTACTTTTATTATTTAAATTAAAATTTTTCATATAAAGTGCAGGAGATCAATAGAGTGTAAAAGTTGTGAGACCTTTTAAAGCATTCTGTAGAAAGATGTTTTATCTAGTATAGCCAAAAAAAAAAAAGAAAAAAATAACTGAAAGCTGAGGAAATATTTTCTGAAACAGATTTATTACGAATCACAAAACTATATGCTTAATACTTGGATTAACAATTTTCATAATCATATATAAATGATCATACTTAGTTTGCTGTGTTGTGAAACTTGAAAATTTTGAACAAAATGCTTTTTTTCTTCATTTTTTAATATTCAATTTCATTAGAGAAATTCCACCAAACGGAGTCATTGACATCCAATAGTTAGTGCGCTGTTCTTTGGTACAGGAGTTCGTGGTTTGAAATTCCACGACTGGTTTAGATATTTTTAGCCATTTGGAATATTCTTTAGGATAATATTCTTTAGAATATTCTCTCAAAAATCTATTCCTCGTGTAAAAGAAAAGCAGATCGTTTTGCCCTAAACGGAACCACCGAAGGTATGATCACTTTCTAAATTAGGAGATCACAAGAAACGTCCATGATCAGGTTTTTCATGGTATAATATGATAAAAGATTTATAAATTTAGTATTTCATCCCTACAGTGTGCATACACACTGATGATCAAGCATGCTTTTGCAATAAACACTAAGGTTATGCGTATGGTTAAACACCTAACCGGATATATGATTCGCTCCCCATGACTCCTGGCCATAAAAACGGAGTTTCCCACAGCAGGGCATGGTTCCACAAATGGGTTGTAGCCCCTGGGAGAATATTTTCCATATAGAAATGACCACTTAGAAAAATAACGTTCAATATTTTCTAAAAAATATAAGATGACAGACACTTTATAAAGGCCTACTTCATATTCTGAACAACTAAAGAGATACGCATGACAGCAATGGTCATTTAAACCATTATACCGAGAGCGAGTGAAAAATATACGATAGTTGGAAATACATAGCTTTTTACATTGCCTTTTTTAAAAATAGAAAATCATTCAAAAAACTGTGATCATAATTTATGATCATTAAATTCTTGATCTCTGATTTATTGATACTTTATGATTATGTTTTAACAGCAATTTTAATTGTAAACTAAACCAGAAATATTCAGAGTTATAAAATATATTTTGTGTTAGGAAATACATTGATATTTATATTCTATTTTCATGTTACTAAGTTACGACACTAGCATAATATCAAATTGCATATTCTTGATAAAAAAATATTCTTTACGGGTTGAATATCTGTTCCATTTTTGCAATCTCTTTTGTTGGGAAATCCAATAACGGAAAGGTTAATAGAACATGGCAAAAGGAAGTCTTATCAATGAAACCCGAGGAAAACTCTGATCTTCTTTATATGCTGAAATAGGAATAAAGGTTTGTCTCGATGAACATTTTTTTTCCTGTTAGCGTGGTCAGTGGTCCGAAATATTTGAATAGGAAAGGAATAATGTTTCTTTGAAAATTTCTTCGTGTACACAAAGAATTAGCCTAATAATCTTCTTTCAGTCTCGGGGTTTTTCTAAATTATTCTTGAGCCCTAATATTAAATAACGTAAAAAAAGGTACTATTCTAGGTAAATGTTTTGATATAGTCAGTTACAAAATCTAATTCGTCAAATTATATCATACACACACATGCATACACACACACACACACACACACACACACATATATATATATATATATATATATATATATATATATATATATATATATATATATATATATATATACATCTATCTATCTATCTTTATATATATATATATATATATATATATATATATACATCTATCTATCTATCTTTATATATATATATATATATATATATATATATGTATACATAATTTGTAATATATTTGTATATATACACATAATTTTTAAAGACATATTCATACATTATTTTTGAAATTATGACAACTTTAATTATGGTTTGAAAAAATTCCTCATCCCGTATGGTCCTATTTCTTCATAGTTGTCCATATTTTAAAGCTATTAATGTAAGCTTAATCTCTCTCTCTATATATATAGTAGACGACTCTATAGACGTTGACTATATTGCAAAATATTTTTAAATGAATTAATTGGACCGTTTTGATTGAAAAGTAATGAAAAATATTATTTTTAAAATAATTGACGATATCACACGTACGGTCATTACAAGCGCAATTAGATTAAAAGAAAAGACATACTTCGCCTTTACGAGGATTCGAAATGGGAGCGTCTCGAACAGAAACCCGCTGCTCTGACCAATGCACCACAGACACGTTGACAGGGAAAGATTTGAAGCGCCATTATAATAATATCAATAAGAGCGCAATTCTGGATTTTTAATAAAAAAAATTCTATCGGTCAAATTGTGAATCTAAACCCTTCTCGAATCAATTTAATTACATACACAAAATTACATCAAAATCAGTCCAACCTTTAGGAGGTGTTCTCTTCCACAGAGACAGAAGAATGTTTTGTACATATATATATATATATATATATATATATATATATATATATATATATATATATATATATATATATATATATATATATATATATATATATATATATATATATATATATACATATATATATATGTATGTATATATATATATATATATATATATATATATATATATATATATATATATATATGTATATATATATATATATATATATGTATATATATATATACATATATATATATATATATACATATATATATATATATATATATATATATATATATATATATATATATATATATATATATATATATATATATATATGTATATATATATATATATATATATATATATATATATATATATATATATATATATATATATATATATATATATATATATATATATATATATATATATATATATATATATATATATATATATATATATATATATATATATATATATATATATATATATATATATATATATATATATATATATATATATATATATATATATATATATATATATATATATATATATATATATATATATATATATATATATATATATATATATATATATATATATATATATATATATATATATATATATATATATATATATATATATATATATATATATATATATAACACTTCACAGGTAAAATAATTGATAATATCATCAATTATTTTACTTGTGAAGTGTTTTTGCTACCTATTGTATGTAAGTAATTTTTATTAACCCTTGGCATGTATGGTTTCATAAGTTCTAGCTGGTCATTTGCATTTACTTAATTTTTAACTATAAAGTCGCTATATTCGGACAATTTCAAATATCATATCTACCTTGTTCCATCGAGGAATTTTCCTTTTCTTATGTAAGAGTAAATAAGTGAGGAAAAGTTAAAAAAAATCTTTTGAAGTATAGAATATACATTAATATAATGACTTGTATTTTCCTATATATACTTGACAGTTTCTAGGACTAGGATACAAATGTATTTTAAATAGATTTATGAAGTAATTATGTTTAAATGAAATGCCAAAATTTCACAAATTCAATATTTTTATCAAAACATGTAATCCCCTTTTAAACCATCTTTACGCGAGTGTTAAGTTACACGATAAATGTAAATGGATTTCAGTTTTATAATAAACAATATAATAACATTAAAATATGTAATCAAAATTACAAAAACTTTTCAAAAATAGCTCTTAGAGGCTTATGTAATTGTTGTGTTAATCATTGTATAAATTATCTGGATATTCGGCATATTCGCTTTTACTTGCTACTTTGTTAAACTACAAGGGAGGGACGAACGGATTATAAAATTTCTATTGACTCCAGGCTTGGATTAAAATATATTGTTAAGTAATATAATGAAGAAGCAACGAAATGAACTTTACATGTATAACATTTTAAATAATTAAAAAGTTCAGTTAAATATCATCTTTCAGAAAATATATCTTGTCAGAATGGTGAAAAGAAAAAAAAATATTCAAGCTATCCCAAAATACTTCTGCAGAGCTGGTTCAAAGACGTTAGTACTAAACAAATTTAATAAACTTTATCTTGTTCAAATTATGCCAGTTTTGGGTATTAGAGTAACAGATATGTCTGGTAATTGTTTTTTATAATTAAAAACAAAGCAATACTCTACTATATCTTTGTGGAATCCAGGCTTATTTTTAAAACTCTTTAATGTTCAAAACATAAACAGAAGAGAAAACTAAATTAATTAAACCTTTTGAAATTTCAAGGTTTTCATCTTAACATATGGGAGCCAGCTAAACCAAATAAGTATGTTATTATCTTTAATACTCTGAAAGTGTGGAATCGCAATATCTTTGTGATATAAAAACTAATGATAACAGTCAGAAAACCTAAGATTATAAGCTTTTTCTCTATAAAATTTAGTTATCAAGGGATATTTATCCAGAAAATTTAGCTTTTTTGCCGAAGGATATCTGCCTCTATATGAAGCTTTTACACATGTCTGGTATTTGAAGTTTTATAGTTACTCTTTTACTAAAACGAAGACAAAATGACATTGTCAAGTCTGATGTCTACGATGCTAGTACAGAAGAAATAAAATATTTTCTTTTGTAATGCGTATTGCTTTTGACAAGTGTTTCATTAAAGTTTCGTACTGATATGATATTTGCCTAAAGGTTGTCCTTGATAAAAGGCCTAAGCTTTTTGATAACAATGATTGCACGGAGGATATTAGTTTTCTAGTTTTCTTGAAGAACAATATAGTTAAGTTACGATTTCTTAGAGAAAATGATGTTATTGTTTTTCAAAGTTGTGTTATTACCAATTTATAAAACTTCCGATTAAATGAGTAAAATATTCTTGAAATAATAAATTAAATTTTTATATTTTTTAAGTTTAAATGTTATTGGTAAAATATTACATGATGTGAATTTTATTATTTTAGAATATTAAAAAAATTCCCACGTAAAATGCTGAAATAAAATAAAGTAAGCAATTCAAACAAGTGTTTTCATGCTTAATTTCTTCACAATTACTTTAAAACAATCCATCATTGTCACGACATCCCGAGTGGGCTTTGAACTTCTCCTGAATTCGAATCTATGTTTTCCAGTTATTGGCCAGTGATTTCCTAATGGTGTCTCACAATATTTTAAATTCATTTTCGAAACAGTTACTTGAACAAAGTTTGGCTCTTCCTCTTTTTAAAAGTACCCTAAAGGTTCGGTTATAAAATTTCTTGTTAATTTTGTTGTAACTCATTCTAATAAGGTGCCCAACCCCTTGTAGTTTCTGAATTGTTACAAATTTGGTAATATCCGACTCTTTATGAATTTTGTGTGGTTTTAAATTAGTCCAAATCCATATGATATTAAACTACGAAAAATGTCTCTTAAGATTCTTGTCTCAAGTATTGAAAAAAATGTTTATCTTTCTGTTAATGGTTGTGTCTCAAATAACTATGTTATAATAGTTCTCGTTATGCTTTTGTACATATTTAACTTGGTTCTTTTAATGTAGCTACAGTAGAACATCGATTATCCGAACCTGGATTAACCGAAGTCAGTTTCTTCTCTTTTTCCCCTTTCTACCATCATCCAAAATTTTCTCTTTACAAACATGCTTTTTAAAAGTTTTCATTTTTTCTCACATTTTCTTATATGTAAGCCGTCTTTTCCAAACTACGAAAGCAGATAAATATTATGGAATTTCCTTTTTTAGATGTCCTTCTCCCAAGCACAATTCTCGGTATGAATGCTCTCTTCCCAACTTTCAAACATCACTGTTCTAAACAAAAGCACTCCACATTTCGAAATTTGGAAGATCCTACTGCCGATACCCAGAACAATTGAATGTTATTGCAACAATGACATTCAATTAAACGTCATATTAAACTAGATGATTATTGATGCATACTAGATTAACTGAAAATTTCGGTTATCCTACTTAGTCTCAGTCCCAATTACTTCGTATAATAGAGGTTCTACTGTAATTTTAAATACATCTGTTGCCCCAATGGTACACCAAAAGATTTGCAATGGTGGTTCTATGTTGTTAAAATGGAAATTTCCAATTCAAATATTCAAAACTATTGAGGGTATCAAATACTTAATTTCTCATTTCAAAGTACAGTATGACAGAAATATTTCTGATTGACAACACAAATTCTACCCAGATAATTTACAAATACGTACCTCACTGAAATTATGTAGTAGATTCTGTGGTAGATTTAATTTATTGGCAGAATGGATGTCAGGCATTTATCTTATTATCCATCATTTTTAAAAGTAGTTGTAAAAACCCAAATTAAACTTTGTACTTCTTTTCTCACGAATTTCTTACTTTATCTCAATCAGAAAGGAACATTCCAAGGTTTAAAATACAGAATACAGCTTGAAATTAAGCACAGCATGACTAAAAGATTCCTGATTGAAAACACAGATTTTAACCAGACTCGTACATTACTGAAACGAATTCGTACATTACTAAAATTCTGTAGTAGGTTCTGTGGGTTCTAATTTACTGGCAGCATGAATGTTAATCATTTATCTTATTAACCATTATTTTTAAAAGCAATTGTAAAAAATTAAATTAAACTTGTAGTTTCTTACGACGAACCTCTTACTGTATCTCAATCAGAAAAGAACTTTCCAAGTTTTAAAATACAGAGTACAGCACGACTGAAAGATTTCTGATTGACAACACACATTCTAACCAGACAATTTACAAACATATATATCACTGAAATTCTGTGGTAGATTCTGTGGGTTCTAATTTACTGGCAACATGAATGTCAAGCATCTATCTTATTAACCATCATTTTTAAAAGCAGTGCTAAAAATCAAGTGAAACTTGACATTTCTTTTCTGGCGAACTTGTTGCTTTATCACAATCAGAAAGGAACTTTCCACGGTTTAAAATACGGAGTACAGCATGAAATTAAGTACAACACGACTGAAAGATTCCTGATTGACAACAAACATTTTAACCAGACTCGTACATTACTGAAACGAACTCGTACATTACTAAAATTCTATAGGAGATTCTGTGTGTTCAAATTTACTGGCAGCATGAATGATAGGCTTCTATCTTATTAACCATTATTTTTAAAAGCAGTTGTAAAAAATCAAATTAAATTTGGAATTTCTTTTCTGATGAACATCTTACTGTATCTCAATCAGAAAAGAACTTTCCAAGGCTTTAAAATACAGAGTGCAGCACGACTGAAAGATCATTGATTGACAACACAAATTCTATTCAGACAATTTACGAACATGTACATCACTGAAATTTTGTAGTTGATTCTGTGGGTTCTAATTTACTGTCAGCATGAATGTTAGGCATCTATATTATTAACCATCATTTTTGCAAGCAATGGTAAAAAATCAAATGAAACTTGACATTTCTTTTCTGACGAACATGTTGCTTTATCTCAATGAGAAAGGAAATTTCCAAGGTTTAAAATAGCTGTTAGTTTAGTTTTCCACATATAAAGTAGTATGAGCTTTACTAAAACGTGCTAAGTAGTACTAAAAGTACATTTTTTGATGAAATATCGACATTTTAGTTTTTTATATCTAACTTGGAAAGATGATTCATTACATTTTAGAGTATGTTGAAAGAAATGTATCTCATGTAGAACTCTAAGTTAAGGTTTATATCATCACTCACAAGGCCGGAATTGCTAGAACTATCTTAAAAAACTTATTCTTTCCTGTCGGAGAGAACTGAGGACACATGAAACATGACCAAAAATCTCTTCCAACAATAGATAGTCTTGAGAGATCACTGAAGTAAGTAGAAAATCCTTTTTAATAACTGAAGTTTTAATTTTTTAAGATAGGAGATTTTAATGAAAGAGCCGCCAAATTTCATACACTGATAAAAAACTAGAAAATTTTTAACTCCCCAAAATTTTAATCGTATAAATATTGATTCAAAATATATATTATACGAATGTGTTTTGAAACAACTAAATGTATAATTATGGAAATCAATTTTCAATTTTTCATTTAAACACGAATAACGTATTCAGGCCCACGGAATACATTTCGTGTGTTTATGTCATGAAACCCCAAAGATATTTAATACTTTTCACTCAAATTTAGAGTAATATTTGAAATGTTTCAAGTAAACAAGTTTTGGTATTTTTTTTCTGTTTTAAGTCAGATTTTTTAGTTGCTTTGTTGGAAAAAGCAAAGTGTGTTCTTTCTCAGATCCTAAATTTTGATATATTATGAGGATGGGGAAAATATTAAAAAATACTGTCCGTTGAAACACACTGGAAAATATTGATAAAAATTAACAAATATATTTCCTGAAACATATAGTTTTATAATATATCCGTTTATTTTAATTCTACGTTGATATCGTGTTTTTACTTTTTGCTGATGTTATTGACTGATTCCAGAGTTTGTGGATGTATGTACATTCTCTTTTTAAACAAAACACTGTAACTTGAAAAGATACATTCAAATGCCTTTAAAGATTGAAGATATTTTGCTGAAATGCATTTGTAGGGAATAAACTACCATCATGATTAAAGTTTGTATTTGAATGTGTCTCTTGTATTTTCGAAGAGGTTTTATTTTGATCCATAAATTAAGTATCTTTTTGCTGAAAACTATATATGTTGTACTCGAGTCCCTTCAAATATAGAAATCTCTGTGCGATATGAAGATATTCTATCCATTAAAAATATTTTTTTTTCTTTCAAATACAGAATTAAACATATACTCGTATAACGTTTACAAAAATGTTCTATGATTTATTTTGAAATTACAGGATTTGGATACTACTTAATATCATCCCACTTATTCAAAAACTATTATAAATTTAAATTTTGTGTAATTTTCACTATCATGTTATATTTAATTGTATAGTAGTTAAAGTGTCACAATTGCACCCAAGGAACTTGGGTTTGATTCTCGAGAAAGAAAGTGTTTGTATTTTTTATGAAAATTCTTATAAGCGAGTGCGGTGTTGCCAGGATGAAATGGTCAGTCTCGTGGTATCTGGAAAATGTAGATATTAATTGTTTTCTTTGTTTGAAGCCCTGATGTGTACTTTTTTGCTACAAAATCGCTAATGAGATCGGGATCTACTGCTTAAAACCGATTCTGAACAGCTACGAACATGTATGCTAGCAGGAGGATTCGAAACCACGAAAACGGAGAACGAAAAGCAGCGTCCTACCCATTCGGCAATCATTGGGGAAATGCTGATGGAAACAACTGCCTTAACATTGGAAAAATATATAGGTGTGTACTAATGTACTTTCCCAAGGTGGATAGCACGTGCATACACAGCTGTGGACTAAATTTCTAAGAAGACCCAACTGGGGGTTTCGAGTGCTAATGAGGGACCCCTGAAAAGGAGTTACAGCTGATGAGTTGCAGAAGTGTAGCGGTCAATTCCAGGCAGGAAGGTATGGGTGCATTAGCGAGGCAATAATGTCAGTTTTCACCAAAGGGGGCATTTTAATGAGCCCAGCTTCACACCTGAAGAGGATGGAGATGTGGGAAAATTCCAGCATCAAAGGACTGGAAAAGAGAAAAAAAAAGGGGCTTTGAACCGAGGTGTAAAGTTGTGAAAAAATTGGAAGAAAATTGAGGTCAGGAGTTAAGATTTGATGGGTGCATCGTGAGAGTCCGTGAGCAAGCAAGAGAGTCCCTGAGCAAGCAAGAAGCCCTGGACAGGAGATATTGTCAGATCCCTCAATCTAGAGCTCGCGAGCAAACAAAAAAAAGCCCTGGACAGCAAATGGAGATATTGCCTGATTCCTCAATCCAGAGCCCTTGAGCAAACAAGAGATCCCGCTACAGCAAACCAATATATTGCTTGAATCCTCAGGCCAGAGCCCGAGAGGAGAAAGTGACGACTTTTATGCCGGCACCAAGGTTTATCTTCCCTAGAGCCCTGCCCGAGTACCTGCTTCCCTTTGAATGTCTAGGAGTAAACCGATTTAACATATTCATGATTATTACTTAGGCCTCAGATAATTACTTCCATATTTTGATTAGGGAATATTATTTAAAGAAAAAAAAGGAAATTGTAATTGATTATTATATTGATGAATATCGAGTTAATGAATGCCATATATTAAGCAGAAAATAAACAATGCATAAAATAAATCCTTTAGTTAATATATAAGGCATTTCCTTTTAATTTTGTGTAATATACTGTGTTTTTAATTTTGTGTAATATATTTTACTGTGTTTCCCCTTGAAAGAATGAACATTGGTGTGTGGGTTGTAACTACTATACAACAAGGTGTAATCTTATTTTTTTTGTATGAATTTTATTAATTAGTTAAAAGCTTTTTATTTAAATTTTTAGTGAATGTTTAATTATAAAAATTTACTTTACTAGTAAAATATTGAAAACTTAAAAAATTACTTTCAGAGGCAGACGAATACTTTAATAAGCTTTAAGTTATTTTCTAAATTATTCTCTTTTATTTACTATTTCTGGAGAAACTTTTTGGATTATTTTATCGGCATATATTGTTGTTGAATGCGGTTGTTTGCATAGAAAGAAGATATTTATCAGTTTTATCAGCATTTAATTGGCTCTTACACGCAGTCATTTTCTGAAAATTTGTAATTAAAAGGAATTTTATTCCGTGATAAGTTCACATTCCAAACATTAAAAGAAATTTTCTTTAGAGAGAAGTTCCATTTCATCTGCATTGTAAATAACAATTTTCGCCTCCACTCTGGAGAGGATAAAATGAATAGAAGCATCTCCTTTGCCGTTTATGAGCAAGTTTCAGTATATTTACCGACTGAATATTTGAATGTGAACAAGTGTTCTGAATGAAAAGTATGAGGGAAAAAAAGAAGTTTTCTCTTAGGTTTCCATATTGTTATTCTTAAAATAGATTGGAAATTTCCGTTCCGAGAACTGTTACTGAAAACATTCCAGGTTCATTTCAAATGCTGGGAATAGAAATTTTTATTTCAAACTTAACTTTTGCATAGAACTAGTAATTTATTTTATTTATTTATTTTTTTTTTGCTGTTCAGTATTCCAAAATAAATTGCGTACCGATATTTATTACTTAAAGATGAAATGCAGATGCATGACTTTGAAGTTTTATAAATTTGAACTGATAGATCGTGG
Source organism: Pardosa pseudoannulata (assembly GCA_032207245.1). NCBI lineage: Eukaryota > Metazoa > Arthropoda > Arachnida > Araneae > Lycosidae > Pardosa > Pardosa pseudoannulata. Next base: position 52,395,988 of record CM063505.1, read on the forward strand.
TTTAAATAATGTTAAAATTTCTACTCTGAATAGGAAGCGCTATAAGATATATTTATGGATATTTACTAATCACTTTTTTAATGTAATGTCAAATTAAATAGATTTATGCTAATAATCTTTATACAAATGAATTATTACTGTGGTTTTAAGCTATACAATAAAAACAGAATATATACAGAAAGTGACAAAATAGAAATCCATTTACTTGGAAAGTTATAGAGCTAAATTATAGTAGGTCATGTATTTGGAAAATTTTAGAAGCCCAGTGACTTGGGTAAACACTTTGTGCTCCCTAGCGGCAGGTCCGATTGGGCTGAGTATGATTGAATCAGCCTTTCATCCCTTCAGTAGGCACACTAACTGAGGACCAAGCGGGTTTGAGAACTCAGTACTGGGGGTTCCGCGTAAGTAGAGAATATCTCCCAGTATTAACCGATTAAGATTCAAGGACAGCAACCTCCGTAGACAGACAGAGACCACTTAGAGGATAATTTATAGGGCTATCTCCTTCATCCGAGCAATAAACCTGAGCCAATCCTGGATGGGTGCAACCGACCTTAAGCAATGGATCGGTGTCCCGGGTTGGACTCTCAAACCGCGTATACAGTCAGGCGATTGTAGCATGTCAAGAGAATCGTCCGATCGTAGGGCAACATGGCATAAGCATTCGAATAATCTAGTGACAGGAAAGGTCTTTCGAACTTTGAACTGCTTGTACGAAGAAGCGCTCACCCAATCTCTGCGGTTCAATGCAGACCGATTTAGTAGTATCAAGTTCTTCGAACAACAGGACGATGATTTTCTTGAGTCTTACATGTATTTTGGAAATCACAACGAGTTCTAGAAGATTAACCAGAAGAACTAACCAGTTGGTAACCAACGGGAGGACTACCGCAACCACTGAAGTGTCCACGGTGGAAGACCAAATGGTCGATGGTTCCCTGTTTTGGAGGTTGAACTTAAGTTTGACCACCTAAGCTGGACATATGCTTTACACCTCTGAGCCCTTCGTGTCAAAGACGGAGATTAGTACCATAGGCCATAGCCTCACTTGTTGGTTGTAGAGTTGTAGAGTTTAGTTTTATCATGATTCATTAGTGAAAGACGGCTAATCAGTGCTTAAGTGAGATTAAAAACTATTGTATCTTACTCTTGTTTTTTATGAGTGACAAATTGTTAGTGATCCATTTACAGTGGGGAAACCATTTTTCACTTTTATATGATACATTATTTTCTCTTTTTGATTAAGAGTATATTATTTCATAAAGTTATCGGTCATTATTAATTAATTTTACTAGCTTTTTACAAAGATGTTCTATTTGAAAACGTAAAAAATTAGAGAGATTTAAAAGGTAAAAAGAAAGGCAACTATTCCCTAATATGAAATTTTGAAATAAATATAATTAAACCATGTGATATTAGTTAATGTATTTTGTAGAAAGGAAATTCCTGTTTGTAAATTGTATAACTATAAAATGACTATTAAATTAAAAAAATGTAATTAAATAGCAGCATATAATTTAAAATTTGTGATATTAGTTTTAAATTCTACATTTACAAAAAAATGTTTGCTTCAATTAAAACTTCTAGATACTAATTTAGTTTCCTGTGCGTTAATAAGTTCAAAATATTTGAAACTTAAAATTTGCTTGATAAAACATTAAAAAAATATTTAGACATAAATGCTATTTTGATATTTAAAGGATGTTTTGTCGGTTAAAGCAACTATGAAAATGGAAAATATTTTATACTCGGAAAGGAAAAAAATATTTACAAGGAAAATAAAATTAAGTAGGTCAAAGATGCTTTGTTTGGTCAGCTTGAAGGCATACAATATTAAAAGTACACAAAATAGGATCTTTAGGGATTCCATCCGAACATTGGTTATTATTAGGTAGACTAACCCATCCTATGGTTGACTGTATTTTGATAACAATAACAGAGAAATAAATAACAGAGATCTATGAAATGTTTCAGCAGAATAATATATATTTTTGTTATTGTTTATTCCAGAAGCTTGAAGTTGTGAAATTTATTATGTATGTCGCTTGGGGGGCTTTCGTTATTAAATATTTCGTTCATATTAAAAAAAATGTTTCATACAACTGAAAGAGGATATTGGATAAAAAATAATATATATATTTGGTTACGTCATATCTGTTTTCTTGCACAAATATATATTGTAATACATTAGTATCATTCCATATATTCCCAAAATGATACGCATAATTTACAACCGATAACAGGAGGCGTCATAAAAAACTATTTTTCTTATATTCATTATATTTCATCATTTTAATGAAATGATTAATATCATCATTTAAAATATATGGTTATCCAAGAAAAATATAAATCACATCTGTTGAACATTTATATTAAGGACTGAAGTTGAACATTTACATTAAGGACAAATTGCACATACTCGCTGAAAGTAATAGATTCTTAACAGCAATGGCCAAGGGCAAGTAGATGAAAACTACATGTAACGTACTTCATTAAAGAATAATTCAAAGTTGCAGAAATAAGGTTACAGATAGAGAAAAACTGATTTTTGGAAATTTACACTCAAGAGCCAAAACATTATGACCACCTGTCAAATAACGAGTTGGCCTACCTTTGGCGAGCAACACACTTGGCACGGATACCACAAGCCCTTGTAGATGACCGGAGACAGATTGTACCAGATGTTTAAGCAACGGTTACGCAAATCCGAGCTATTGCGAATTGGTGTTCTTTGAACTCTGAGCTGCCGTCCCATGACTATCGGATTGAGATCCGATTAGTTAGGCGGTCAGGACATGAGACTCTCCAGCAGCAGTTAAATACCACTTCCACCTGATCACTTGCCTTCCACGTCATCCAGGCGAGTTCATTGCAAAATATAGGGGGGGGAGTCATAATGATTTGGCTCTTAAGTGTATATTATTCATGTTACAGAGAAAAGTTGCTTTTGTCCCAAAATTTTCATCTTTTTTTTACAAATTCTTTCAGGGGGCGGGGCAGTGATTCTCCTCAGCAGTGCTACGGCGCAGCTCTGGGGATGAGCCTCAGGGTGTTGTACTACGGTACCTCACCTAGGACAGCTATCAGCCTCCTCGTGGCGCCCCCTGGTAACTAGGAGTGTCCCTCCTAGGCCAATGATAGCCGTCTGCAACCACAAGGGGTATACCTCCTTTAGGTATACTCGGGTTTCACGAACCCGGGGTTTCCTGAGTGATCGTTCTCTTCAGACTTTCCTGGTAGTCACGAACTTTCTTTGTAGTATTGTTCCTTACTGGGGTCGTCAACATTATTCTCTAACCATGACGGAACTCTTGTAGGCCAGCAACACCTTGTGGTGTGGTGGTTACCGTCGTGGCGATCGATCGTCAGTTTTCCGTATCTCTTCGACCGGGTTGGGGTACGAATACACTTACAAACTCTTTCAATGACTATTAAATGTCAAATAAGAAGACCAACACAATTTATGTAGAGATAATTTAATTATGTTAAAGCATGGCTAATTTGAACATAAATGTTATCCAAAAGAAGTACGCAAATTTCATATCATCAGTTTTATATATGGATAACATTTTCACTTTTATCCATTTAATTTTTCCATTTACATCATCTTATTTTAAATGTAATTATTTTAATTAAAATATTTAAAAAGTTAAAATTATTATAAAGTTTTATCAATCTGTCTATATTTGCTTTCCCATAAAAACAGTTTATTTTTATCATTTATATATAATAATATTACTGTAATAGATACTTTAAATTTATTAAAGTTTTTTACTACCTCTTCATAAATAAAAGTAAAACTCCTATATTACAGTTTTTTTTTTTAATTTCTCATTCGCCATAAAAAATTGAAATTAAAATTAGAAGGCAAGAAATTGTTTAATATTTTTTTCTCATTTTATAACAATTATTATTTATTCTTTTATAACATTTACCTAGAAACTTCTTTTTTAATTTAGTATTAACCAAAGTGCAGGGATTTCGTTGTGAAGTTCCCTGTTAGATTGCAAGCAGTACTCTATATATCGATAGATCTCCGTATAACGCTACTGGTCTCTTAAAGATTGCGTTGAGACCTTTACGATAATACGATTAAATAATTTCGAAGGAATTTATAAAGTTAAAAAAATTATTCAGCTTAAAAATGTTTTTTAAAAATTCCATTAAAAGATAAAAATAGAAATTAAACATTAGTTTTCCCTTTTAAAAATATTTTCTGTATAATGTAGAATGCTTTTTAAAACTCTTTATCCAGAAAAAAAGCTATCTCTGTAGTAAATTAAAATATCATTTCAAAAGAATAAATTATATTAAAACATATCATTTTAAACGTTTTATCAGTAATTGTTTTGTAGTTAAAAGTGTACTTACTATTTTAAGCATATAATTTATTGCTTTGGCTTCAATTAAAATACAATTCATAACAATTATTATTTATTCTTTTATAATATTTACCCCAAAACTTTTTAATTTAGTCGTAACAAAACTGCAGGAATTTAGATTGAAATGATATGGGTCACGTCTAATTGTGAAGTTCTCTGTTCGATTGCAAGCAGTGCTCATATATACCAATAAATCTCCGTATAATGCTACTGGTCTCTTCAAGTTTGCAATGTTTAGTCTCAACTATAATACAATTAAAAGATATCGATGGACTTTTGAAGTTAAAAAACATTTTTAGTCAGTTTAAAAATGTTTTTTAAAAAGTCCATTAAAAGACAAAAACACAAATTAAACATAAATTTTCCATTTTAAATATTATTTTCTGTATAATGTAGAATGCTTTTTAAAACACTTTATCTATAAAAAAAGCTAGCTCTGTAGTTAATTAAAATATCATTTTAAAAGAATAAATGATGTTAAAACATATCATTTTAAAAGTTTTATCAGTAGTTTTTTTGTAGTTTAAAGTATTCTATTTTAATTTAGTGCTTTGGCTTCAATTAAAATAAAATTCATAACAATTATTATTTATTCCTTTAAAATATTTACCCGAAAACTTTTTCATTTAGTCTTAACAAAACTGCAGGAGATTGAAATATTATGGGCCACATCTAGATCTGAAGTTCCCTGTTCGATTGCAAGCAGTACTCTTATATACCGATAAATCTCCGTATAACGCTACTGGTCTCTCCAAGTTTGCAATGTTTAGTCTCAACTATAATACAACTAAAAGATATCGACGGACTTTTGAAGTTAAAATACATTTTTAGTCAGTTTAAAATGTTTTTTAAAAAGTCCATTAAAAGACAAAAACATAAATTAAACAAACATTTTCCCTTTTAAATAGTATTTTCTGTATTGTGTAGAATACTTTTGAAATTGCTTTATCTAGAATAAAAAAGCTAGCTCTGTAGTTAATTAAAATATCATTTTAAAAGAATAAATGATGTTAAAACATATCATTTTAAAAGTTTTATCAGTAACTGTTTTGTAGTTAAAAGTGTACTTACTATTTTAAGCATATAATTTATTCCTTTGGCTTCAATTAAGATACAATTCATAACAATTATTATTTATTATTTTAAAATATTTACCGAAAAACATTTTAATTTAGTCGTAACAAAACTGTAAGAATTTACATTGAAATGATATGGGTCACGTCTAATTGTGAAGTTCCCTGTTCGATTGCAAGCAGTACTCTTATATACCGTTAAATCTCCGTATAACGCTGCCGGTCTCTTCAAGATTGCAATGTTTGATCTGCACAATAATACAACTAAAAGATATCTACGGACTGTATGAAGCTAGAAAACATTTTTAGTCAGTTTAAAAATGTATTTAAAAAATCCATTAAAAGGCAAAAACATAAATTAAATACAAATCTTCTCTGTTACAATATTTTCTGTATAATGTAGAATTCTTTTTAAAACACTTTATCTACAGCAAAAGCTATCTCTGTAGTTAATTAAAATATCATTTCAAAAGAGTAAATGATGTTAAAACATATCATTTTAAAAGTTTTATCAGTAATTTTTTGTAGTTAAAAGTGTTCTATTTTAAGCATATAATTTATTGCTTTGGCTTCAAGTAAAATACAATTCATAACAATTATTATTTATTCTTTTATAATATTTACCCAAAAACTTTTTAATTTAGTCTTAACAAAACTGCAGGAATTTAGATTGAAATGATATGGGTCACATCTAGTTGTGAAGTTCCCTGTTCAATTGCAAGCAGTACTATATATATACTTATAAATATCCGTACAACGCTGCCGGTTTCTTCAAGATTGCAATGCTTGATCTTTACAATAATACAAACTAAAAGATATCGACTGACTGCATGAAGTTAAAAAACATTTTTAGTCAGTTTAAAAATGTTTTTTAAAAAATCCATTAAAAGACAAAAAAATAAATTAAACATAAGTTTTCATTTTTAAAAATATTTTCTGTATAATGTAGAATGCTTTTTAAATCGCTTTATCTAGATAAAAAAGCTAACTATGCAGTTAATTAAAATATCCTTTTAAAAGAATAAATGATGTTAAAACTTATCATTTTAAAAGTTTTATCCGCATATTTTTTGTAGTTAAAAGTGTACTATTTTAAGCATATAATTTATTGCTTTGTCTTCAATTAAAATATTATATAATTCCGGAAGAATAAATCTCTAAAGTCAAGAATAAACGAATAATAATCCAAAAATAATTGATTGAAGTTTCAAATTATAAAAATGTTTAGGAATTTTTGATATCGCTGTTTCAAAAAAGGAAAAATTTTAATAATCATATAAAATATATATTTCTAAAAATATATATTTTTTGCCTTTTTAAAGGTACATCAAAAGTCAAAATGAAATCAAAAAGTCAAAAAGTCAAAATAAAGATTGTTTTGTAAAATTTACTACAAAAAGTACTAACTTTTTAAAAATAAAATTTCATATAGCGCATTCATTTTTTCCCTTTGAACTTCTTAATAGAATTTTCCGCCAACATGATAAAATCTATATTTTTTTAATGACAGAAAATTAATAGCCATAAATTCTTGTTATTCAATAAAAATTACAGTGAAAAGTCATTTCCTAGAATTTTGATTTCTTCATGAAATTTTGAACAGACTACTACAGATTTCGACAGATTTATCTTCTATAATGTATTTAATTAAATATTATAAGCTAAATAATTCAACAGATTCTTTTAATATTCTTCTGATCTTCAGGAATATTCTGTATAAACAACAAAATAAAAATGGGCTATAAAATGTATTTTATTGCAAACTTTTTTAAAGCTATTTGAATTTATGTTTTGAAATTTATTAATTTTTTTTTTATTTAAAAAGGGCACAAGAGTATTAAACAAATCCTTTTGAAATACTTAAATAATAAAAGTATTATTTATAAGATTAGAAATAGCGATGCTTTATAACATATGTGATAGGCTATACATAAGAAGAAAATACTTTTTTTGAACAAATGAAAAGTGTTTTCATAAACATGAAACAGTCTAAAAGTATTCATTAAAATGCTAATAAAACATTACATATCAGCTAATTTCTCTCTGTACTGTATATTCAGCATTTCTGTACAGATCAGACTGGATGTTGAATACTACATTTAAAAGACAATTGTTTATGGAATTTTATCTTGTGTTGGAATGCTTAGTTAAGTTTAGTTCAAGTTTCTGGTGATTTTGTTTTGTACCTTTTTTCATGTATCTTGTTTCAGATCGGATTTCACAAATATTATATTTAAATCCTTATAGCATTATAATCTGAATGCGTTGTAAAGGAAATGGATTGAAATTACGTTATATTTTTCTAATCAGAAATGCACAGATTTCTCAGGTGATAGTAGAAACTTTGAAACCGAGTTATTTTGTTTCAGCTTAACGTGCAATCGGTTGAAATTTTTCTGCTTTCACGCGAGAAGTTCCCTTAGAGAAAATGAAGCGGAAGCTGAACTCTTTGCTTTTTTAACGTGCACAGGTCGTCCTGTGACAAGACATTATGTACAGTAAAGTGACAACACAAGTAATTATGTACAATTATGTGTCATTTGTAGTGTAGCTCTCATTTCGGTATTTACCTATGATGAAATTCACAGTGGTTATCATTTTGTTAGTCGAAAAAACTAAATATTATTTGGGTTGCGTTGTGTAGATTATTAATGTTCTAAATTTAACCACAGGTCCTGAGAGACTACAGACATAATCTAAAAAAAGAGACTAATAAGCTAAATAAAGAGTTATTATAATCAAACATTACACTCTTAAAATAAACACATACAAGATTTATAGTTTAAAGTAAAATTAAGCAAATTTATTATTATGCTATATACATGTCTGCACATGTCTATATACAAAACAATTTTATTTAAGCTTTATAAAATTTTCCTTTTCAATCTTTTCATTAGGTGCCACATTTTTTAAGATATAACATCCATAACATCCTTATATTTAGGTAAAAAAAAGAAAGAAAAGAGAGAGGACCTAATCTCAATTTCAAATATTTTATAAAAAGTACTTTTGTGGATCTATTTGGGTGTGCCAAGGAGGTACTCCGGTCGTACGCTCTTGTGAAATGATGCAGACACTTTGCATGTTATCTCAATTGATGGGACGGCGATGTTGACTCCAGTCTCACTACTGGTTTGAGGACTTCTAAAATAATTTGGATGATTCTAAAATGCGGATGCACTGTAACACTTCTGGTTGTTGCGAGATGTCGTAGTCGTTACCCAACTCTTCCCTTGCTCCCGAAGTCTGTCCTTGAGTCCTGAACACTTGCTGTCGAAATCTGCTTCTCGACCTCCGAACTCTGACAATTGAACTAATCTCCTCGACTGCGAACACCCCACTGTCTTGACTTTTATTTATTTTATATTATTTTCATCTCAGTCCTTTCTTATTTCTTTTCGCATAACAGCAGAAGGAAAATAACATTTCATTTATACATTCGATTTAGCTAAAAAGAAATATTATGCAATTGAGTCTCGATTATCATCTAATTAGATGCATATATATACATACATATATATATATATATATATATATATATATATATATATATATATATATATATATATATATAGTATATATATATATATATATATATATATATATATATATATATATATATATATATATATATGTATATATATATGTATATATATATATATATATATATATATATATATATATATATATATATATATATATATATATATATATATATATATATATATGTATATATATATATATATATATATATATATATGTGTATATATATATATATATATATATATATATATATATATATATATATATATATGTATATATATATATATATATATATATATATATATATATATATATATATATATTATATATATATATATATATATATATATATATATATATATATATATATGTATATATATATATATATATATATATATATATATATATATATATATATATATATATATATATATTATATATATATATATATATATATATATATATATATATATATATATATATATATATATATATATATATATATATATATATATATATATATATATATATATATATATATATATATATATATATATATATATATATATATATACATAGTGTTTAAAATAAGTTAAAAATTTTCCTGACACTCCTCCTTTATATAATAATAATTAAGTTATGTACCCGCCTCTCCTCAAATTTATGAAGCGGTTGGACCTGGAATGGATATAGGCCTCCATATAGGATTCTTGATGATTTAGGGATAGCAAAATTAAAAAAAAAGAAAGTTTATATTCTACTAAATTATCGATTTGATTCTAAAGTAAATTGGTATAAATATGCTTGATATCACAATGAAAAATACAGTCGTCTTTAAAATTTTCGAAATCCACCGCTTCTCCCCCTTCAGAAATGATTGAATGAGAATTCAATCATTTCTGATTTTAAATTATTTAAATATCGTCTGCATTATTTTCATACATTTTATCACTACACATAGATATTACATAAATAATTTTCTTTTTTTTATTTAGCTTAAATAATAGATTAATTACATATGTGATAATTTTAAATTTAATTTTCTATTAATTTTTGTTGCAAGACAATTATCAGCCAAAAAAGAAACCATTTTTTGTACCCGCCTCATAGGTACTTTACAATTCTGAAAAGTTAAAAATTTTACTGATCCAGTCATATGACGGCCTACATGCTAGTAAGAAGTAAGGTTAAGAAAATAAACAATTGTGTAAAAGCATTATTTTTTCCCACACAGAAGCAAATACACCTTTTAAAGATTTTCTGGTTCATATTTATTGCATTCCCTAAGGGTATAGCAATTGTGTTAAACACGGAAAAATGTTGGGAGACATTTCTACGTCTAGCTATGAATACAGGAATCAGTTTTGGATGTAATAAATGCGGTAAGAAATATTAGACGGTAGGCATTGTTAGGCAATACCCTCTTGGGATTACTCTATATGTGGTTAGTTGCTGTAGACAGTAGTAACAATCTGCGAAGGAGTATAGAATACAGTAGTTAAGACATTGTGTGCTGGTATATTTCGCAGGGGAATTGTACCGGGAGAACGCGTTTTACTTGTAAATTTAGTTATTCAGTTAAATCTCAATAGTTCGAAAATTATTTAATTTTTTAACCAACTTTTAGTATTTTATATTGAAATGCATAAACAGATATATAAATGGAAATATATAAATAACAACCATAAAATTTTTGTAAACAAAAAATGCATTTTTTAGTGGATAAATTTATAAAAGTATCGTAAATATGAAAAATCAAATAGAAATACTAGTATAGTTTTAATTTTTTTTAATTATGTTATATATAAACATTTTTACATTCTAAAAAAATGAAAGACATTTGCATTTCAGAATCTATGTAGTAGACAAGAACATTCGGCTTCGTTTTCCTGCAAATGTTTTGAGATTTCTAGTTTTGTACGAAACCAGAACAAAATATGAACGTTTCAGTACATCATATATAATAGTATAATTTAATCGTATATATATATATATATATATATATATATATATATATATATATATATATATATGTGTGTATATATTTAGCTTGTATTTATATATATATATATATATATATATATAAAAAGAAAGCTGGTTTCTTCAGCGAATATATATAATTCATATATATATATATATATATCATATATATATATATATATATATTTATATATATATATATATATATGTGAAGATATTAATTAACTTCACTGGGGTTTTAGAAATATTAATTTTACAGTTATTTTATACCTAAATTTAAGTTAAAAACTCTGTGCTACAGTTGAATATATTTATTATTTTTTATAAACTTTGTCAGTTTAAACTGATTTACAAAGCAAGAGTATTTGGTTTGTTCATAAAGAGCTTTTTGTAGATTTTTAACGAATTTAATAACGCCGCAGTTTATGGTAAGCAGAAGCCACTCTAACAGTATTTAGATTTGCTTTAAGTAACTTTGCTTTAAAAAAGCATTTTTAAAAGATTATAAGCTAGTATTAGTTCATTATGTAACAAACTTGAATATCCCTAATGCATTTAAAATCAATAAAGTAATTTTATCTAAGGCAGAACACAAATAAAATTTTTAAAATACTAATAAAGTTATGTCATATTAGAATAAAATTTTTACATACACTCTCTTAAATTATAATAAAATGAATTTTGTCAGATTAGATTCATTTCTAAATTAAAAGTATTTGACTTGTCCGTAAAGAGCCTTTGGTAAATATTTAATGAATTTATTTACCTCACAGTTTAGGGTAAGCAGAAATCTCTCCAGTCTAATTCAGTGGTGTTTTAGTAACCACTTTGATTTTTAAAAAACAACTTTAACACGGCATGCGGGTATAATTCATCTCCAGCTTACGCGTGCAGCGTGCGTTTTTTCGTGAATCGCGCGAAAGTTTAGTTATTCAGAAAAATCGCAGTAAATGGAAAGTTACTTTGTTTTAATGAGCGAACCTTTTTTTATTTTACACTTTAATATATACTATATGATTATTTAACAAAAAAAAAACTATATTTTTACGAAATCACAAAAATAAACGTTTTTAAAATTTTACAATGTATTCAAAACTAGTTTTTCATGATAAATACAAATAAAACTATTTATTATCATTTTTGTATTCAACAATAAAAAACCAAGCTTGAAATTGACAAAATACGACTTGTACTTTCTGGAGCTAGGAATTCGATTGAAGACTAATTAATGCAACAAAAGATCTAGTACCTCCACAATCATAACTTGTGGAAAGAAAAAATGCAAAGCGTTGCACAAAAACGTAAACAACACGCATATAATGTCACACATACATATAATTATAAGTATTTAGTAGATTTGTGGTGGTTAGCAGTTATCCACCACAAATCTACTAAATACGTATTTTTACGTGACCCGCGCTCCAGTGAAAATCTAAAAAAAAAACCCGTAAAAATACGATGCCAGCACTCGAAGTGTTAAAAGACTATGAAGTAGTATTTCTTCCTTATGCAACAAACTTGAAAATCACTATTAAATTTTAAAACTAATAAAGAGATTAACATGCAATACTTGACACACAAGAAGATTCCAAAAGAACAAAACTTAATTAATCTTATTAGAATAATTTTTTTAACATGTAATATATAAAAATGTTATAAAAAAAGTTTGGTTTAGTTTTGTCTTCAATTTGGTAATGTCATAGCCTATATTATATTTTTATGTTTTTATTTTTTATAAAAGATAAGAAGATTTTGGTTTCAGATTAGTCACTCGTATTAATATTACTTAACTTTCGTGAATGATACACGTATGAAAAAAAGATAAAAAAACGTAACCAAAGGAAAAGCTTTTTAGTGTTCTTTGTTGAAAGCGATAAATTAGTCTTATCCGCCTTAATGATCTGAAGAATTTGCTTTAAGATTATGCTATTTGATCCATTGTTTTTTTCGCTTTTTATCCTAGAGTTTATCTTTTTAATCTCTACAGATTATCATTAAAGCAGTCTGCTGTACACAGTAGCTTCTTTATGGAGAATTACTTTTAGTTTTTAAAGAGTAAACAATTGAAGAAACCTTCTTAAATACTATTTAGTTAGTTCTTTTGAGATTTACCTTTTTTTTTGCCTTGAAAGGAATTTTTATATTTTTCAAACTTTTATTTTTTGTTTAATCATCGATGGGATTTTTTTAGATCTAATGCAATGAAATAATTCTCATTTTATCTAGTATTTATAAAAAATAAACAAGAAGTACATAGAATGTGGAAGGAAAATTAACTAATTTTCTTCTTATTTTTCAACAATAAAAATAACGAAATAGTACATTTGTGCATTATTTTATTCTTTTCGAACGGAATATACCAGTTTAAATATTATATATATCACAGAAACATTTTATTTGTTCGATAGTATTACTTTCCAGAATAATATTAAATTTACATATGTCAAATGAGATATTTGAATTTTATTTGAAATGCAGCTATCTTTTGCAGTTAATATACATAAAAGTAAATTTTATTTTTAAAGATATCCAGCGAAATCTAATCTTTAAAAGTGACAGACATTAGAAATTTTAAATAATGTTTATGCAAGTAAATGTGATATGTTTCAGATATTTGTTTTAGTTAAGAGTCACAATGTCAAATAAAATACTAATTTTATTTCCTAAAACTTCCCTTCCCCTATCAATTGTTTCTAAACTGAAAAAATGTATATATATTAAGTTTATTTCTTTATTGTCTTTAAACTTCCATTCATAACAGCTTAAATACAAAATCTGTAAGGCTTTGTTTAAAATTGTAGACTACGAGAGTGGTTAGATAACTTAACAAAAAAATATATCTCTGAAGCATGTAATATTCTTTACAAAATTCGTGTTGAAAACCACATCATCCATATCTATGTAAGCCAGAAAATCAGTACAATCAATGATTAAAATCCAAATTTATTTATTTTCTTTAACAAACAAAATAAAAGTTGATTTTTTCATAGTGATAGTGAACTCGAATACTTTTAATATTTGACTTTGACTTGTTAGCTTTTAGCCATATTATATCATATGACTGAAATTTCTGTATTGTATGCTCATAGGCTTTAAAAGTTAGTACCATGAAAGTAGAGACGAGTATGGTACCAGAATTTGATTTGTAAAGTACTTTTTGTAGCTTATTTTTGTAAATAACCAGAGGCCTTATTGACTTTTAATTTATTGTAATGATGATAAAGAAAAATGCATAAATGACGTCTCACTAACGACTGATTCAGGTCTTCACTTTCAGTGGATTAAGTTTTTAAAAGTCAAATTTTACACTGGTGTGCATAACTTAAGAAACAGGTGGTTTTTTTCCATAACTCCCCGAGAAATCACTCGAATGGATTGGCCAGCGTACTCCCCTGATTTAAATACTGTCGAACATGTGTGTTATGCTCTGGGAAAACGTGTTGCAGCACGCTTACATCCACTGGAGATCACCCAACAAATCAAACAAATGCTGATTGCAGAATGTGCACTCCTACCTCAAGAAATAGAGGAGCAGTTGGTTCTGAATATGCGGAGACGGTGTGAAGCAACCATTGAAGTTATGGGAGTACATATCCCATATTAAGAAACCTCTGCTTGTTGTTCTTCCTCTTCGATATACAATCATGAGTCACGATACTACGGGTTCAATAAAGATTGTTTTTGTTTGATTCCATACGGTATGCATTGTATTCCTTTTTCAGCGCAGATGCTTTTGTCATCCTTTACGTACATAATACTCTCCCTCATTTCTGAATTTCATGTCTCTCAGATAATTTATCTTGGAGTTATGGCAAAAAACCCACCTGTTGCTTAAGTTTAGCACACCAGTGTATATATTATAACCCTCTGTTTATACTTCATGCATCTCGAAATTATTGGATGAATTTTGAAGAAGAATTTTCAATGCAATCCAGGTATACCCTTGTTAAAATTTTAGCCAGGAAAAATTGATCCGAAGTGAAGACTGAAGTTTTCTAATAACACTTTAGGGGGAACTTATTCGTTTAGCATCTGCTCATACCCCACCACGGATTTTGTCTACCATTGTAAATAGAAGCACCATAAAGGTGGTCAACATTACTTCTTAACACAAATATAGTGTGTAATCATAATTTTCTTGTCAATCGAAATGTTGGGAAACCCAGAGGGGATCTCTTTGTTTGTAACTTCAATATGACAACATCAGGGCATCAACACTTTCTTACAGTATGGTTTTATTATATGTGGTGTACTGAAATAACGGTATATCTAAATTAGTAATCACCGAAAAGGTAGGACATGCTCTTCGGTTTTAAAAGTTCGTGGATTAAGTCCCATTCTACCATGATTGTTCGTAGCATTTTGAAATCGACTCTAAGCGGTAGGTCTCGGTCTCATTATTTTTCGAGTATTAAAAACTGGTGCACGACAAACCATACAATACCAAAGTTGGAACACATGATCCCGACTAATTCTGCTGAACTGTGACTGAATAAATGGAGCTCTGCTGTTTCGGAATTAGCAAGGTCTTGCAGAATATTTGCAACCGTTCGAAATCAGCTTTAAGCAGTAGGTCTAATTCTATTTGATCGTGTGTTAGAAATTAGTCCGTAACTCTCTAAGCGGAACCAAACCAGATTGTTCCTCTGCTAAACTTACTGTATGTCTCAGTTCCTGACTTAAAAAGAAATTCTAACCCTCTTTTAATTTTTTCTCAAATATCTATTTGGGAATTAATATTAGTTTAAATAGCAAATATAAAATGCTTTAATGAATATTTGCTTTTTTTTAATTTATAAATTTGTATTAAAAATTGAATTAACTATTTTTGTAAACGTACTTTCCTTTTATCTCCCACCCATTATTAAATATTTTTTGCTAGCATTATAAAGATAAACATTAGTGAAATTCTGGAGATATATTGAAAAGCAGATTATTTTTTCGTTTCATTTGCTTTTTATTTAGGGAATAAAAGAAAGTTAAAAAAATTTAAAAATATTTTTTTTTAGAATGATATTCTATTTGCATAAGGAAACTGTGCTTGAAATCTAATGTAATTTTAAAACCAAATAAACCTCAGGACATGCGAAATTCCCCAGGGTTAACTGGATTAGGATTTTAAAATAACAGTATTTTTCTTTCAAAAATACTTTCCATTTCTTTTCAAATACTCTTTCAAATACCCCGTGAAATGTACTTGGTTATTTAGATCTTTCGATGTATTTGTTTTCTTAAATCGTGAATATTTCGGGACAACTTACTGATTCTACTGGTAATATTTTAAGTTAAGGCATTTTGGCGCAGTATCTAGGAATTATAATTATTATATTTGGAAAGTCCGAAGAGGGTATTATTCTTTTTTACTTTATATGCTTTCATCAAAAACCTATTTTTACTTCCTTGTACAACGTAAAGAAGTTCAGTATTTTAGGAATCAACGAAAATACTTATTTTGACCACGTGCGTATCCATTTTGACAACTTTCAGCATTACGAATATACATACAAGGAACGAATATACATACATAGGAATATACATACGTATTACGAATATACATACATACTTACATACTTTACTTTTCAAACTTTAGTTTTAAACAATCATATTGATCAAACCTGGGCTTATTATGATTAATTTTGTCTTGGCGAATGTATGTATATACGTGCGCATTTAATATAACTCAAAAGCGTTTAGCTGTAGAAGGTCAAAGGTTATATTCAGGATTATTACAGTGTTTAGTTGTGCGTCTTTCCTTATGATTACAATATGATCTCTATATATTCAACGAATTAAATGTAACGTAATTTAACTCTATGAGGCATAACTAAAAAAATTAGGCCTAAAATTTTGAAACCTTGTATTTATGAGTACTATAACTTTAAACTGATAAATAAATAGAAAGTTTGAGGTATATTTCTTGCCAAACGATGAAAAAGAAAATGATGACACCAAAATAATTCTTTCATTAGTTGTATACTATATTTAGTTGTATACTATATTTAATTAAAAGTAATTGTTTTAATTAAAAGTAAAAGTTAGTTAGTAAGAGATTTTATTAGATGTTCCATCAAATCTTAGTAGTGCCGACTCTAACCCCACAATCATTAACTCAGATATCCAATTTTTTCAACCAAATCCACCAAAATAATTCTTTCATTAGTTGTATACTATATTTAATTAAAAGTAATAATAAAGTTAGTTGGTTAGAGATTTTATTAGATGTTCCAACAACTCTTATTAGAGACGACTCTAACCCCACTATGATTAAAGCAGAATACCAACTTATTGAACCAAATCCCCCAAAATAATTATTTCATTACTTGTATACTATATTTAAATAAAAGTAATAATAAACTTAGTTGGGGAGAGATTTTATTAGATGTTCCATCAACTCCCTTTGGAGACGACTCTAACCCCACAATCATTAAAGCAGATATCCAACTTATTGAACCAAATCCACTAAAATAATTCTTTCATTACTTGTATATTATATTTAATTAGAAGTAATAATAAAGTTAGTTGCTGAGATATTTTATTAGATGTTCCATCAACTCTTATTAGAGACGACTCTAACTCACCTTTTACTTCAATATTATTTAAAATGTTTCTCATATGCCTGCTTCTTCAATTATCTTGTGAAATGAATTCATTTTTTACTGCATGTAGTTTATCTGTAATTTTAACCCCACAATCATTAAAGCCGATATCCAACTTATTGAACTAAAGATCAAAATTTTTCTTTAATTAGTTTTATACTATATTTTATTAAAAGTAATAATAAAGTTAGTTGGTTAGAGATTTTTATAGATGTTCCATCAACACTTATTAAAGACGACTCTAACCCCACAATCATTAAAGCAAATATCCAACTTATTCAAACTACTTTGGCTATCTGGATGGATTATTAAGCAATTTTTTATATATTTGGAAGGTATTCACAGTAGGAAATTTTACACCGCAGTTAGTTCAGTATGAAATAGTGTTCTATTTAATAAGTGATAAATTTTGAGCATTCATAAATCTATTATCAAGATAAATGCTAATTTAAAAAATACTCTATGAATAGTTTTTTTTTAATTTCTAAAATGTGAGACACTTTAAAAGAATAAAGTACAGAAGAGAATTCACATTTTACTTTAATATTATTTAACCCTTTCGTGGGCCATTTATTTCTCACTCCACGTTTCCAAACATTCAAAATAAAGTTGCTAATTTTATTTAATCTATCGAACAATTGATGACAGCGCAAAAATGAAGCGGGAATCAGTCTTCCCGTCATTTCAATAACAAGACCAATATTTTATAATATGTTTTGCGCTTTTAAAAGATCATGTAAGTGGGAAGTAATCTTCCCCCGGCCCACGAAAGGGTTAAAATGATTCTTATATGCTTGATTCTTCAATTATTTTGTGAAATGAATTAATTTTTTAAGGTGTATATTTTCTCTTTTATTTTTGGGAGGTATACACAGTAGGGAACTTTACATCGCAGTTAGTTCAATATGAAATACAGTGTTATATTATTTTAGTGAGAAATTTTGAGCGTTCATAAATCTATTATTAGATAGATGCGAATTTAAAAATACTCTATGAATAGTTTTTAATTTTTAATTTCTAAAAGATTTAAAAGAATACTTTAAAAGAATAAAGTGCAGAATAAAGTAAAATGCACATTTTACTTCAATATTATTTGAAATGTTTTCATATGCCTGCTTCTTCAATTATTTTGTGAAATGAATTAATTTTTACGGTGTATATTTTTTTTGTTATTTTTGGAAGGCATCCACAGTAGGGAATTTTACATCGCAGTTAATTCAACATGAAATACAGTGTTCTATTTTTTAAGTGAGAAATTTTGAGAGTTCATAAATCTATTATCAATATAAATGATAATTTAAAAAATACTCTATGAATAATTTTTATTTTTTTAAATTTCTAAAATGTGAGACACTTTAAAAGAATAAAGTACAGAATAGAAGGCAAAATAGAATACACGTTTCACTTCAATATTATTTAAAATGTTTCTCATATGCATGCCTGCTTCTTCAATTATCTTGTGAAATGCATTAATTTTTTAAGGCGTGTATTTTATCTGTTATTTTAAAATTCATTCTATTTTAAATGACAAAACTAAATAATTGTTAAAAGCTAAGCTAGAACTTCACTAAAAAACTTGAATAACTCCTTACGGATGAAACATATTTTTTATTTTGTGATTATATTTATGATAAATTAATACAACGCCTTCATAATAAATATTTTATAATTATTTTAAATTTCTAAAATATTAGGCACTTTAAAAGAATAAAGTACACAATAGAAGGCAGAATAGAATGCACGTTTTATTTCAATATTATTTAAAATGTTTCTCATATGCATTCTTCTTCAATTCTCTTGTGGAAAGAATTTATGTTTTACGGCGTGTATTTTAACTCTTATTTGAAAATTAATTCTATTTAAAATGACAAAACTTAATAACTGTTAAAAGCTAGAACTTCACTGAAAAACTTGAATAATTCCTTATGGATGAAGCATAATTTTTTTTATTTTATCATTATATTTATGATAAATCAATACAACGCCTTTATAATAAATATTTTAGAATTATTTTAAATTTCTAAAATATGAGACACTTTTAAAAAATAAAGTACAGAATAGAAGGCAGAATAGAATGTACTTTTTACTCCAATATTATTTAAAATGTCTTCTTCTTTAATTATCTTATGAAATGAATTCATTTTTTACTGCTTGTATTTTATCTGTTATTTTAAAATTCATTCTATTCAAAATAACAAAGCTAAATAACTGCTAAAAGCTAGAAATTCACTAAAAAACTTAAATAATTCTTTATGGATGAAGCATAAATTTTTTTTTATTTTCATGATTATGTTTATGATAAATCAATACAACGCCTTTATAATAAATATTTTATAATTATTTTAAATTTCTAAAATGAGACTCTTTAAAAAAGTAAAGTACACAATAGAAGGCAGAATAGAATGCACATTTTACTTCAATATTATTTATATGTTTGTTTTATGCCTGCTTCTTCAATTTTCTTGTCAAATAAATTTATTTTTACGGCATGTATTTTATCTGTTATTTTAAAATTCATTCTATTGAAAATGACAAAACTAAATAACTGTTAAAAGCTAGAACTTCATTCAAAAACTTGAATAATTCCTTATGAATAAAGTATATTATTTTATTTTATGATTATGTTTATGATAAATCAATACAATGCCTTTATAAGAAATATTTTATAATTATTTTAAATTTCTAAAATATTAGGCACTTTAAAAGAATAATGTACACAATAGAAGGTAGAATATAATGTACAATTTACTTCAATATTATTTAAAATGTTTCTCATATGTCTGCTTCTTCAATTATCTTGTGAAATGAATTCATTTTTACTGCATGTATTTTATCTGTTATTTTAAAATTCATTCTATTTAAAATGACAAAACTAAATGACTAAAGCTAGAACTTCACTAACAAACTTGAATAATTCCTTATGGATGAAGCATATTTTTTTTTCATGATTATGTTTATAATAAATCAATACAACTCCTTTATAATACATATTTCATAATTATTTTAAATTTCTAAAATATTAGGCACTTTAAAAAAATAAAGTACAGAATAGAAGGCAGAATATAATACACATTTTGCTTCAATATTATTTAAAATATTTCTCATATTCCTGCTTCTTCAATTATCTTGTCAAATGAATTCATTTTTTACTGCATGTATTTTATCTGTTATTTTCAAATTGATTCTATTTTAAATGACAAAACTAAATAATTGTTAAAAGCTAGAGCTTCAGTAAAAACTTGAATAATTCCTTATGAATAAAGCATAATTTTTTTATTTTATGATTATATTTATGTTAAATCAATACAACGCCTTTATAATAAATATTTTACAATTATTTTAAATTTCTAAAATATGAGACACTTTAAAAGAATAAAGTACACAATAGAAGGCAGAATAGAATGCACATTTTACTTCAATATTATTTAAAATGTTTCTCATATGCCTGCTTCTTCAATAATCTTGTGAAATGAATTCATTTTTTACGGCTTGTATTTTATCTGTTATTTTAAAATTCATTCTATTTAAAATGACAAAACTAAATAACTGTTAAAAGCTAGAACTTCACTAAAAAACTTGAATAACTCCTTACGGATGAAGTATAATTTTTTTTATTTTCATGATTATGTTTATGATAAATCAATACAACGCCTTTATAATACATATTTTATAATTATTTTTAATTTCTAAAATATTAAGCACTTTAAAATAATAAAGTACACAATAGAAGGCAGAATAGAATGCACATTTTACTTTAATATTATTTAAAATGTTTCACATATGCTTGCCTCTAGAATTATCTTGTGAAATGAATTAATTTTTGCGGTGTATATTTTCTCTCTTATTTTTGGAAGGTATCTACAGTAGGGAATTTTAAATCACAGTTAGTTCAGTATAAAATACAGTGTTATATTTTTTAAGTGAAAAATTTTGAGCCTTCATAAATCTATTATCAAGATAGATTCGAATTTAAAAATACTCTATGAACAGTTTTTAATTTTTTTAAATTTCTAAAATGTGAGACACTTTAAAAGAATAAAGTACACAATACAAGGCAGAATAGAATGCACATTTTACTTCAATATTATTTAAAATGTTTCTCATAAGCTTGCTTCTTCAATTATCTTGTGAAATGAATTTCTTTTTTTACTGCATGTATTTTATCTGTTATTTGAAAATTCATTCTATTTAAAATGACAAAACTAAATAACTGCTAAAATCTAGAACTTCACTAAAAGACTTCTTTATAATTCTTTATGGATGAAGCATAATTTTTTTATTTTCATGATTATGTTTATGATAAATCAGTACAACGTCTTTATAATAAATATTTTATGATTATTTTAAATTTCTAAAATATGAGACACTTTAAAAAAATAAAGTACAGAATAGAAGGCAGAAAAGAATGCACGTTTTAATTCAATATTATTTAAATTGTTTCTCGTATAACGGCTTCTTCAATTATCTTGTAAAACGAATTCATTTATTACTGCATGTATTTTATCTGTTATTTTAAAATTCATTCTATTTAAAAGGACAAAACTTAATAACTATTAAAAGCTAGAACTTCACTAAAAAACTTGAATAATTCCTTAAGGATGAAGCATAATTTTATGATAAATCAATACAACGGCTTTATAATAAATATTTTAAGTCTGAAAAATTACTTCAAAAGTTAATCGAAAATAAGAAGAATATATGAATGTAATAAACAGCATAAATTTTGAAATATTAACTTTGGACGTTTAAGGATTTGAAAAAAAAATTAAATTAATCTGTTTCAAGAATTTCTTATACAGATTGA
The DNA here is from genome assembly GCA_032207245.1 of Pardosa pseudoannulata. NCBI lineage: Eukaryota > Metazoa > Arthropoda > Arachnida > Araneae > Lycosidae > Pardosa > Pardosa pseudoannulata. The sequence continues at coordinate 52,418,369 of CM063505.1, forward strand.
ATAATTTTTTTAAATAAATCGTTACCGTTCTCAAGCTATGTATCGAAAAAGAAATCTGTCAGTAAATACGTTCTCTTACATGACACTGTGACACAAATTGTTATTCTAACTTTTAAGTCTAACATGTTTCTTTTATCCTGCTTTTGTAATTCTTCTCTGCAGTTTTCCCCTCTTCGATTCCATACTCTTTCTCCGTGTTTTATTATCTCTAACAACAAACTTGTGTTCTCCGTGGAATTGCCGAAATACTTTGTGATCCAAAGTCACAAATCCATATCTCAAAAAGCACGTCAGCTGTTCAAGAGATCACCTCGTAAAAAAGCGATAGAATTTCACGCTCAAGTTGAAGCGAAAAACGAAAGATTCCTTCCACTTTTACAGGGAAATAAGGAATATCATTGGTCAACATTTGTTGTTCGTCCAATTGGCAAGTGGCAGGGTTGCTTTACTCTTGGGAGATTTGAAAAAAAAAATTCGAAAATAGAAGCAACCATTTATTATTGAACAATTGATTCCATTATCCTTTTCTTTTTGTTTACTGGACATTTTTGTTCTGCCCGTAAATTCATTATATCCTTATTTCATTCAGTTAATGACCAATATTAATAAGATAATAAGTTATAAGTGTACTTTAAAGAAAAGTCTATATAAATAGAAGATAATTTCTATTTATACATTTTTTTGAATTTGAATTTTATTTTAAATGCCTGGCGAGTAGAAATTGCATTTTCGAGTATCAAAAATCACACTTCTGTTTAGTTTTATTACTTTTTAGACCGCAGTTGTATGAATTATTAGTTTAAAATTTATAAAGCGTAATCTTGTTCGTCCAATTGGCAAGTGGCAGGGTTTCTTTACTCTTGGGAGATTTGAAAAAAAAATTCGAAAATAGAAGCAACCATTTATTACTTAACAATTGATTCCATTATCCTTTCTTTTTGTTTACTGGACATATTTGTTCTGCCCGTAAATTCATTATATCCTTATTTCATTCAGTTAATGACCAATATTAATAAGATAATAAGTTATAAGTGTACTTTAAAGAAAAGTCTATATAAATAGAAGATAATTTCTATTTATACATTTTTTTGAATTTGAATTTTATTTTAAATGCCTGGCGAGTAGAAATTGCATTTTCGAGTATCAAAAATCACACTTCTGTTTAGTTTTATTACTTTTTAGACCGCAGTTGTATGAATTATTAGTTTAAAATTTATAAAGCGTAATCTTAAACAAGAAAAATTTTAAAGTGATCGAAAAATACGTACCATAAATTCGTTTATACCTTCGGAACTTTCTTTTATATTTTATTTCAATATTATATAATAAAATATTTTATTTTTATTTTCAAAAATGTTGACAACTGAATTTAAAGATTTCTCAGATTGTCTTAAATCCTTACTATGGCTGAATAGGTAGGGCGTAGGTTTATAATGCATGCATCAAACTGAAATTCAAGTACGCCGGTTTGAATCTAGTTGTTGTCATGAACGTTCGAAGCCTTTCGGTTAGGAGCACAAAAATCAGATGTTCGCAACAAAATGGCTAAGGAAATCTGAACTTACAGTTTACAGTCAGCTCTAGACGACTAAGAACAGCTGTATTAAAAAAGTTAAATCAAATCTACGAGCACCGGTGTTGAATAGCATCCATCTCTTTTCGGTCTCGAAACAAGTCAGAAGCCGGCATAAACAGTTGGCCCTATTTCAATGAGTTTGGAAACGGCAGGACTATTAAAATCAGAACTCAGGGTTTAGACTCAATTATAAACAGCCACGAATATCGGTAAAAAGGAGGTGAAATGAATCCATAAACTCCTGTATTGAATAGCAGCGATCTACATTTCGGTCTCGTAACTATTCAAAATCCATCTTAAACAGAAAGACCTGAGTCAATGATTTTTTTGGGCTTTGGTTTGGAATGCTACGGTCTGCTTTTTGCAACACGAAGACTATTGAGACAAGGGCCTACAGCTTAAAGCCGATTTCAAACTGCTACAAACATCCATGCCACAGAGGGATTCGGATCCACGAACTCCGGTACCGAAGGCCAGCATCGTAACTAATCGGCCATCGTTCGGCTCTGAGTTAATGCAGTTGGCAATGGTAAGATCATTAAGTTGTAATCAACGGTTTAGAGCCGATTCTAAACGGCAACGAACATAGGTAAAAAGCAGGTGAAATAAATCCATAAACTCCTGTATTGAATAGCAGCGGTCTACATTTCGATCTCGTAACTGTTCAGAATTCGTCGTAAACCGTAACGCCTGAGTAAATGAAGTTTGCAATGGAAAGATCATTGAGGTCGTAACCTACGATATAAACCAATTCTAAATGGCGACGTAAGTCCATAAAAACAGTTCAAATTAATCTACGAACTTCTGTATGAAACATCAGCGATCTACTTTTCTGTCTTTTAACCATTGAGAATCTGTCTTATATATTAGTTCCTAAACTAATGAGTTTTTATATAAATAAAGGCCATAGAGCTCCAACTAAAATGCTGTTTTATTTAAAACAGAACAATTTCATAAACAGTAATAAATTTCATATTTATAGCTTTCCTTTTTATGTTAAAAGAATTACTCAAAAAAAATTATTGAAAACCTGAGTAACAAAAATATAATGATTATAAATAATTTAATTTTAGTTATTAAATTTCGAGTTTAATATTAAGTCAATTTTAAAGTACTGTGAAAAAACATAATGAAATATCACTATAATCCCCTACTCCAATAAATGATGAAATTTGTTGGGGATTTAAAGAACTATATTTACACCTTACAAAACAAATTTCTCTTTGTCCTGCACTAAACAATTTTTTCTCTCCTCAAACAATTTTATGGGAGGGAAAAAATGGATGGGCTTATCTTAAAAACAAACAAAACTCATGTTTGAGCAAATATATTAAAATAATCCTTTCGAACCAATCAATTCAATGCATTTTTTTTCTATGAAAAGTATTAGGTTCTACAGAATAACTATACGAATTGTTTTTTCGTACATCAAATATTTAGATCAATTTTAGGATTAGTATTATGATTTGTGATTCTTTGAAGATTAAAATGTATTATTTAATGAACCGATGAAAAAGCTAATGTATAATTTCATTTAAAAAATAATGTATACTGTGGGCGATAAATAAAAAAATGATATATGTAAAGAAAAATTTAAAGCAATAAACTACTTATTACTATTATACATCCATGACTTCATTTACATACACTTACGAGAAGCAAACCTGAAATTTGAACATACACTTAAAACAGTGATTCTCAACCTGTCGCGCCCTAGGGGGGCGCGAGCATATCCAAGAGAAATGTTATTTAAAAAAATTGATTAAGTGACTGAAAGGAAAGAACTCACACACACACATACAAAACAAAATACATTTCGACATATTTAATAATTAACTTATTAAATTAAAACAACTTACTAAATTAAAAACAAATTTAATAATTATTAGTGACTTCCTTGGGCCTGTCTTTCAGAGCAAAGTTTTTCGAAGGAGGGTTTAATATTAGAAATAGACACTCTCAGTTCTTTTTCTATATTTAGCTGAGATCTATATTTTGTCTTCAAAGAAGCCACCTCAAAAAATCCAGTTTCACAAAGGTAAGATGTTGAAAATGGTAGTAGAATGCGAAATGCCCTTGTTTTTAGTGCAGAAAACTCATCATCCACTCCTGAAAATTCAAAGAGTGATTTATTACTAAATTGTCTTTTGTTTCGCCGCTTGCCGTGAAGTCTATGAAGGTTTCTTCCTCTTCAATTGAGAGTCCTTCGGGAGTATTTTGAAATGGATCCCTCACCCACTTGTAACTTGATATCAGTTTGTCGTCAGCAAGAAAGTACTTTTTAAAATTCTTTGCTAGCATTGCTAAATGATTTTCAATGGTTGCAAAAACAACTTTTACATGTTGTTCTTCAGCCTTGTAAGTTTTAATACAATCATTCAAATTTGCAAACATTGTTAAGTTTTCTTGCTTTAAATTTCTGCTCCACAATTCCAATTTCCTACAAAAAGCATTAACTTTATCACTCGTATCCAATATATGTGTATTTGCTCCTTGCAGATGAAGATTCAAGTTATTTAATTTCTCGAATATGTCGACCATGTAGCTCAATTTCATCACAAATAAACTATCGCGAAAATTCTCAGCTTCCGGTCTGTTTTCCTCTTCTAGGAAAACGGCGATTTCTTCTTTTAATTCATAAACACGTTGCAAAAATTTCCCTCGTGATAACCATCTTGCCTCGCAATAAAATAGTAACGCTGAATGTACTGCACCCATGTCTTTACAAAGTGCGGAAAAGATTCTTGATTTCAGGGGTCTCATTTTTATATAATTTACTACGGTTACAACCGTAGTTAACACAATATTCAAACCAGGACTCATTTCTTTGGAAGCCAAAGCTTCTCTGTGGATCATGCAATGTGTCCAGACGCACTGTGGCGATTTTTGTTTCACAAGTGCTTGAATACTTTGGAATCTTCCGGACATAGAACGAGCACCATCGGTGCATATTCCGACGCAATTTTTCCATTCTATGTTTGCCTCGTTCATAAAATCATTTAAGATAGCAAATAATACGAGTGCTGTTGCTTTGAGTTCTATTGGTTTGCAGAAAAGTAATTCTTCTACTACTGACAAATCATCACAAAATCTAACATAGGCAATGAAATGAGCATCTTTATTACTATCTGTTGCCTCATCGAGTTGTATTGAAAACAATTTGTCACGCAACTTCGACAAAAGCTGACACTCTACATCTTCAGCTATATCAGCAATTCGACGGGCAACAGTATCATTTGAAACAGGTATAGACTGCAATTGTTTTGCAAAATTATCTCCAAACATAATTTCTACAATCTCAATTGCGGCTGGCAAAATAAGCTCTTCACCAATGGTGTGAGGCTTTTTACATCTGGCTATTTTATATGAAAGTTTGTAAGAGGCAATTAAAGCTTTTTCATTCACAGACAAAGTTTTTTTAAACAATGATTTTTGCTTTTCATATGATTTTAATTTTAATTCGAAGAATTCTCTGGGTTTGTTTACGTACTCACTATGAAGCGTTTCCAAATGTCGTTTAAGTTTATTAGGTTTCATGCTGTCTGCCGCCAACATTTTTGAGCAAATGATACACAGGGGCCTTTCTTCTTCATTTACTTCAGTACTAGTGAACCCAAAATTTAAGTATTCTTGAGAATATTTTCTTGATTTTATTTTCGGAACCACGCTCGTCTGTGTACTTGTTGATGCTTGTCTATCGTCTAATGCTCGCTTACGCCCGCTTAAAAATTTATCCATGATTCTGCATAAGTCTGCTGCCGTGAATATTTAATACCGTGAATTGCAATTACACGAAAATATATATAACATACACATTAAGAATAGATTCAATAGCGATAAGAAGGATCGACTCGAATGAGATTGTCTGGAATTGAAATTGGCGTCATAGAACTTTCTCCTTCTCCCTATGAGAAAACATTTGTTCACATCTGCGCACGCTCCTAACTTAACTTTTAAGCTGACCAGACAAATTCCAGACAAATCGAAACTTCTCGCGAAACCGTGAGAATGCCCGACATGGCGGGACGCAAGAGTAATAAAAAGGCATAGGATTATTGTTTTTTCAATGCTGAGTATCAGTGTTGCAAAATGTCAATAAATTTCCGTATTCTTGGTAATTTGCAAAGTTTAAAATTAAGGTTGTAGTGCAGGTTTAGCGCCATAATGCTCAAAATACATTATTATTGTATACATTTTATTGTACGCGGTGGGGAGGGGGGCGCGATGAAAATTATGATTGAAAATTGGGCCGTGAATACTAAAAGGTTGAGAAACACTGACTTAAATGGATATATTGTCCTTACTGAATGGTCTAAACTTTGTTTAAAGAAAGCAATACTTTATACTTCTTGCTTATTAACTTTAAATTCATAAATGAAAAAATGTTATCGAATTATTTTTTTTTTGCCAAAAAAGGAGGTAATTGCATAATATTCTTTGTACTCTGAGCAATTTTAAAGAACGATTTTGGACAGTTGCTGATATAATTATTAGTTTCCTTTGAGATAGAGCTTTTCTTATTAGTTTGTTGGATGACAGTGAAAAAAGTGCATGTGTGCTTTCCATGTGTTTCATTTATAACATTTTCATAAACTTAACACCATGGTTGAAATATGTCTTACAATACAAGATGATTTGGCCTTTCTAAAACTCTTTCGAATTCTGATTTGGGAGATGTAGATATTTGGCAGTTACAGCCCGATGAACCTGGTGATATAACCAATGAGGAAGATAGTGATGAAAATAATTTAGATGCTGTTAAGTGATGTGTATGGAATGACCTATGTCGTTTTAAAAAAAAGATATAAGTACTCCAGGTGAAGACAAAATTCAAAAACCGTGTCCAAGAGCCAAGAAGAAACGAAAAATTGAAAACCATGTAGCAAAATGGGAAAAAAGGGGAAATTCTATAATCCAATGGAGTTGGAAAATCCGGTACCAATATTGCATAAATTCAATAGTGTCATAATATTAATTAATTGTTTATTATTTAAAAATAAATAAACAAAACAGTTAATATTAAGAATATATAATTATTTAGAGTTTAAATTAAATATTTTCATGAGCTTTTAAAAATATGCAAAAAATAATCATGTAACACGCCAATGTTCCAATAATGTAACATGGCTAAAATCAACCTCAACATTTTTTCATCTAATTTTAAAACTTTATTGTATTTATATGCTCTTTATTAATATAATAACAAAATTTCAAGTCATTGGGACAATTCTTTCTTAATTCGGCGTTTAAACGCTTTAAATATATTTAATAAGGTTCATAAAGAACCAGATTCATATTTTGTTGCATGATCCTTGATATAAATTGTATTAGTTACGGTTTGCATTGTCTATATTTATATAAGGAATATTGAATCATAAAGAAATATTTTGAAAGTATTTACTGTGGCTCTTATTTTGTTTTAAATTTATATACTGTTTATGATTACATAGCTTGCTGTATTTGTTTGAAATTTTATTAAATTGTTTTGAAATGTTATGATTCGAATACAAACAATGTTTGAACTTTCTAGTAATGCATTGATGATATTTTCAGTTTTATAAACACAAGTGTGTAAATAAAGTAAATAATCTGCTGTATTTCGTTCAAATATTCCATGCTTTAGTTAACGAAGCTATTTTCCCATAAAATGTCAGAATTTTTAAACGCAGCGTAATTTTAAAGTCATCTCGTGTGACAGTTATCGATAGAGAAATTGCCATTTATGCATTTTAGTATAAACATTTTATGCAATATAATTTTTTGATTTTCTTGAAAAATTTTCACAACTTTCACATAACGTCAAGTCTTATTATATTTCGATATACGAATAATTGTAACGCAAAAATTGGTGACAAAATATTCCAATAATATGAGATATTTTTTTGTAAAAAAGTCATTTGTACCCTTAAAGAAAATATATTAAGAAACAATAAACTTTAAAAGGTAAATTTTTATTTTATAAATTATTAAAAAGATCAATTTGACATTTTGAGATACAAATGATTTTTTTCTTTAAATAAGAACTGTAATATTAAATAGCAGATAAAAGTTTTAATGTTCATTTAAATTATAATCCGCAATTATTTTTTGATAAAGCGATTATATTTTAGAATGATTTAAAAAATTTTGGTTAGAATTTCTTCTGTACATAATTTTTAATTGAAATAAATTTACTAATTTTTCATTTATTTAATGCCCTGTGTATAATGGCTATTTAGATCGAAATTCAACGAAAGAAATACAATTTAGGAAATTCATTTAGCTCTTGTCCTAGCGCGGGTCTCACCAAAGTCGTTTAACAGCTAACTGTGATTAATCTCTGTTTAAACGGAGAATTGCGTACCACCATTGGTTGGTGGCATGGGTTAATCACGATTAGCCGTTAAACTAATTTGTGAGACCGGTCTAAATCTATTAAATGTCCACGAAATATTCTTTGTTAATTTAGTTGTAGATCATTTAGCTGACGTAAGTAAAATAAATCATTTAGTATCAAAATAAATATTGTGGTAAAAAAATATATGTATATTCCAACCGAATGAATTCATCTGAAAATAGTAAAAATCCCCTTAAATCTTCTTAAATTATCTTCTCTAGTAATTATATGTCATTAGTAAAAGTGATAAAAAATATGGATAAAAACAAAGTACTTTTAAAAGTTCATTCAACTCTAAAACAATGGTGTTATGCTACTCGACAAATTTGATCATCGTATGTGATTGCATATTGTTAGTAATGTTCCTACATAATCAAATATGTGATACCAGGCATTTTTTTGGAATTACGGAAGAGGTCAATTTGACACCTAGGGAACTTGTCTCTGACAATCTTATCTATATCTATTGTCTTTATCTCTGACAGCTTTTCTGTTTTTTCTCAAATATCTTAATCTTTTCTCGACTTTTCCTAAATCATTGTGATTTTCGAAATAGTAAAGATTTCAAGAAAATCGACAAATGATTATACCTAGAAATGCGGCAGGTGTCATTTTGACCCCTTTGAGAGAAAAGAAAGGTGAATACATCCATTGTATCATCTGAACACTGTTACTTCTGTAAACTATTTTTATTTGCACCTGCCAAACAAAATACAAACAAAGGAAAAAATATGGTCACATCTACCAGTCACATGATTTGAAATACGTTCAATACTTTTCTTTGTGGAAAGAAAACAGAAAAGAGATTATTACGAGCTGAACGTTGAGCTGGACGTGTATAGATTTTTCTTAGAAATTTTGTTTATTATTCATAACAAGTTTTAGTGGAAATTTTTATTCTATTACAAGAATTTGTTAAAAAGACGTAAAAAAGGACTAACGCATGAAGAAATCGTGAAACTGATGCAAGAACTTTCTGATGCTTATTTCGGTTCTGAAATCGAAAATAATTCTACAGATAAAGATGGAGATGAAACATCATGTGGTTCTGAATTTATTATAGAGAGCAATTAGGCAATATCCTCCTCTAGCTCAAGTGAAAGTACAAATGGATTTGATTCTACGAGTTAAAATTCTGCCGAACCTAACAATGCCAAAGCGGGAACTAGTAGACTTTCAAAAGGTAATATGAAATTCAACGTAATTCAGACTAACACTTGTAAAGAAACTGCTAGTGATTGAACTATATGGAAAGTAGAAAATACTTCAAATACATCTGGTCGGTGATTCTTGCAAAATATATTGACATTAAATGCAGGATCGACATCCTATGCTAAACGTCACATTTGTTCTAGTACCGCTCTTAGTGCTTGGAAGTTTAGGAGAGTAGTATATCGTTTAGTTGATCGTTACAAAAATACATGCCTGCAAAGTATTTATATTCTTTAAAATCAACTGTAGTTGTCATAATTTGCGTTATTTTTTTCACAAATATATTATATCATACAGAGAAATATGCAGATATCTTATCAAGGGGTCAAAAGAATGCCCGCCATAATTCTAGGTATACAAAGACCACCGTAATTCTAGTGTGAAAGAGATTTAAATCTGTTGATATTGATGATTTTTCGATGAATATATATTGCAATATATTTCACAATTTTTGAAAAAAACAACACAAAATTTCTTTATCTGGTGGTTGTTGTGTTGTCTAATATATTTGACAGCTAAAAAGTAAAATACTTTACAATTTAAAAATAGGCTACAAATTTTGATTTAAAATTTTAAATTTAAAGCTTCATACATTTCCAAAATATTTACTATTCAGTTAAGATATCATCACTTGACCCTTTTAGGTTTCGTAGATAATGTTGCGAACGTGCTAACTGACCTCACTTCTTTTATTACCTCGAGAATGGCGCAAGATTCAAGATAGTCCATACGACACCAGGCTACGCAACTAATTTTTTAATGATATTTTTCAGAATGTATACAATACATATGTCCATATCTGAATTCATTGATGCCAAATTTAACACACTGTTACGTCATTTCATAGAGAAAGTTGTGGAACTGGCATATTACAGCAGTCTACAGGCAACAGAGAGCATATACATGGTTATAACTGATTATCAATTATTAATAAACTATCATATCCCACGGCAATCTTTCAGCTTATGAGGTTTAAGATTTTTATGAATATGAATGTCTATAAAAATGGTTCTTAAACTTTATTTGGGAACATTTATTACCCATATTCATCAATGATTTGCCACTTTATTTGTTAAACATGTATAACCCAGACCGAAAGCTGGGTATGAAGAAACTAGTAGATTATTTAAAATTCTTGGATGAGACAGGACTTCAATTGCAAGTTGGTGATTAGACTAGATTTGGTTTGGTTTGGAGCGCTACGGTCTACTGTTTTGCACACGAGGGCTAATGAGACCGGGACCTACTGCTTAAAGCCTATTCCGAACGGCTACGAACATCCATGCCATAGTGGGATTCGAACCCACGAACTCCAGGACCGACGATCAGCGCCCTAACCAATCGGCCAGCTTTCGGCTAATTAGACTAGAAGAAATTTCAATTGCTTGAAGCCTGTCAAAGATATCTTAGGTAGTGAGAGAAGTTAAAAACCAAAAGTCATGAAATGTTTAGAAGTTAAACATGATCTGGTGTTATCTGAGATTATATACATTTTTTTCGAATCGAGAAGGGTCTTATTTTATCAGAAAACATTTTTATCCCTTTGTTTAGTACGGAGGATTTGTATGTCAAGAATTAAAAATTTACCGTTGCAAAATATGTCATAAAAAAACTTGTTTAGAATATTTCTTTCAAATTCAGGAATTGGATCACGACCTTTCTTCACTGCTAGAAATAAGGCCTGAAAAGTTAGTTGAAGGTATTTACATCTGTCAGTAAACTAAAATTCAATTGCTCAATTCTATAATTCAAAATTATTTATAAGATTTCACTGAGTAGAAAATAAATTTCTACATGGTTTAGAAGTACATGAAGTATTTTAAGGAGCTACCAGACCTACATAAAAATAAAGTAAAAATATTCATTGTTAAATATTTAATTTTTAAGACCAAAACCATTTAGCCCCTTTTAAAAAATAAAGATAATTTAAATTTTTTATAGACTAAATCTAACTCCTCTTTAAAGCTGTTGAGTTTCCCATTTTTGACAAAAGCTTTTTTTAAATATTTTCAGAGGAAAATAGCTTTAACTGAATGTTTGACTTGCTCTTGACATTTTAAGTGCATTTAAAGGGGAAAGAATACATTAACGTAATTTAAAGAAATTTTATAGTTTCCACTAAACTGTAGGGCATAACATAAGCATGATTGTAATACTCACTAGAAATAGAGATTTAAACATAAATTCATTGAAGAGAGTATTTGAAATTTTTTTAAGGAGTATTAGTGGACTATTTGAAGCCATTTTCAAAGAATTTTTTTTAACCTAGGAAATAGTAAAAATATGGATGTAATTCCAACAGAAAAATAATTCAGCACCTAAGTCATGCTTTAATTTAATCTTAAGTCTCCTTGGGGTTAAAAGGTATATTTGATATTGAACTTTCCTTCATTTTTGTGACTCATTAGAGTTAGTGTTTTATATATTTTTACTGCCCTTTCAAATAACCCACATTTATGGAAGCGTTAATCATTATATCACATTTTAAAGCACAATCATCTAGTCTTATTCAGAATATATTAAATAAGAAGTATTTTCCGTTTAATAATTTACAATGACGTTTACACATTTTATTATTAAGTTAGTAATAGATTATTAAGTAATAGATTAATGCATATTTAAAAAGTTTACAGCAAATTTTCCTATTTAGTTACACGAGTGTCCACAATAAGATAGATATTCCGAAATACATATTCAACAAACATGATTAAGGAAATAAGGCGTTAAAAATGATACCATAAAATTCAAAGATATTAGAGATTTCAGTGGAACATAGAGTCAGTTGAATAATTAACTACTGAGGTTTTTAGTGCATTTATCGTGAAAGGGGAAACTTTGTAAAAAAATACAAAAGATTACCTTTAATAAGAAAGATTACCTTATATGAAACTAAGCCTTAAAGTTATGGCTCTAAATCAATTCTTCTCCCTCCAGTAGTCCGGTTCAAATCCAGGTTTGAGTTATATTAATTTATATCTGACTTTGCAATTTTAATTAAGTTAAACAAATGTAAGCAGCAATTTTTATATTTAAAAACAGACGAGCCCGCTTGATATTGTACTTCCTCAAAAAAAAAAAATGTTGTGTCAGACTTGACACTGGAGCACAAAATGTTAAACCATTAATACTTAAAATTCTGTTTAAAACATAGTTAAAATGTAGTTTGCAGAATTTATATGTTTTCTCCAAACAAGTTTTTATTTTCAGCGAATTTAGATGATAATCTTATAAAAAATATGTCATATCGGACTATATGATACTATTTATATATTTGTCATTTGGATAAATATTTTAGGATTTTTCGAGCCCTCACATACATGTACTTTTCCTTCAAGTACATCTATTGAAATCAATCTGCGTGCTTTATCTATAGTAAAACTTCAGTTTACAGTACTATGTTTACATATGATATCAAACATATCTCTAATTATGAAGATTTTACCTTTTTATAAATAACATTCTTTGGTGTTTAACTGGACTGCTGATTTCTAATTAGGGCTAGCTGTTATATTCACAGTCATTTAAATTTCACATCTGCTGTACTTTCAAAAGTGCATAATAATGTTTAAAATATTCATAAATATGTATTCAACAGAAATTAATCTGGCATTAATGTATTAAAAACATTACTATAAACTATAGTGGAACTGATAGGTAATTGTATTTGCTATAAAAAACTACAATATCTGCATCAACTAGAATCAAAAATTTGAAATGGAACTAGGTCCATGAAAAATAAAATCGAAAATCATCAAAGGTATTAAATAAAACCTTGAAAAAAAATGTTATAATGACCTTAAGAAAGATTTCAAAAGAGAGATTTAATTAATTCTCCAAGGAATAAAGAACACGTTTCATTTCAAAGTAAAATTGAACAACTTTGGAAAGTGACATTTATGAGAAAATTAGAAAAAGGTGTTTGCCATTACTTTTATTTCTCCCGATGTGCCCTCTCGTTACTTTTTGAGGAAAAAGAGCTATGCTTAGAGGATGTATCTGAAATTTTCCTCATTCCTAATACAGAAATGATTCTTCGTCTTTACATTCTTTATTTATTCGAAAGTTTATAAAAACTTTAAATAAAACGCCCTGTATGTCCCTTGAGAATTTGAAATGTTTTGATTCGCCGTAAATTGAAGAGACACTGACTGAAAGAACAAAACGGTTACGTGGTAGCCTAAACTTTGGTAAGGTAAATAATAAAAGAAAATAAAGAAAAATAAAAGTTAAGTGTAAAAAATAGCTTTAATTTTTGTAGTGATTAAAATCTTGCTTTATTCTTTAATTATACAGTTGGATTTTTTTCAGCTTAAGATATGACTGTTAAGAGTAAAACAAAGTAATATAATACAACTTTATATATTTGTTTTAGAGTTGAAGCGATATTCTCATTTTCAATTTTCTAGATAATGTAGGTTGCACTGGAAAAAAGTTTTCATTTTGAAATTGCTTAAAGTTTTGAATATTACATTTTAATCAAAACTTTTTTAGTCTAGATAATAACCTGATCAAAAATATTTTGTGCTTTTCAAAAACAAATATTTTTTTGTACCTTTTGTACTAAAATTATAAGTATAAATCTTTTTTTTTTCCAGTACTACTGGTGAAACAATTTGTCTATGTTAAGAATGAAAATTAATCATTTCACAATTTTGCAGGTATATATTAGATATGGAATAACTATTTCTGTGATTGCTTTTAATATTTTGTCTTTATTTATCTATAGGATGTACATTCTTCAATGATTTACTTTCTTACTAACAAATTCGTGAATCATGCTTATCCTATGACATGGTGTATAGAGCTATATTTTTTTAATTATGTAGCCAGTAAATATTTCTACTTGAGGTTTAAAATATTACTTTTTTAGAAATATATATATTTTATTTATTTTATTTTTTATATATAAAACTTGCTTTACATTGAGAATTAAAATTTTCAATTGCTAATAATATAACTTCTTATATATATTTCCTAATAATATTGAAACTTTAAAATTATATTTTTTTTAAACAGAGAGAGTCATTATTTTAAAGCATTTGTCAAGTACTCTCGCATCGAAGTAATATAACTTTTGCTATCCTATATTTCACATTTATAAAGTTCACTAGAAACATTTACAACCCAATTTTTTAAATCCCAAACAATGCTTTTTACATTTTAAACTATGAATAGGTGGTAGCACTATACTTAATTTATTTTTCTTTTTGAAATATACGTTTTAAAACTTTCTTTACATTGAGAAATAAACAGTTTCCTTATGTTCTCTAATAAAAATACTTATCAAAAACAGAACTTATATATCGTATGTTTCCTCAATATAACTGAATCTTTAAGAAACTATTATTTTAACGTTGTACAAAAGAGTGGTTTCACAGTATAATTCTCCCCGTCAAGTACTCTCGCATCGAAGTAATATAACTTTTGCTTTTCTATATTTCACATTTATATGGTTCACAAGAAATATTTATAATAAATTTTTAAATCCCAAACAATGCTTTTTACACTTTAAACTATGAATAGGTGGTAGCACTATACTTAATTTTTTTTCTTTTCGAAATATACGTTATAAAATTTGCTTTGCATTGAGAAATAAAAAGTTCTCTTATGTTCCCTAATAAAAATACTTATTAAAAACAGAACTTATAAATAGTATAGCAATTTGTTTATTAAACCATTTTAATGACAAACATTCACTGTTTCCTCGATATAACTGAAACTTTAAGAAAATATTATTTGAACGTTGTACAAAAAAGTGGTTTCACAGTAAAATTCCCCTCGTCGAATACTCTCTCATCGAAGTAATATAACGTTTGCTATTTTATATTTCACATTTATAAAGTTCACAAGAAACATTTATAACCCAATTTTTTAAATCTCAAACAATGCGCAATCGTAAACTTAGAAGGATAAAGGCTTAAAAAATTTTTAACTTCTACTCCAATCTGTAAATAATAAATACATTAATTAATAATTTCATGAATTGTGACAATTTTAACTTGTAATTCGAATTTGTATTATCTGTTTGAACATAAAATAATTTATGGAAAGAGTGCCTATGCTCTTCCTTAATATAACAGGAAAAAGCTGTTAAAGTGGTTAAGTAAAGTATGTTTAGAAAGAACAAACATTAAGTATATAAAAACATGTATTGGCACTTAAAGGAATGTCTACAAGAATACATGAGTAAAAGATGTTTCACATGCTATTAAAGACTGCGCTACACTATAAAAAAAATGCTAATTTTGTGCCTCATAACTAGTTTTGCAGGTTTGACATGGCATGAATTTTACTTACATGCCATCCAATAAATTTGCTTAAAAAGGCAATTTCCTGCAAAAGGGTTTCGGAATAATCTAACAAAATTGATGTAGAAAGTTTCTTATAACGATTCTCAAAATGACGTGATCTGATTAAGGCACACCCAGAATATTTCACTGCGAGAGGAATTTACGGAAGCAATAGAGGAGTTTCAAAATGTTCCAGCTTAAAGAAATTGCTCTCTCTCCAGTTATTGGTGTTATAGAGGTTGATTGTGAACAAATTGGGGCATAAAATAAAGATGGCTGCTCCATTTTATGTTCTATCAATACTGCCCGTGAAGAAGAATGGCGTGGATGGGAACATAAATTGCTTTTAATGCGGGGTGTCCGGAAAAGTGTGACCAGTATGGATAAATTTCATGAATTTAGAAGATTAAATGTTGCGGGAAACAAAAAAGAATGAGGTTTGCAGGGGAAATTTTATATCTTTCACAGTTTAAAATAGATAGGATATATGAGTCATTTATTAGTGTTATTTTCAGGATGGTTCCAATATAATTATATTTGCTCTAAATTGCTTTTCTTTAACACTTTTATTAACTAAAAAACCTTCATAGAAATGCAAATGTATGTGCTATATGAAAACAAAAGTTTGTTTTCACGTATTTCAAATCCGTTCTCACATGAATAAATGGGTAAATATGGTGTCATATGTACCTATGTACATCAGATTCGTAGAATTCCTACCACTTTTTACTGGTTACTTTTTACCACATAAGCTATTTACTGGTTAAAATTTGCATAGTATTTTTAATTTACGCGTATTTTCGGTTAACTCATTATTTTAAATGTTGTTTTAGTCTTTTTCTGATTTTTAACCTTACATTTTCTTATTTTATTTAATTTTAATTTTTTTTATTATACATCAAATTTTTATTTATCACTACTATACAGATGTCTCTGGCCAAATCATGTTTTTGTTTTTCTATCCCTAAAATTTCTACTCTTTAGTTATTGTGTTATGGATTCACGAATCTACCATCCTATCCCCCTCTTTTATCTTTTAGTTGTTTATATATTCTGCTCGCTGTTAATTTCTCTGCTTACGGCAAGAAATCTCTGGATTAGAGGGCTCGGCCTAGGATATCCAGTTGGCCTATTACCTTACAGACCTTGTAAATTTGCATAGTGGTTTTAAAGTCAGAAACTAATTGAAATATTTTGCTCAGAATATTTCTGTTAATCCAGAGTGTGAAATCCATCAACCCAAAATTAAAACGATTTAGGTGTTTCTATACTTTAGTGACTTAGACGACCTTCCTGACTTTTAAGTCAAGTTAACACACAAGTCAAGATGCATTTTTTAGCAGAAAATATTGTTGCGGGGTACTGTATAGAATAGAAAAGAAAGAAAATCCAATTAGGATAAAATATGACTTCATTGTAAGCTTCTGAAATTGTTCCTATCCTATCTTTTTCGCATGACGCTTCACCAGTATTTTTATTTGTACATTCTTTTAAAGCATGAAATTTTATATCCTTTCTCAAGATAAATATTTTAAAACTTGAAACAAATAATTATAACAGTATCCAGTGAAACTCTAATTCTCAATAAAACACCTGCAGAGTGTTTTATTGACCTTTTTATTAACCTTTTTAACACATGCATATTAGGTGACCTGAATGTGTGTAGAAAGAATTCTAACAATCCAAATTTCATTCAATTAGAGTGATGCATTTCTTCAAACAATGCAAATATATGCTATTATGATGATAAAATAATAATATGGTACCATTAATACGGTCTGATGAGATGGTGGAAGATAGTCATAAGCACTACTTAACATGTTAGGAATCTAAATTTTACCGAATCATAATATTCTTTTTTCTTTGAAACTTTGAAAATGCAAATAAATCCTAGTGTCTAAATAGCGCATTAACTTAATAAGGAGTGGACTAGTAAGTTTTTTTAAAACCTTCAAAGACAATAACAAAAGACCTTTTTCACTGCTTAGTAGAGATAGCGAAGCTGTATGTGAAGAAACCAGAGTAGAATTTACAGTTCACTGATAATTAAGACTAAAAAGTAAAAGTTTGAAACAACGGAAAACACTCTTTACGTTCTAATTATTGCACTAATAAGTATAAAGCAATGCATTATGAAATAATTTACCAAAATTGAATGAAATACATAACTATGAATTAAGCTGTATGCGGAGAAACCAAAGCAGAATTTACAGTTCACTGATAATTAAGACTGAAAATTAAAATTTTAAAGCAACGAAAAACACTCTTTGCTTTTTAATTGTACCGCTAATAAGTATAAAACAATGCATTATGAAATAACTTACCAAAGTTGAATAAAATGCGTAACTATGAATTATGCCTAAATACTAAATTAAATTCATAAAAATACAATATATAATTAGGTCTAACGATTATTGAAACTCGAGTAAATGCACTACTATTTATATAGGTTATATGTCTGGGGATAAAAGTATAATGATAAAAATATTTATTTTTACAAGGAAATCTTAGTATATGGGATCGAATTAATTCATTGCTAAATATTTTCTTAAACAAGCTACAAATTTTGTCCAATCCCTTTTTAGCTTTATGTCTAAAACTAATATATTACGGTGAATTATTAAGAATTACTTGATTAGAAACATATAACAAGACGGTAGCCTTAAAGTATGAATTATTTGTAAAGCCTTTTAATTATTTATTTTCTTTACATAACAGTGCATAAAAATTACATAAAACAAATGTGAAAAATCACTGTTTTCAGCTAGAGTATTATGAAAAATAATTAATATAATATTATATAATACAATATTTATCTATATTGCATTGCTACTGATTTCATTGGATATTTCTTTTGTAGATACAAGTAATTAAATATATAATTTTCTCCTGTAACTAAAGTCGTAGAAATGCAGTCAATATTACAGTTTTATACGGTATATTAACAGGATATATTAGATATTTGTATTTGACGATAAATATTTGTCTTTCTTGATCCTCTAAATCTTGTATGAGTAGTCTAAATTTAGTAATAAATAAAACAGTTTAAGGAACATATGATTTTATTATTTATTTTAAATTTTATGTTTTATATTAATTTTTATAATTTTTTATAAAATATTCATTATAACAGTTTTTATTTTTATATTCATCATAAGATGAAATGTTCTGCTTTTTTTAGAATACTTTTTTTCAAGTTTTTAAATAATGTTTTTTAAGAAAATATATTTTTTGTTATTTCAAGTAATGTATAATTTTTTTAATAACAACACATTCACACCAAATGTAAAAGAAATTAATGTACCCACAAATTAACTTTTGAAATATGTATATTAGAAATGAAACTTTTATATCAAATTGAAAAAAGAAATATTTGTTTAAATTTTGTGAGCTTAAAGTTTTAATGTGCCATACAATTTAAAATAAAAAAACTAATATGTGTAAAGATTTTCAAAACTAAAAAATAACCTTTTTCATATTAAAAATAAAATATATAAATCTCATTATTTTAATTGAAATTTACAGAATAAAATATTAACAAATTCAGATTATATTTGATGCAAAAAGAAAATTTTTCTATTTTATAAATTTCAAAAGTCATTTTGATGGGTAAGCGCATTTCTAGTTTTTTCACTTTGTGTTCAGTTGTTAGGCGTTTAAAAAATATATTCCTTCATATAATAAAACAAAATATTTTGTTTAAAGTTAGAATAATTAAAAATTAATAATGTAAATTTTTTTTTCTAAAAGGAGCAGTTTTTATTTTATATTAAATCAAAAATAAGTGGCTACAACAAATTTCGCTTCTATACTTACTATGGACCCTTAAAAATTTAGTTAATTTATAATATCGTTTATTGAATATTATCATATATTTCAAGATAAATGTTTATATTATATGATTAAAAATGTATACCTAACATTTATTGTAGACGTTTACACAGAAAAAATTGATTTTTGTCATTTTACTAATAATATTTATTGAAGTTTCATTTACCCCCCTGGGAAATTTGAAATAAATGTTTGTATTGACTAATTTTTCTGAATGTACATATATTTGCAGATTACCCCTTTCCTGTGGATCCAACCTCTTAAGAAGATGTAATTTTACTTAACGAAATCTCGATGTAAAAATTATTTTTTCTACACAAATAATTCTTAAAAATAAAAATGTATGATATGTATGATAAGTGAGTGCGAGGATTATGCGCATTTTTTATTAAATCAATGAACCATATTAATAACACAAAAATATTATTGTGTTACACTGTACAAAATAGCAGAAAATATAATTTTATGTGTATAGCATGTGACTTCATACGCTTATAAATTGTACAAATAATATTGTTTATATAAGGAGTCATTGAAATTATCATTTGTACATTCTCTTTAAGGTTTAAATTACTTTCGTATAAGAAAGTAGCTGTGTTGTCTGAGTAGAACTGAAGTATTGGTATCTGGCGGTGCAACGGAACAAATAATTCATTCAATAATAATTTCTTCACACGGTACCAAACAGTAACTAATAAATTCTAAAAACTTATAGAATTTTACTACAAAAATACTTTTATTTTTTAAGGATCTCAAGGCTTTGTTTCAGCTACTTTTGAATGTGTTCGATATATTTATGTTGCATTGGTGCAGACTGATTGCATTAATGTTCGTTACATATTAAGACTTTTCTTTATATAGATACATATTGGAATAAAAAAATGGACGTGCACAGCTTAATGTTACAGCAGTTCTAAATTTTAATTTCGACAATTTCGAGAGCTAATCGTAAATCACTTATGTCCTATCGTAATCACATATTATTCGTTAAATCTTCTAGCCATGTAGAATTTTGAATGTAATTAAACATGAATTGAACAACTAGCTATTATGATAGTTATAATTATAAAAGTGGATCCTTCAGTCGCTAAACGTTTTTCGGCTATACCCAGTAGCATTCATATATTCAAAATAACATTGAAATGTTTCATTGGGCAGAGTGTTGCAATCAGAGGTTGAAGCACACAATTAGAAGATATAACAATCCTAACTAAAAAAGCTGAACCTTTTACAATTTATCCTTTTTGAGTTATTTATGACACTATAGATATCCATCAATTTCAAAATTCTAGTTACACAGAATGTTGATTGCAAATTGAATGTAAAACTTAAAACTAGATCATATAAAAGCTCTAGCTACAAAATTTGAAACTCCTTCCGCTTATAGTTTTAGATTATTACCGATAACGTTAGTATTCTATTTATTGATATTTCTCATACATAGCGCTTATTACAATCGAAAGACATGCACAACTAGATGATATAATATTTCTAATTACAAAATAGGAATCTAATAAGGGATTTTCATTTTTGAGTTATTCCCCATAGATTTACTGTTGTTGTACTTGTTAAAACTTGTCGTTGCACTGAGTGCAATTGATGCAAAATTACATAACATGATGGATGTAAAATTATATATCTGTTCTAATATTAAAATTTTAAACAGTTACGGCTTTTTGTTTTTGAGTTTTTGTTGATTTGACAAAGTTAAAGTTCGTTATATTAAAATCTCTCGTTATGAAGAAAGCTGATGTCAATCGAAATGGAAGTTGCAGAATTGGATGATATTACTGTCCTAACTAGAAAATTTGAACCTAATGGGGCATATTCTTTTGGAGGGTTTCCCAACAACGTTAATTGTCGTTATAATGCATCTTATCGTTATACAGAGTCATTATATAGATTATAATCACAATGTAAGATGCACACTTAGATGGTATTTACTAGTTATAACTAAAAATTTGAATCTCCTACTACTATTTATCTTCCAGTTATTCCCGAGAACGTGAATAATCGTAATTTTGAAATTTCCCGTTATACAAAGCGCTGATTGCAACCGAAAGTGAAAATGCACAACCCATTGTTATGACTGTCTTAACTACAAACTTTAAACCTCCGTTTTTGTGTACTGTGACACGCGTACACAGAGACGTACCAACCAAATTTAAACTAATGTGAGAGTCGAAATGCTCTGTTAAAATTAGTATTTGAAAACTCAAAATTAAGATTTCCTTACAGATATAACATCGAAACCTGTAGGAATTAATTGAGAATTACTTCAAAATTTAAAAATGAGCATTCCCTGTGATATGTAAACATAAATCTATGTTTCTATACATTGTAAAAGGAAATAACAATAATTGAAGAAAATATTTTGACTACATACATTTCATAAGGAAATCTGTTGTGTAAAGCAGTTCTGATATCTATCAAGACTATTAACATTAATATTTTTCTTACGGGGAATCTTTTTTCCAAATAGAAACATTTTAATATATAATCCCCGGTGATGTTAAAATATCGTTCATCCTCTTTAACAAAATATGACAACATTTATATCCTATTCTCTATGCATTACATTTTTATAAATTTTAAATATACTTTTAAAACATAAAAGTTTTTGTAACCTTATTAGATATTGAAATATGAAAAAGAAGAAAAATGTCTGCATTCAACAGGTACGTGAAATTCGAAACAAAATCTTTCTTCACATATTTTTAAAATTTAATCTCTGTTGCAGAGAATGAACTAAATGTTTAGAACTGGGAAAAGCATTTAAACCTTTTCGAGGAATTAAATTCGTGTATTCTGTAAATATACTTGTTTCGTAACCTTATTATAGATTATAAAAAATGGAAGGGAAGCTTAGTGTATAGCATTCTTAAATTATGAATTTGCCAAATAAGGAGTTTCTTTTATATCTTTAACATTTAATAATTAATAATTGTTTTAAAAGTTAGTCTTGATGTTACAAACAAACATAAATATTAAACGTGCATTTGTTATTTGTGTAAAAATTATAAACATATATAAAATACACAATATTTTTAACTTCAGGTGAAAATAACAACAAGTATATAGAATAAATTTCAGTCTCATAAATTGCATTCTATGCATTCTGGGAGGAGCAGAGCAGTATATTCTTAAATTCCAGACTTATTACATAAAGATCCTTTTTTATATCTTTAACCTTTAGTAATTAATGATTGATTTAAAATCATGTGTTTCTGTGACAGAAAAGCAAATATTAAACGTGCATCTTTTATTTGTGTAAAAAATATAAAGATTTTTTAAAATACTCAATATTTTTAACTTCAAGTGAAAATAACAACAGTTATAAAGAATAAATTTCAGCCTCATAAATTGCATTCTATGCATTCTGGGAGGAGCAGAGCAATGTATTCTTAAATTCCAGACTTAATACATAAAGATCCTCTTTTATATCTTTAACCTTTAGTAATTAATAATTGATTTAAATTGATGTGTTTCTGTGACAGAAAAACAAATATTAAATGTGGATCTTTTATTTGTGTAAAAAATATAAAGATCTATAAAATACACAATATTTTTAACTTCAGGTAAAAATAACAACAATTATATAGAATAAATTTCAGTCTCATAAATTGCATTCTATGCATTCTGGGAGGAGCAGAGCAGTGTATTCTTAAATTCCAGACTTATTACATAAAGATCCTCTTTTATATCTTTAACCTTTAGTAATTAATAATTGATTTAAAATCATGTGTTTATGTGACAGAAAAACAAATATTAAACGTGCATCTTTTATTTGTGTAAAAAATATAAAGATCTATAAAATACACAATCTTTTTAACTTTAGGTAAAAATAACAACAATTATATAGAATAAATTTCAGTCTCATAAATTGCATTCTATGTATTCTGGAAGGAGCAGAGCAGTGTATTCTTAAATTCCAGACTTATTACATAAAGATCCTCTTTTATATCTTTAACCTTTAGTAATTAATAATTGATTTAAAATCAAGTGTTTCTGTGACAGAAAAACAAATATTAAGCGTGCATCTTTTATTTGTGTAAAAAATATAAATATCTATAAAATACACAATATTTTTAACTTCAGGTGAAAATAACAATAATTATATAGAATAAATTTCAGTCTCATAAATTGCATTCTATGCATTCTGGAAAGAGCAGAGCAGTGTATTCTTCAATTCCAGACTTAGTACATAAAGATAATCTTTTATTTATTTAACCTTTAATAATTTATAATTGATTTAAAATAATGTTTTTCTGCTACAGGAAAACAAATATTAAACGTGCAATTATATTTATGTAAGAAATTTAAAAATTTATAAAATACGTAATATTTCATCTTACGGAAAAAAATAACTGCAATTACATAGAATAAATTTCATTCTTAAAAATAACACTTTATTTGTAATTGCATTATGCGTGTAATAGACTATTATTTGAATCTTTTTATGCATTAAACTTATGTATCTTTGAAATCTCATAAATAATTGAAAGAAAGATCTGAATAGGGAATTATTAAAAAATAGATGGACTTTTTTAGGGTTTTTATATATTTTTTATTTTTATCAATTATTAATTTTTTAAAATTAAGTGAAAAACACATAAACTTATATTTTCATTTACTTAAGAAATTTTAAAAATGTACAAAATATTTTCAACGGAAAAGAAAATTATAATTTTAAAGCATAAAATTAAGTCTAAGAAATTAATAATTAATATTTGTTTTAAAATATCTTATTATGATAAAATGTCTTGTTGTTTTTTTGTCTTAATATGAAAAACTAAAACAAGCATTAAACATTTGTATTTTTCATTTGTTCGAGAAATTTAAGCAAAATCATAAAAAAATTGCAATATTCTCAACTTGTGTAAATAGCTACGTTTACAAGGCAACAATTTCATTTTTATTAATTGCATTCTATTTGAAATTGTATTAAGCCTGAAATCGTTTTATAATAAACGATTAAACGATAATTTTTAAATGAACTCTGATAGAAATTTTAAATGTATTACGGATGAAAATAAAAAAGTACATGCAAAAGCTGGAATTCTGTATTTTCCTCTTTTGTAACTCTGGAAATTAAAGGGCAATTGTCTATCTTGTCTGTATAATTATAATGCTGTACGCATGAAAAAAATAACTTCGTGGCATGTCATCCAAGTTTAAACTATACCTCTGGATGTGGGAGGTCAAGGTTTAGGATTTCCACCAGGTACCTGCTTGCAAATAACGAAGACCCACTTGGAGTTAAAAGTCTTAATTTAATCATAGCTGTATTCTTCAATATTAATAACCTAACTCTTCACCTTAAATCAAGTGGCCTCTTTGTCATGAACTTGACTCGTCTAAGTAGCTATATCTCTGGATGTGGCAGATCGAGGTTTAGGACTTCAACTAGATACCTGCTTGCAAATTACAAAGACCCACTTGGAGTTAAAAGTCTTCCTTTAATCATAGCGGTATTCTTCAACACGATTGACGTAACTTTTCACCTTAAATCAAGTGGCCTCTATGTCATGAGCTTGACTCGTCCAAGTGGTATTACAAACAAGAACAATAATAACAAACATTTGAAATAAATTTCATGGTATTTGAAAATAATGCTTTTGACTTGGTTCTATTAACATTAAAAAAAAAGAGAAATAATGAAAAAGGAGAAAATATATTTAAA
>CM063505.1:52450836-52465836 GCA_032207245.1 Pardosa pseudoannulata
TGTGTTATTTCTATGAGTAGTTTGTACATTGGCCTCTGTATTAACAGACCGAAGCTACATCCTGCTTCCTACATCCTACTCTGTAATACCGTCTTCATCGTCACCTATCAATGTAAATTGCAGCTAAAGTGTTAAGGCATTTGTATCTGTTTTCTGTGGTTGACGCTGGTTACATAATCCAATCTCTCACCATTTCCAGGTTATTGGTTTTTAAAGTTAACAGTCATGTGTTTAGCACCCTGCATATATAGTAGCGTCATATATGCAGGCATGTGATAATAACACTCCACGTGATCCAATAAAATTAGTATTTTATCTTTTACAATACTTATTTGAGCCTACTTTTAATATTTTTTGGTTTATTCTTAATGAATCTCGCAAAAGAAAAAACCATAAATGTTAATTTTTGTTTTCAACTTAATCTTTCTAATTATTTTTTGACTTAATTGAAAGTTAATGATAATACAAGAAATTGATATTACCTAAGTGTCTCTGCATTTGTGTTCTAGAATATCAGTTATAACATTTTATAGTAAATTACCATGAAACCTTGGAAGTTTTATTTATTTTTTATTGTATCCTATGAAGAGAAAAAATACACCCGATTCCTATTTTGGAAGATTTAATTCCCAATAAAATCAACAAAACTTATTTTGTTTCAAATCCATCCTAAAATGCATGCATATATTTTAGTTTTTTTTCATTTACAATATTTTGTAATGCACTTGACAAAATCTTTAAAAAACTCTACTGAATCTTGTTCAGCATTGCCTATGAGCTTGAACAGTTACATTCAGTAATGAAAAATTTAAATACCTATTTTCTGTCCATGAAAATAAGCTACAATTTAATGCCAAAGGATTACGTCCTAAATTTTGATCTATTATATATATGCACAGTATTTATCTGAAATTGATGACCGAAGAATGGAGAAAAAATTAACATCGTATTCTTAAACCTTCTTAGAAGATGAATAGTTTTGAATAACGACGCTTTAATGTTCCTATTTAAACCTTTGGCATGATATATTGCTTAAAGTAAATGAGTACCGCATAATGCATAATTTACCGCAAAAAGTATAATGCATCATTCACCTGATAAAGAGAAAAATATTCAAATGAACTAGTCGATTCATTAAATTCACTTAAATAATTATTTCTCCCAAGTCTTTATGTGTCAAAAACTATTTATTAAAAGTAATTACAGAATGATGTCTATAGTCAAGGGATACGTGTACAAAGAAATAGAAAAATAAATTCTTGTGTGCGGTTATATCTCGTTGAATCACTTTTTAACCCTCTAAATTTAAGATTAATGAATTCATGAACTTATAATACAAGCTGAAGTTTTCCGTTTATTTTCCTATTAATGTGTATTTATTTATTCAGTCTATAAAGTATTTGTCAGTATAGAACATTTTCAATCAATATTAATATATGTAAATTATTGTTAAACGCCATTTCGAAGAACAATAGTGCTTCATGGAAACGTTTCAGCAAAATTGAATAAACTAAAAATCGATTATAATCGTAAGACAGCTTTCTAACTATTAATTTTGGGACCTTAACGTTCCAGAGTTAACGAATAATAAGATAAAGAAAGAAGGAAGGGTAGCAATTATAACAGAAACGAAAAATAGACTCTAGCAATTTTAACTCTGTACGAATACCAAAGTAAAAGACTGCTGTTCGTTTAAGGATTAACTTTATTTTTTAAATTCTGTATTCAATATGAACACTTGTACTTGAGAGCTAAAGTAGCTCAGTTGGCAAATGCAGTGGTTTCGTAACTGAAGGGTTATGGAATTAAGACTCCAGCTGGAGAAAGATTTACAGTGTTCTTTAATAGTGATTGGTTCACATAAAATAGAATCATGGTCTAGATGCCTACAAGTTACCAACTGATACCTATGGAACTGGTTGGCCAAGCCTGGCGGTCTTCTGATTAGTTTTTGCTTGTAAATTAGGAAAAACCACTTGAGGTTTAGTCACTCTTGAGCTTCCGTAATTACTCGATCAAAATGCAGATGGATATATTGCCCTTAGTCATGGGCCAGTCGCATATTGCGACGGGATCTATTGGATCTCGTGTAAGGAATTCCTACTCTAGGGGGATGAGTAACAGCATCAACAACATTGTACTTGCATAAAAAAGATATTTTACTTTTATCTGTTTGAAACTGGAAAAAATTGGAATCGTTAAAACCGCACTATGTCTCCTTCTGATGTTATTGTTACCCATCAAAAGGATTACATATAGGCATAAAGGCTCATTTGGTTTGGTTTTGAATCGCTACGGTTACTTTTTGCAACACGAGGGCTAATGAGACCGGGACCTACTGCTTAAAGTCGATTCCGAACGGCTACGAGCATCCTTGCCATAGTGGGTTTCGAATCCACGAACTCCGGTTCCGAAGGCCAGCACCCTAACCATTCGGTCATCTTTCGGCAGAAATGCTCATTTATATTCAACTTCTAGAAACTGTTGTTGAACAAATGTTCAAATATTGACTAGGAAGATATCTGCAGATTAAAACCCCAAACGCTTATCTACTCAACTATTGAAGTCTGATTCTATAAGAAATATCCACAAGTCTGTACTTTTTTGCCGTTATCGGATGGTCTACTACCTTGCTTGCTCTAGTGATTATAGTGTACGAAATTTATCACACTTTCCCTTCCTTCGTGGGAACGTTATATTATTTTAATAAATAAATAATATATTGCTCTTTTTTTTCAAAATTACTCTCGTTACAAAAAGAAAGGTAACCATTTTAGCTACCATTCGAAATCTACTAGATATATATGACTCAAATACTCAGGTTCTAGTTATTCTAGTACTTAGATGATAACTAAGCGACTTAACCTTTGAGGTTTACACCGAAGGATTACAAAATCTTTCATTAAGTTCTTGTTCTGGCCAGAGGAATTATAGAGATGTATTTTTACGAAATAATGCTATTATATAGAGATGCCTGCTATTCTAATTATGATGTATGAGACTTACCATAATTTTCCTTTACGGGTGATAATTATCTTATTTTAGTAAGAAAAGTACTTCGTATGTTTTAACTTACTTAACCCTAGATCTTACTAATAAAAGGGAATAAAAAATATGTAATTTCCTTTTCAAATCTTCCTCAGTTAAGGAGATTTCCAGTGTTAGGATTACTTTTATGCAATTGTGCCTCTATCTAGAATTTTGCCTACCTGTTACTGTGATGTATGAGAAGTACCATATCTGCCCTTTTCTGGAGGAGATGTTATATTATTTCAGTAAGTAAATAATTCTCAGTCTGTACGAACTTACATAGCACACGATCCTGTTGGTAAAAGAAATAGGAATATTTTATAAATTTCTGCCGAAATCCACCAAATTCAGGAGTTTTAAATCTTCAGACTTTATCTAGCCAAGTACTCGAAGGTATCTGCAGATTAAGACATTTCCTGAAAGACTTCAAATTCTACAATTAAAATGTATTTCTGAGTGGTAGAATTTCATATCTAACACTGTTGGGAAGCCATTTATGAGATTATGACGTGCGAGATTCATGTATTTTAAATGTTCAGAATTCTGTCGTAAATTATTTTTTGTACTCAATTCTTGAAATTTCTCCAAGTAATGGCAATGAATTGAGTTTTAATATAATTCATGTTCTTAACTTTATTTTAGTTATTGCTTTAATTCTTTGTTTATAAACTGTCCCTGAATTAAAAAAAATCCTAGAATGTTAGATTACAACATCTTAAACGCCTAAAAATGATTTTAAATTATAAATGTAAAAATAAAATAATTAAGTGTAATTTTTTAATCAGTAATGATAAAGACATTTGCTTATAAATTTCTAATATATTTAGAAAACGAATATTAACGAAAAATATGTAACTGTTTTTGTGAGATATTTACTTATAATATTCCCCTTTAAAAATTTATTATAAGCTATTAAACTATTCAAAATCCAAAGTTTGTTTTGTAAATAATTATTTGCAATTGATAAATGAAAATTTGATATTAAAATTAAATTCATTATTGTGATTTTGTACTGGGGGAAAGAAGAAAAAATCGATCATGCTATGTATTCGATACTGGCAATCGTGGGTTCCAAATCACCTACGTTTATGGATGTTTGTAGCCGTTTGGAATTGGTTTCAATCAGTTTGTAGGTCCTACTTGCATTAGACCTCTTGTAGAGGAAAAATGTAGTCAGTAGCAATCCAATTTAAATCGAAATATATGGATTGTACGAGTAAATTGTAACGTCTTACAACGATGGGAAAAGTGCTTTTTCATATATGAAAATTACCTTCTGAACTTAGGACATTTTTTTGTTACATACATTATTTTTTAATATTAATGTATGAAAATGTGATTTTTTTCACACTTTATTTGTCCTGTATCCCATAAGTCACTAATAAAGTAAAATAGATAGACCTGAGGTAAAAAAGTTTTCTTCTCTTCAAAACGAACTAGCAAAACATAAATCAGGTTTTAATCTTTAACTCTAATTTCTGAACTTAGGACATTTTGTTTGTTGAATACAGTATTCTTTAATATTAAAATATGAAAATGTGATTTTTTTTCAAACTTTCTATGTCCTGGATCCTATAAGTCACCAATAAAGTAAAATAGATAAACCTGAGGTAAAAAAGTTTTCTTCTCTTCAAAACGAACTAGCAGAAATCAGATTTTAGTCTTTAACTCTAATTTCTGAACTTAAGATATTTTGTTTGTTGAATACAGTACTCTTTAATATTAAAATATGAAAATGTGATTTTTTTCAAACTTTATATGTCCTGGATCCTATAAGTCACCAATAATGGAAAATAGTTAGACTTGAGGTAAAAAAAATTTTCTTCTCTTCAAAACGAACTAGTAAAACAGAAATCAGGTTTTAATCTTTAACTCCAATTATATTAAAAAAAAAACTTTTCTCACTTCCATTACCTTGGTCTGCATTAACATTTCATTTATATCAATTAATTGAGAAATTTTAATTTTAAAGTACAGTGATCCCTCGTTTTTCGGGTTAATGGGGACTAGAACCTTCTGAGAAAGCAAAAATAACAAAGTAGAATTTGCCCCTAGGAATTTTCGTTTATGAGTCTACACGAATCTTTTTAAATATGTAAACAGTATTGTTACTATACTCATTTATGACAAAAAATTACAGCAGTATACGTATTTACTTAAACGTGTTAGTGCTAATTAATAAGGTTAATTACAAAACATTATACAGTAATAAACATTAATCATTATTAAACATTGCTTTCTGAGAGAAGGCAGAAACTCTATCTGCACACCGTTATATTGCAGATCCGTTTCATGGTCTCCTACACAGTACATCAGGAGAAGGATCTTAAAGGGGAGGCCATTTTCAGCTAGATATAACTTCACCTGGGGAAAGAAGCAATGGAGGAACCATTAAAGGGTCAGTGCTTTCATTATTCAGGCCTTGGAGTTATGCATCCAGAACACGGGCAACAGAGCAGTACTTGTGTTTTGTAATGCCCGTGGATTTTTACCTTTATGAAAAAAGGTCTGGTGTAACCATAAAACCTTCACTGACAGCCATGATGATCGTCACACGGTCTTTGTGAGTCTTAAAGCCTGGCCTTTTCACTTCGTCCTTGAAGAGGAATGTACGCGAAGGCATCCTCTTTCAAAAAAGGCCTGTTTCATCCATGTTAAAAACTTGTTCAGGCAGGTAGCCTCCATTACTGATGACGTTAGGAATCTCTATCTTCACGTAACGACAAGCAGCATCGTTGTCAGCAGAGGAAGTGTCACCATACAGAAGCACGTTTCTGAGGCCGTATTTTTTTTTTAATTTTTCGAACCAGCCTCTGCTGACTAAATAGCCTCGCCCTCTAGGAGAAGAATCACTCCTGGCAGCTCTATTACTGGCTTGAGGTTCGTTAGCACCATTTTCAGCCTTTTCATTGTCGTCAACTGGCAAGATTTAGTCTTAGATAAAATTGGAATTTGTCCTGATCATATTAGTGTCCAAGAACATTGTCTTTTTACTGCAAATATCAATCCACAATACTAGTGCAGCTTCCATTTTCACAATTCTGTTATTACGGGGAGTTACCACATGTTTCGCTTCTTTATTGAAGCAGTTCTTTATTAGATTATTAAGTAGTTTTGCGGATGTTTGCTTTCTCTTCCTTGATGTACTACACTTTAGGTTCATTCACCTTGTTGCGGCGTGCCACATATGCATAACTTCTGCTCTCTTTGATCATATGTAAAAGTTCCACTTTTTTGCTGATGGACATCATCTTCTTCCTCTTGGTCGCACCGGAAGCTTTCGAAGGGGCACAGTGCTTAGACAGCATTATAAGGGCTTAATTAATAAAAAAAAGTTATTTCTTAAACAAAAAAGTTTCCGCTAACAAAACACTAAAAGACAGTATACAAGAGAAGATGCTAGGTGAGGCTCCGATGATGCCCAGACAATCAACTTACAGGGAGAAATGCACTCGTACTCTTATTAGTCGTTCTCGCACCGAAAACCAATCACTCGCCTTTATGAGAGCCCGTGGTATGTGCTCCGAGTCAACTCATCTCTTTGTTTAACATGCAGGAATCCTTCTCTCCTGATCATGAACATGAAACAACGCTCCCAACGTTGTATATTTTCATTTTTATCTTTTGATGAATATTTTGGAAAAACCTGCGAAGCACTGACGCAGCAAAACATAAAGTTCGAAGTGGCGAGGGAACACTGTAATTCTTATTTTGATTCAAGTTCGATGGGTTACTTGCTGCAAAAGCAATATTATACCAGATTCAAGATTAGAGTGCAAAGAAGTAAAGAAGTAAAATAATTATTTGATTGTTTTGGTTTGAACCATTACGATTAACCTTTTGTAACACGATATTATATAAACCTATTGCTGAAAGTATTTCTAATTGCAACAAAAACCTACATCAGTATTGCATTCTATACTCGTATATAGTAAGTCGTGGACCAATCTATTCGTCTAAACTTCAGCAATTATTATCCTAAAAATTGACTGTATAATATTAAACTATTGTATATTCGGGTCAAGATAATTTGAATAATGTATGTCATTTTGGATGTTCTCGGTCCACATTGAAAATTCAAAACGAAATATATAAATTTTAAAATATGTACACACAAATTCAGTTATTCGATTCTTCAATTATAAAAATATTATATAAGAATGTTTTTGACTCAGCCAATCTGGACCATTTGTGTTTATAAAATGAGAAAACAATTTTTTTCAGATTATATCTTTTTATATACAATTTATACATCAGAAATAAATCTATAAAGTTTCTATAAAGTTACATAGAATTGTACTGAAACACAATGTAAACAAATCTTTTATATTAAAAATTCATATATTATATAAATTATAAATTATATATATATATATATATATATAGATAATATATATATATATATATATATATATATATATATATATATATAATTTATATATATTATATATATATATATATATATATATATATATATAAATTCTGTTTCTCTTTTCTCAGCTGTATTTCTCTCAAAAGTATTTCTTGTTTTATTAATATAAAAGAAATTGTTTACCTTAATTCTAAATATTTCTCAACCTACCTATTTCCTTCTCTAACTACTATTTATTATAAAAATCTAAAATATTCAGTTTAAAATTACATATAAATCAGTTAAATTATTTTTTTTCACCACTCGTTTTATATAACTCAAAGAAAAATTAAAAAAAAAAGAATTTCCGTTTTCAGTACTTGAAATTAGAATTAATGGAACAGAAAACATGGTGCCATTAATATAATGTACTGAAATATTACTATTAAATATGGTCTTTATTTTAGCATTTCTTTCTTAGGAAATTCTAAAGGGAAGATAACAAACAGTGAACATATAATTTAAATCCGCGGGATGTATAAAAAAAAGTTGTCTAGACTAACTGTGAAATATAGTCATGAAATTTTATACTAGAGTACTGAATTACTTTTAGGTGGATTCACAAAAAAATTATTTTTGCGGCAAGTGGGAAAATATTTTAGAATTGGAAGTTAGTTTAAATGTTTTTCATTTTTTACCACGGATATATATAAGGACCATGCAAAAACAAATGTAATAACTTAGGTATATCCATATTTTACCTGAAAGTAGAGTTTATATTTCTTTTTGAGGTATCTTTAAGTTTTATTTACACAAAAAATGTACAAATAGTGTGCTACAATGTAGTAATTAAGTCCATAGGTCCAAATCTTACTCATGGTAAGCAGGGTTTATCCATTTAGGGTTGACTTTAAGCTGTAAGCTTTAAGTTTCATTTACACCAATAAAGAACGCACAAATAGTGTGCTACAATGTAGTAATGAAGTACATAGGTTCAAATCTTGCTGATGGTATGTAAGTTTCTATCCATTTAGGGTTGACTTTAAGCTGTAAGCTTTAAGTTTCATTTACACCAATAAAGAACGCACAAATAGTGTGCTACAATGTAGTAATGAAGTACATAGGTTCAAATCTTGCTGATGGTATGTAAGTTTCTATCCATTTAGGATTGACTTTAAGCTTTAAGCTTTAAGTTCATCCACACCAATAACGAAAGTACAAATAGTGTGCTACAATGTAGTAATGAAGTACATAGGTTCAAATCTTGCTGATGGTATGTAAGTTTCTATCCATTTAGGATTGACTTTAAGCTTTAAGCTTTAAGTTCATCCACACCAATAACGAAAGTACAAATAGTGTCTTACAATATAATAATGAAGTCCATAGGTTCAAATCTTGCTGATGGTATGCAAGTTTGTATCCATTTAGGATTGACTTTAAGCTGTAGCTTAAGCACTTCAAATTAATGACTAATATGTACTAAGAAAATATAGTTTTGCAAGGACTGAAAACTATTCTTTCAGTTATAATAAACGTGTCCGGTTTTTTCGAATATATCTGGGTGTCAAAGTAAAGAATAAATATTAGAAATAAAAAAGTACAATAAATTATTTTTTTTCCTAAAAGTTAGCAATTTGTCTCTGATATTATCTTTCTAATCTAAAGAAAATTCCACTGTTACACTTCTCAATACTAGTGGAAGGTTGCACGAAGTTAGATTAACAGTCAATTACAAAGTGTCTGCGATCACTTCTGATTCAGAGTGGGCTTGTTATTGCTTTTTAAAATGGCATTATAAACAGCTATAACAAAAGAATCTAATTGCACGAGAGGTATTTGATGTCATTTTATCCCCTATATAGTAATAACCTAAGTTATCTGTCCGTCTGTACTCGAATTTATGAAAAGGTTGGACCTGGAATGGATAGAGCATCCATATTGCATTTTAGATGAGTTAGGGTAAGCAACGTTCGAAATCCTCGCCTTCCCTCCTTTTTTAGCATTTAATGCCATTCTTTCAAGCCCCATTTTCTCTCGTTAAGAGCAGGAGATTAAATTTATCAATTTGCCACATAATAAAGAGGTAAAAACAACACTTTATTTCTAGAATTATGACGTCATTCCTTTAACCATGTCGTTTAATCATTTCTTATTTTAAATTATTTAAATAACGTCCACATTATTTTCATACGTTTCATCACTGAACTTAGATATTACGTAAATAATTTTCTTTTATATTTGGCTTAAATAACAGAATAGGTACATATGTGATAATGTTAAATTTAATTCTCGATTATTTTTGTAGTAATGAAAATTTTATCACAGGTATTAACAACAAATTCTATCAACCTCCAGGGTGTAGTGGAAAAATTATTTTCATTCCTTTACTTCCATTAATTACCGTGTCAAAAAATTGGGAAGAACTTAACGATACATTCCACTTAGTTAAGAAAACTTTGAATTATCTTTATAAATGAATTCAACGTGATTCTAAATTGCCTTTAGAGTATTGGGAGACTTCGGTACTATCAGGACTATTGGGACAAGATATACAAATTATTGATCTTGTACCAGATAATTCTCAGCCAAAAAACAAACCATATTTTCACCTGCCTTACAGGGTACTTTACAATTTTGTAAAATTAAAAATTTTACTTATCCCGTCATATGACGGGATATATAACATTTTAGATTAATTCTGTGTTAGCGAATTTCCCGATGTTATATATAAAAACATATATATATACACATTGAGTGTATTTGGAAGAATATCTAGCCTTGAAGTAAAAAAAACAAAGAAACATGATAAAGTTCTTGTAATAAATTCATATCTCAGTTATTATAGTTATATAAATACTTTTATTTTATATCATTAATGGGTGGCCTTAAAATATGTGTTGCGGATCATATGTAGTCTGCGGTTATGAGTTTGACATCATTGCTGTAGGTATTTTCTGTAATTAGCCCTCGGGTAGAAAAAAAAAATTTTATTTTATACCATTAATGGTTGGCCTCAAAATCTGTGTTGTGGATCACAGACAGTCCTCGGCTATGATTTTGACATCGTTGCTGTAGGTATTTTCTGTAATTAGCCCTCGGGTAGAAAAAAATATTTTTATTTTATACCATTAATAGCTGGCTTCAAAATCTGTGTTGTGGATCACAGACAGTCATCGGCTATGATTCTGACATCGTTGCTGTAGGTATTTTCTGTAATTAGCCCTCGGGTAGAAAAAAATATTTTTATTTTATACCATTAATAGCTGGCTTCAAAATCTGTGTTGTGGATCACAGACAGTCATCGGCTATGATTCTGACATCGTTGCTGTAGGTATTTTCTGTAATTAGCCCTCGGGTAGAAAAAAAAATATTTTTATTTTATACCATTAATGGCTGGCTTCAAAATCTGTGTTGTGGATCACAGACAGTCCTCGGCTATGATTTTGACATCGTTGCTGTAGGTATTTTCTGTAATTAGCCCTCGGGTAGAAAAAAAATATTTTTATTTTATACCATTAATGGGTGGACTTAAAATATCTATTGTGGATCACAGACAGTCCTCGGCTATGATTTTGACATCGTTGCTGTAGGTATTTTCTGTAATTAGCCCTCGGGTAGAAAAAAATATTTTTATTTTATACCCTTAATAGCTGGCTTCAAAATCTGTGTTGTGGATCACAGACAGTCATCGGCTATGATTTTGACATCGTTGCTGTAGGTATTTTCTGTAATTAGCCCTCGGGTAGAAAAAAATATTTTTATTTTATACCATTAATAGCTGGCTTCAAAATCTGTGTTGTGGATCACAGACAGTCATCGGCTATGATTCTGACATCGTTGCTGTAGGTATTTTCTGTAATTAGCCCTCGGGTAGAAAAAAAAATATTTTTATTTTATACCATTAATGGCTGGCTTCAAAATCTGTGTTGTGCATCACAGACAGTCCTCGGCTATGATTTTGACATCGTTGCTGTAGCTATTTTCTGTAATTAGCCCTCGGGTAGAAAAAAATATTTTTATTTTATACCATTAATGGGTGACCTCAAAATATCTGTTGTGAATCACATGCAGTCCGCGGCTATGAGTTTGACATCATTGCTGTAGGTATTTTCTGTAATTAGCCCTCGGGTAGAAAAAAAATATTTTTATTTTATACCATTAATGGCTGGCTTCAAAATCTGTGTTGTGGATCACAGACAGTCCTCGGCTATGATTTTGACATCGTTGCTGTAGCTATTTTCTGTAATTAGCCCTCGGGTAGAAAAAAATATTTTTATTTTATACCATTAATGGGTGACCTTAAAATATCTATTGTGGATCACATACAGTCCGCGGCTTAGAGTTTGACATCCTTGCTGTAGGTATTTTCTGTAATTATCTAGAAAAAAAATATATTCATAATTGACTTAAATATCTATTTGCACATACACTATGTTTGGTTTCGTGTAGTTACGGTCTATTTTGCAACACATGCTAATGAGAAAAAAAGCCGATTACGAACGGTTACAAACATCCATGCCACAGTGGGATTCGGACCCACGAATTCCGGTACCAAAGACCAGCACCCTAAACAATCGACCATCTTTCGGCGTCCGTGGTTGTGAGTTTGACATCATTGCTGTAGGTATTTTCTGTAATTAGTCCTACTGTAGAAAAAAATTATTAGAATAAGTCTAGTTAATAATAAATTTTCAAAATAAAACGTAGCTTTTTTCCTACGAAGACTTTATTTAATTAAGGAGAAGGAATTAAATTTCATTTGAACATTCGTTTGCTTATATCACTTGGCTTCTTTTTGTATTGATGAATTTGATAAATTTGAAAAGCTGCAAAATATAAATATTAATATAAATATCTACTAGATAGACTAAAAAAACTGTTTTCTTTTCTTGAATATTTATGAATTAATTTAAAACTTCTACTGTTGCACATTACTACTGTTGCACTGTTCAAATTAAATTTTACATTTTATCTTTAACAAAAGATTTTGCCTTACTTCCGTTTCTTTATCAGGTATCTCTAAAGCTAATTTTAAAATCCTTTCTACTATCCTAACTACTAGACTTTCATCAATGTAATACCTTCAAATCTTCAAATTGAAACTCCCGGTTTAAGCATAATAATGTAATGTTTAGAAATTGTTTCCTAAAATTCCGCATTCTAGTTATGAAAACTAGTATTTCCAGGCATAACTATGCACGTCAAAAAGATTAGATTTTGTAAGAAGCTCAGTCTCTGTCATCTGTTTGTAACCGTAACTTAATATTGTAAATAGAAGCTTTGGCTGAAATAAACCCCAATATTTCCTACGTCCTTGAATCTCAAAAATAGTTACGTAATTCAATTTTTGTCTGGCGTAAGAATGAAACTCCTCTACGGTATTAAAAACTTTTTTCAATGAAATTAATCTTGTATTCGGATGGTATTTTAGAAAGAAGATTTGAGAATAAGAATTAAGATTTTTTTGAAGGAAAACGAATTTTTGTAACTGAATTTAATCCAAAACTAGAAGAAACTAATTTGGCATTAAAATTTCTTTTTTATGACAAATAATGTTGGAGAAAAATGTGGCAACTCATGTTAATGAGGTCATGTGTTATATTACAACTCATGTTATAAAATTCAAAGACCAGGTTAAAATTTTCTCATTAAATCATAATTAATAAGTCAAATTAGATAAAATTTTTCTGTTGTGTTATAATACGTTAAAATATAATTCCTATCTAAAATTTGAAATTAGGTACAAAAAATATGTTTAGCTGTGTACTATTACTAGTTATCTTAGTTTAGTTATCTCAAGCATTTCTCGTAATACTACATTCTATATAAGAACTTCTCACAACACTTTTGGGCCACCACCTTAATTTTTGCATAATCTTCCCCCCCTTTTTAGAAAAGCTGTAGGTCAAACATGTTAAACTCAGAATAGTAGGGGCAAAATAAAAATAGTCTAGATTTACGAGAGCCGTAAAAAATAAAATTTTTAATAGTTATAAAACTTTAGGTTTAATCCAAGCAATACAGTCTATCGAAAAAGAGAATTCAAATAATTTTTTTAATTCAATAATGCAAAAAAATAATGTTTTAAATAAATGTTTTTTTCCGGAAAATCAGCATATATCTTCTGTTATCATCGTTAAAACCTAAATAGAAATTATGTTCTCGGTTACTCTTCTTAATACTAACGGAGGGTTAACTGGAGTTAACTTTCCCTCTAATTATAAAATATCTATGAAGATTAGAAAATTGTAGGTTTATTCCAAGTATTTCAGTCTATATAAAAGAGAATTAAAATAATTTCTTTTAATTCATTAATGTAGAAAAAAAAAGTTTTAAATTAATATTTTTTCAGGAAAATCAGCATATATATTCTGTTATCATCGTTACAACCTAAATAGAAATTGTGCGCTCGGTTACTCCTCTTAATACTAACGGAGGGTTAACTGGAGTTAACTTTGCCTCTAATTATAAAATATCTATGATGATTATAAAATTGTAGGTTTATTCCATGTATTTCAGTCTAAATAAAAGAGAATTAAAATAATTTCTTTTAATTCATTAATGTAGAAAAATGATGTTTAAATTAATATTTTTTTCCGGAAAATCAACATATATCTTATGTTATCATCGTTAAAACCTAAATAGAAATTATGTTCTCGGTTACTCTTCTTAATACTAACGGAGGGTTAACTGGAGTTAACTTTACCGCTAATTATGAAATATCTATGATTATTTTAAAATTGTAGTTTATTCCAAGTATTTCAGTCTATATAAAAGAGAATTAAAATAATTTCTTTTAATTCATTAATGTAGAAAAATAATGTTTTAAATTAATATTTTTTTCCGGAAAATCAGCATATATCTTCTGTTATCATCGTTACAACCTAAATAGAAATTATGCTCTCGGTTACTCTTTTAATACTAACGGAGGGTTAATTGGAGTAAACTTGACCACTAATTATAAAATATCTGCGATGATTTGAGACTCGAGGCATTAAAAAATGTATGAATTTTAAAATAAATCAACTTACCAATCAATAATCTAACTTTAAGACTCATATTTTTCAGTTTCAGGCTATGATTGAAACCTACTTATGTGTTAGGTCAACTATCTTATGTTATTATATATTTTCAAACCGTAGATCGTTAGATTCTAGTAGGTAGGAGAAACATTTTGGCAGATTGCACTGTCCCACTCAGGTTGTCTAATACAGAGTTGTTTTAATGAGCTTAAACAAGTAAATCTATAACTTTATAATAAAAATTGTTTTCTTGAACCCTAAAACATTGTGTCTTTCACCCCTTAATCAAAGTACCCACTTTTGGTTCAGGTTTGTCTAAAGGTGAATGCATGGTTGAGTTCTACATATCTATGAGAAATTTATTTTTGAAATTGAAAATTTAAAAAAAATGACTTCAGAAATGGATTGATTGGGCTACATTTGAACAAGTGCATTATCTGTAAATGGTACTTATTTACTGAACATGTATAAGCGTGTTGATCTCTACAAAGAGGGTCGACCTTCTCATTAAAATTAATTAATCTGGTGAAAATGTGTTCTAACATTTCTGGTTGTTTACTGATGTGTTCCTGTACCATCCAAGTTTAATATTTTCTT
>CM063505.1:52470836-52475836 GCA_032207245.1 Pardosa pseudoannulata
TATTCACTCGAAACACCATTGTTAGAAGCCCTTTCAACAAATTCACTCGGCAGAGTAAAATTGTTACTAAAACAGGAATATTTTCCTTTCTAATAGCTTTCAAAGGCCGATAAATTAATGTTTGGTAAAGGAAATAAAACCCCTCCGATGATATTTATAACATTTGAAGAGCACTATTTTCAGCGGTGAAATTTTGAAAGCTAAAATGAATATGAACATTTCATTTTGAGGAGACATGCAAGAGTCGTTCCTTTAAGTATCGAAATCTCGAAGAAGCAGAGTGCAATTTTAAATGAGAATGCATAAGGAGAAATTTAAGCGCACTTTCGCGACTGATTCTTGAAAAGCTTAATACAGATGGAATTTTCAGGTACCGAAATACTTTACGAACGAGCATTTCTCACAGGATCCATATTTATTCACGAAATGGGTAATAGAAATTTCCATTACACAATTCAGTTTGGAAGTATGTAAGGAAAATGTGTTTTATCAGTAATTTTATGTCGTAGAAAACGTATGATGTTAGCATTCGCGATAGGATTAAAAATTAGATAAGCGAAAATGATATAAAATACCATGCAATGAACAAATAGCTTTTAAAATTGAATGAAATAAAGTATTTGAAAAGTACCTACTGTCTTGATTTGTATAATGAGCTCGAAATTTCGAGAATCGCTTGGCTTATTAAAGAATTCACATTAAAACTCCTATTTTCAGAATGCTTGGAAATTGCACTTTCTACGACTAATTGAGTACAATTTTCTTTTCTTTCATATATTTAGTTTTCTTAAAATAATTTTTCAATCATTTGAAATGTAGACATAGGAACAAAACTGATTGAAATCATGTTTACACAATGGGCATTTTGAACCGCGGTCGCTTAGTCGGCAAAGGCAACGATTTCGTAGCTGAGAGGTTGCCGGTTCAGACCCGAGACAGCCTAAGATCCGCCATGTTCGTTAAAGGTGACTGGGACACTTAAAATATGTTCGAGGTCCTAATGTCCTCCAAGTTCTCAATTATTACCTTTTGGGATGGCAGACTAAGTCAATGGGTCTTCTGTTTGGTCCCTGATTCAAAATTATGACTACCTACTTGAGCGAAGTCATTGTGTCATCTTAATAGTGCCCATTAAAACGAAAGGCGCCCCTTTTGGACTTAATATAAGAGCCTGCAGGATCAATCGTGTTAGGTTTGTCCAAGTGGCATTAGAAACAACAAGGACATTTTATATTTGTTTTTACTAATCGAGCCATGTATGAAAGCTGAATGCATTGGTTTTTACCACAAAATATCATATATTTAATAAATTGTTATCTAAAAGAGGCAGTATCATACTATCGCCAACACTAGCAATGAGTGTAATAATGTGATAGGAACATTTTTGCTTCATGTTTTCATTGGTGGCCTTAAATATGGTACCCTCGTATGGCCTAGTTTTAACGTACTTGCTTTGCATCTGGCCAGTTTCCTTACTATCCTAATTTAGTTCGTTAAACGTGACAAACACTTAAGAACATTGATCCTCCAAGTCCATTTTGTGGACTTTAGCTCATTTTCTAAAGATATAACAGAAATGTGAATACGCCTTTAGTGTAACAGTATTAAGTAAATAAAGAAGCACACAATTACTTCTTGCTCAAACGGCATGGAAAATGTATGTCTAAATTCACATCACCTTTGAGCTTTCCAGAATGAATCTGAAATTGTAGGCACACACCCTATAAAATTATTTATGTTACTAATTTTACTGGATGAGAATTTTTTTTACGATTTCAAAATAAAGTAGATTGTGCATATAATGGAAAAATTGTAAGATCATAGTATGCATTAAAGATCATTAAAGCAGCTTGAGAATGGATTTCATTCACTCATAAAAAATCTCATTCTAAAAATGCATTTGATTTCCTGTTTTAAAGTATTTGCAGGGTAAAGAATATTTGTAATAATATATCGTATACATGTAATACATGATTTTCATTAAAAATGTTTTCATAAATTCTGATAATAAATATACTTAATACATAACTTAATCTGCGTACGAAAATACTCAACAATATGGGAAATATGAATTTTTTAGATTGTAATCCATATTTATATATGTTTTACTGTTTAAGAAAAGGAGGGAGAAAAAGGGAATTTACGGGACAATCCTCAGACATGTCTCCCAGATTTTTTGTATAATAACCCTGTCTCTATCTGCGTAATAAATGTTAGATCCCGGTGGATATTCCCTTTTCCTCTCCCCTCTGGTGGTTTTTGCATCTCGCGCAGGGTTCTTACAACACATATATTGTAAGCCTAAAATCACACGCTCCTTCCGAAACGCCGTTTTATGCACCTGGGGTGTCGTTGAGTCAGAATCAAATGTCCCTTCGCCACGATCCATCCAGGCAATTTAGGACAGCGAGGCTATCCCTGGAGTATCAGGTTCTGCAATGGCAGGCGATGCATCGTGGAAGATATCTCTGTTTATGGTCTAGACGTTAAGGACATAAGCGTGGTGGGGATTATGAGAGAGGAGGGGAGGGGGTTTAGGATTGTTACGTGAAGTTCCTGGGAATGATTTCTTTCTTTTGTTCTGAACAAACTGTTGTACATTTCGAAACAAGAACGTTTCTCTGGGAGTTTTTGATATTTGGTAGGCAATATATAATGATAATTGGAATTAAAGGAAATTTCTGTAGTAATATATTTTAACGGTAAAACTACAAGTAATGCAAAATATTTCTAAATTTTGGAAGAAACTTTATAAATTAGTAGCAACTATGAGCGGGTGCGGTAGGTTTAGTAAAATTTCGTGGAATGCGTCGGAATGATTTCTTTCTTTATACAGTAGAACCTCGATTAACTGAGCTTCGATTAACCGAAGTTTCTGTTAACTAAGTCAACAAGGAAGTCTAATTATTTTCTACTTTCCAAAATGAGCTTGGAAAAATTTATACACATTTTAGTTTACTGTTCGGCACTTCTTTCCCACAAAAGCCCTCAACTTCCAAGAAAAATTACAACTTTTTAAAATCTTTTTAGCTGTGAAGCATAAGTTCATATATGTTTATTTTTATCATTTAAAGAACGTTCTATTGTTTTTTACTTTAAAAGTTAGTTAAATTCGCAAGCATAAGTAAGAATGTTTTTATACATAGTTTCTAATAACCGAGATTTCCGATATCCGAGGTACTAGCGGTCCCAATTAGCTCGGATAATCGAGGTTTCTTCATAAATTTTCATAAAATGCGCAGAGCCCCTAGGGGCCAAGGCCTACGATGCCAATCTCCGTTTGCGTGACCAAAGGCCCTGGAGTGCGAAGTTCCGGTTAGAGGGTCAATCTTACGAGGAACCCCCGGTGTTTAGTTGTCAAGCATGCTTGATCCTCCGTTCATCTACCCACTGAAGGAATGAAAGGCTGAGTCAACCTTACCCAGGATCGAACCTCAGACCTGTGTCGTGGGAGCGACACAAGTCTGAGGTTCGATCCTGGGCAAGGTCTACCCCAACGCCACTGGGCTTAATCGAGGTTCTACTGTACTTAATAAGCTGAAGTTCTTTGTAAAACAAAACAAAACAATTAAGGGAACTTTTGATATTTGATCGGCAATATATAATGATAACTGAATTTAAAGAATATTTTCTATACTTAATATATTTGAAAGGTAAAACTACAAGTAATACCAAACATATGATGAAATATTTCTATATTTTGGAATTAACTTTCTGAATTAATAAAAATGTGAGGAACTTTAGTAAGGTTTCATGAAATTCCTCGGAATTATTTCTTTTATTTGTACTATATAAAATGTTGTACATTTCTGAACGAGAACAGTTTTGGAAACTGTTTGTGTTTGGTGGAGAATATAGGATGATTATGAAATTTCAAGGATTTTTCTAAACATAATATATTTGGAACGGTATAACAAGGTACAATATATGATGAAATATATCTAAATTTTAGAAGATACTTTATAAATTAGTACCAACTATGAGAGGATGGGGTAGGATTAGTACGATTTCGTGAAATGCGTCGGAAAGATTTGCTTCTTTGTACGTAATAAGCTGAAGTTCTTTGTAAAACAAGAAAATTTCAGGTAACTTTTGATATTTGATAGGCAATATATAATGATAATTGGAATTATAGGAATTTTCTGTAGTAATATATTTGAATAGAAAAACTACAAGTGATACAAAATAGATGATGAAATATACCTAAATTTTGGAAGAAACTTTATAAATTAGTACCAAGTATGAGAGGATGGTGTAGGCTTAGTATGATTTTGGGAAATGAGTTGGATATGTTTTCTTCTTTGTATTTAATAAGTTGAAGTTCTTTTTAAAACAAGAAAATTTCAGGTAACTTTTGATATTTGATAGGCAATATATAATAATGACTGGATTTAAAGAATTTTTGATTTTTCTAAACATAATATATTTGAACGGTAAAACAAAGCAGAATATATGATGATATATTTCTATATTTTTAAGGAAACTTTATAAATTAGTACAAATTATGAGATTGAAGAAATTTTAGTAGGTTTTCGGGAAATTACCTGGAATGATTTCTTTCTCTTTTAATAAGTAGGTTGTTGAGCATTTCTAAACAAGAACATTTCTCACAAGGGAATGCAAAGGATTTTTTTTATCATTAATAGATATTTTTTGTGTAAATCAAGTTGCATATCAAGGATTTTTATGTATATAAAAATATTATATTAAAGGTATAAATATACAAACCACTACATTTGAGACAAATTTCTATATATTGTAGGAAATATTATAAATTAGAACAAATTACAGTGAAAGTTACCACAATGAAGTAGTTTCTTTTTCTCGACAAAAAAGTAAATTTTATTTTGTAACAATATATTTAAACTTTTATGTAC
The DNA here is from genome assembly GCA_032207245.1 of Pardosa pseudoannulata. Lineage (NCBI taxonomy): Eukaryota > Metazoa > Arthropoda > Arachnida > Araneae > Lycosidae > Pardosa > Pardosa pseudoannulata. Next base: position 52,475,714 of record CM063505.1, read on the forward strand.
AAAGTACAAAAGTAGAAACCTTTAAAGTAATTAGAACGACTCCACTTTATGTGCATATAATTTCTTTTGATTTTTTGTTCTTTATAAGAAATTTTTACCTTTTATAAACAAGAATTCAAAATT
>CM063505.1:52483336-52505836 GCA_032207245.1 Pardosa pseudoannulata
TGTTGGGAATTAAAAAAAATATGTATATATATTTCTTCCTTACAACATGACCTCATTATTAGTTAATGATGCGTTTAACTTTTAGTGAGATTTTTTAACCGTGACTGAAAACCTTATGTAAATTACCTACCGCCTGTATATATTTAAGTCTCTTCAGCGTTGTTGGCTGGGGGCATTTCTAACTTATGCTGCTGTTCAATAGCTTGCCTAAATTACAGGTATTATTTTATGCAATAAGTCAATGCATGTATTATTTTTATTAATACAATTTGAATAAAAGCATTCGAAATTGAAGTGTTATGAAACTCGAATACTCCATCAATCCTCTGACGCCTCTGCAAATTTAAAAGTGTTGGAAAATTACATAAGACTTGATTAATTTTCCATCAGATGTTTTGTAATATCTATATAAATAGAAACTATATATCCTCTATGAGCCCAGTGGCTTTCAATCCCGGACTGGGAAAGGTTGACTTAACCTTTTATCTCTTCCGTGGGTAGACAAACTGAAAATTAAGCATGCTTGAGAACTAAACACTGGTGGTTCCGCTTAAGGTTGAACACCTAACCGGAACATATACTTAGCATCCCCGGACCCTTGGTCTTGGAAACGAGGATTGGCACCGTAGGCCATGTCCCCCTAGGGGCTGTTGCGCCGAGCAGTTTTTATATATCATCTATGAGCTGAAGTCTTCACGTGAATACAGTACTTCCTTAGTAACTTAAACCTTACTTGCTTTTTTATTGTTATAATTAATATTTTAACTATTATGTATTTATTTTTATTTTTGTTCTTTTAGTCCTTCTTCATTATAATTGAAACATACTCTATTTGTTATGCTTTGATCATAAATAGGTCCTAACTCAGAATCTCCCATACCGAAACAGAGCTTTACTCTGCTGTTGATATCTAAAGTAAGCTCACTCATAAATACTTTCTTACTTTAATTTCGCCTTTGAGTCCACTGTGGAATCAAAGGCAGCATAACACGTAGCATACCCTATAGGGAAGGCTATCTCCCGAAATGGAGATATATCATTTTCATCACAAATGTTAATTATTCCATTACATTATCATTTTTAATCCGATTGAGAACTGTTGGTCTGTCAATCTATTTTAGTCATGGAACAATTAATAAATAATTACCTAAAAAGTCCATAATTGTATATTTGTCTATTAAAAATATCGGGAAAAAAGTTTCCTTGCCTTTAGAAAACTTTTAGAAAATAATAATAAAAAATTTATGAGCTCAAGAAACACATATAAACCTCTTGAGAATGATGACTTCTAATTGAGTCTTTACGATCAAAGTAACCGTTTTGTTCATTTTAATTGTTGTAAAACCAGGTGGAGAATAAATTTTCGTTGCTCTATCCTAAATACAAGGGTTGACACTTTAAAAAGGGCAACTATTTATTTACATGGTATAGCATTGTGTATAACCCGTTTCTAATGATATGGGAGTAGCAGAACACCTGTAGCAGTACCTGTTTTGCTGATAGTTCGAAGGGACCTGTCTATTGTCTCAAGAATCTCTGAAACAGTTCTGAAATGATTTTCGCGAAGTGGTTTCATTTTTATAGGAATTAAGTCAGAAAGGCTTAGATCTGGAGAGTATGTTGGATAGTAAAGCACTTCCCATCACCATACTTCGAACAAATCAGTCACCGCTTGCGCTGTATGTGGCCGAGCATTGTCAAGCAGAGTGATAGGGACGCTCTACAGAAAGTACAAAATTTTTTCATGCTCTGGTATTCTTTCAGAATATGCAGGACAAATCCTGTTTTTCGCACCAGATCAAGAATTCTCTGGCATCGATCATTGTCCATTAGTTCGGAAACAACATTTCTGCTTCGCTGACACTAGGACACTAGGACCTGCCACATAATGGCGTCCTTCATTGATGGCTTTTGCACATATTTCTACAGTTTTGTAACCAATGCAGATTCTCCGCAAGCCTCTTAAACCCCATTGTCGTGATGTACGACCTCTGGCACATTGAATTTTATCCCTTTTCGGTTTTTTTTTTGTTTTGAAAACATCCTAAAAACTCTTACTTTAGACCGAAAGTTAATACAAGGATCAGTTCTTCTCGTCACTCCGCATTTGTACGACTTAGGAAAGACGAGTCATTTTGCTGAGAGGTAAGGTAGGTATGTAGCTTACGGGTGGTATACGCAGCATTCTTTAGTTTTATTGCGTAGTGTTTTGCAGCAGTGTTACCACTATTAAATTACTACCCTCAAAAGGGAAATTCAAGTAATTGAAAATTTAACCAAGACAGGGAGGGTTCTTCTATACTGTTATAGTTAGCTCAGATTATTAGGAAAAAAAGGAAACGGATAATGGTACACATGAGAAATAACTGGGATATGTATTAATGAATTAAAGGGACTTAACGATATCTTTTAATTATTATATATATATATATATATATATATATATATATATATATATATATATATATATATATATATATATATATATATATATATATATATATATATATATATATATATATATATATATATATATATATATATATATATATATATATATATATATATATATATATATATATATATATATATATATATAATATATATATATATATATATATATATATATATATATATATATATATATATATATATATATATATATATATATTATATATATATATATATATATATATATATATATATATATATATATACAGAGGTACATAAAATATAAAAGATAAAATCTATTAGAAATTAATTTTTGAATAGATGACGAGGCTATTTGATAAAATTGAGTCTTTCAACAACATTTCTTCAAATGTTTCTAGTATGCTGAGGCGATTTAGATCATTAATATAATTGATATAATGAATATCATTGATTAATTAATATAATTGATACAAATAAAACAAGTAGTAAAATGTTTGGGATCTAAATCTGACCTCATCACATCTTTTGTAAAGGAGAGATGACCCTAAAACATTAATTGAATGGATTTCGTCGTGTGTGGGATTCTCAGTAGGGATTCTGATCCCAGTCCCAGATTAGAATCACGTCTCCGTAAATGATACTAAATAAAAATGTACTTTTGTGGAGTTATGTATGAGTCCCTCAGAGACAGTACCGAATTTGATGGGGCAAAGGTTTCCCATATTTGCGGTTTTAAGTCGGGGAAAAGGAGACCAATAAATTAATACAGCTCTGTTGATTGGACGGAGAGAAGTAAGAAAGAACAGAGATGAAAAGAATATAAAATTAAAAAAGTCAAGGAGCAGTGAGTGTTCAAAGATCGAGGAGGAGATTTTGATTACAAGTGTTCAGGACTCGATTACAGAGTTCGGGGACCAAAGGAGAGTTAGGTCCTACAGAGACTAACGACTCCGACATCTCGCAACAACCAGAAGTGTCCCAGTTCATCCGAATTTCAGAATCACCCCAATTTATTTAGAAGGCCCCAGACCAGCGGTGAGACAAACGTCAAAATTATTATCCCACCAATCGAAAGCGTCTACAAGAGCTCCCACGATTTACCCTGCCTCACCCAATAGATCCACAAAGGTACTTATTATAAATATTTAAATTTGAAATTAGGTCCTCTCACTTCTTTGTCTCTTTTTACTTAAATGTTAGGCTATAATTAATGTTAGTTCTTGAATAATGTGGCACCTAGTAAAAAGTTTGGAAAAACAAATTTTATGAAGTTTAAATCAGTTTTTTTTATATATAGACATGTATATAGTATAATAATAAAGTTGCTTAATTTTATTTTAAACTATCAATCTTGTATGTGTTTAATTTAAGAGTGTAATATTTGATTTTAATAACTCTCAATTGAGCTTATTAGTTTGTTTTTTTTTAAGATTAAGTCTGTAGTCGCTCAGAACCTGTAGTTAAATTTAGAACGTAAATTATCTACACAACGCAACCCAAATAATATTTAGTCTTTGTGATTTACAAAATAATAACCACTATAAATTTGATCATACGTAAATACAGAAATATAATGAGAGCTACTTTACACCTACTTTACACCTTAAACTGCATACTCACAAATTGCTTTTATTTTTTCATTTTATCTTTAGAATTCATGTGAAAACGAAGCTGAGTATTGATTTTCCCTTAAATTAAATTACATTTATATAAGATAGTTTTTTAATACAATATTTTAACAACTAGTTTAGACATCTTCCAATATTAATTTCTCTTTTACTCAATACATTATTAGTTTGATGATAACATTTTGGCATAGAATCTCTAAACTTTTAAATAGGAAACTCATAAAAGTGATGCACCAATAAAATTTTGAAATTACTAATTCAATACAAAAAATCGTCCAACTATAAACATCCTAATAGTTTTATAGTTTAAAAGAAGGATGCATAAAAATTGTTTCAATGCATTTAATTAATCATGTTATTGAATTTGATTTGATAATGAAGCGTATACCTAACTTCATTGTTTTTGAAACAAATGTCCTTTTCTATTTTTTGACATAAGTCATTTTTAAGGTCCCTTGTAGCTTTCAATGTGCAATTTAATAGTATGCCAACATTTAAAAAATTATTTGAGATTCCAACCCTTTTTAATGAAGGGAATTAAAATCTCTATGTATTAAAAATTTGCCCATGTTTATGATTTAAAAAAAAAGTAAATAAAAGCCCGACATTTTTTAGAAAGATGAAATTTTAAGATTTTAATAAGATACTGTGGAAATTCAATGTAACCAATACCAGCTCTCGTATCATTAATGAAGCGAAAATCCGATTACTGTCTCATCATACACAGTTGATTTGAACAATTTGGTGCTTAATTACTATATAATTATATGGTACTAAATTTCAGATTAGTACTAATAGACTATGGTGTGATCGATTTCTATGTATTTTTAATGAATACACAGTTCATTTAAACGCGATAAAATTTTGCATAAAACTCCCCGTTACGTTCCTCCAAATAAATAAAATTGAAACAATAATAGTGTAAATAAGTATATGATGTACAATAATAATAATTGATGAATTGAATTCTAAAGTTAATGTGTACGATATTTGTTTCATTGAAAATGTACATACCGCTATTACTTTCAATATAATTATCCAAATAATTGAAGGAGATTCACGCATTTTTGGGGAATGCTTAAAAAAAATATTCATTTTTTATATTATTAATTAAATATTTTTAGTTGTATAAAAATATTTGTTTTCGATAGTTTATTCCATTTTATCTCGATGATAATATGCAGTCAGTTCTTTCTTGAATAAATTTGAACGACTGCCTTTATGTTCAAGCTTTTAGAGAAAATGCAAGGAAATTCATAATAATCATGAATAAAATGAGTTGTGAACCTGTTTTATTTTTTAACATAACTTAATAGACTAAAATTGTTAGTAGATTCCTAAACTGTTACAAATAGATTTCACAGCAACTATTTTCAAAATATTTTTATCTTTATTTTTTCTTTTAGGGTTTGAGGACTATCAGAATTTGTCAAAACGCTGTGAAGTTCTGCAATGTACTAATAAATAATAATTGCTCAAATAAAAAAAATAAATTGAAACATTTCAAAACTTTTTTTATAAAATATATTCATTAAAAATATTATATGTAAACTGTTTTCAGAATAAATTTGAACAAAAATATATAAATTAAAAAACATTTTTTTTAGAAAAAATGTTTGTTTCATCAAATAATTTGAATATTTTTAAATTCTAGTTTAAGTACATTATTGAGTATTAGGGGAACAGTGAGCATTCAATACAGAAAGCATATAATTAGCTGATAATAATAAGAATTAGTCGTTATAGTTATCCTTTAATTGAAAAATAGTTAGAAAAATTGATAATAGTTAAAATAATCATTTTTCCGTGCAAAAAAAAAAAAAAAAAACATACAAAAATCAACCCGTAAGGTCGGTCACACCCTTCTGTGTTTTGTTTTAGGTTTGTGACCCGTAAAATATCAACCCGTAAAACTTTGATGAAGATATTGCACTAAAGTTACATACAAAACATTAAACAGCTTTTTTTACAATGAAATATTTTTAATTATCAATTTCTGATTATGATAAATATCAAAATTTGTAATTTGATATTTTTTTAAATATGATTTTCTTTTGAAATAAATTTCACTATAATGGTCCTCCAGCTGTAAGAAAAGTAAACACCTAAAAGTTCTTGTTAGATTATACACTACTGTTGCATGGAAAAATGAAGAAATAATTGAAATTATTTGAACTTTTATTCATTATTCTATAAAGTTCAGAAAATCTTGAGTAAGATAAAGTATCTCCAGATTTATTCTCTAAATACAGCAGCTTGTCCTCTCTCTGTCTGCTACGAATTCTGCACTTCCTCCCTTCTATAGACTTCTCTTTGCATTTACATTTTCTTTTTACTTCAGTTTAAGGGAAGGGCTACCCTGATAGTACCCTGTTAAGAGAAAACACATGCCAATCTGGCGGCTCTAATTAGTTATTCTATACGTTATTTGTATCTGGTGAGTCTACTTCGCGAAATTAGATGAGTATACCCTTTACCAATACCAGAAACTGTAAGAAACTGCAATAAAGTACTTCAAAACATCAATAAAATTGAAATTTTGGTTTAGTAAGCTTTAACAAACGTTTTTCAAAGAAGAAAACGTTAATCAAAGAAGCCAATCACTGTAGTTAAACCATCGTTATTAAACCTTTAAACTCTCACTGCAGATTTTCTTATTAACCACTTTCTTTAGAAATTATTTTGAAAACAATTGCAAAAATTCATCACATTTTTTACTTTATTATTTAATACAAGGAAATGAAACAAAATAAAATATGTAGGTTTTAATCTGAATTTTAAATTTTTTACAGGTGCAAAAACATTTAGTTTTAATATTAGTTTACTATCCCGAGTTATCTCGGGCAAATGGAAAAGTTAAATATTAGTGTTTTATGATAGTTTTTGAAACAAGGTACAACACAAAGTAATACCTGATATTATGTACGCTGATATCTGGTCTCTTTTCTTACTGGCTTACCTCCGGAATCTGTTTTACGGGAGCACAGAGTACATTGTCTTATTGGATTTGATTTTTTTATTCAGTAGCAGGAATAACATCTAGAAAATGACTTGAGGTTAACCTCAGTGATAAAGGAGTAATGCTGAATCTTCCTGATATTGCAGACAACTCGTCACGGGTATTTTCTGAAATTAGCTTTCTAACCAGCTGAAAACACGTGACCAGTTCCGCTAAAAGAACCGAGAAACCAACTATACTTAGAAAACTACCTATGAAAACTGAATATTTCCTTTCCTTTCATTTCCCCCCGGGCCGAGTAAAACCGTGATAAAACAAATCGTACAAATTCTGATTCCCCCGAGTTCTCTCGGAGTAATAATTAACTGCAATGTATACGAAACCGAGATAACTAGGGACAGTCAGGCAAGCGGTTAAAATTTGTACCTATTTTAAGTTTACCTTAAAAAATGAAATTACCCCCACTTTCATGTTCATACAAGTTATTTCTATCTTATTGTAAAACTAGTATGCATATAATATAGTAATGCTGACAATCGATGGCATCACAAATAATATAAGCTAGAAATGTCCAACAGACACAAGTAGAATTTTTTGTATTTATCATACTTTATGGCTTTGTGTCTCACAATAAGCAAATATAGAGCTAGTACACTGTTTAAAGAAGTCATTCCATTTATACTAATTTTTTTATTTTTATAATAATTTTTCAAGTAATACAAATAAAATGTTGTCATTTGTAAATACAAATGTACACTTTTATCATTCTTTAGTTTCATTTCGCATTCAGCAAGGAATCTATAATGATATCATTTTAAAATTGTTATCAGAGGAATAAGGCTAACATGGTACTAATATCAAAACAATTTATTAAAAGTGTCAATTTTAGTTAAATAAAAGATATTTCAAAAGTCTGAGATGGTAGCAATAAATATTTACAGATTAGTTTTATAAACGTGTTTAGAATTGAGATTGAGAGAATAAAATTTGCATTAAAAGAAATATCATTCGTCGTGCAATCAGTATTAAAATTATATGCATTAAACAAGAATTAAACTGATTCTTCATAGAAATAAAAATTAGCTATGACTATTTAAAAAGTAAAGTAAGGAAATAAGCCTCACAAAAGGATGATGAATTGCAATAAATCAATTTTTTTCATTTCTATTCTTAGAAACTGTTTAATGAACTTGATTCCTAATGAAATCTTTTGTTGAACATTTTTGATGGGAAAATGCTGTTATTAAAATTTATCTTACTTTTGACATTTCGGACTTTTTCTATTTCTCGATTTCAGAAACTAATTTAATATCTACGAAATTAAACGTAGAATATGGTTTCGTCGAATTTTAATATTTATGGAATAATCTGTGTTTTACGTTTCATATCATTAATGAACCTATGAGTATTTCTCTGTCTAATGATATGCTGAATAAAATGGTTGAGTTATTAATCCTAATAACATTTAATTTCTTTCTTTCTCTAATCTTTATCGGTCTAATATCTAGTATAATGGCTACAGTTTGCTGTGGAATGAATCTCATTGTTTCCATGGAGGCTTACTTTTTCTCTTCTAATTAAACTAGAACCCCAATTTATCTTTTCTGCATTATTTGATTTACTGTATTGAAGGATTTGAATTAATTTAGTTCAGAATTCGTTCTTATAGTTTTCTCGCAATTATAGTTCCCGGATTATTCGACTTTTCATATCTATCGTCTAAAATGTTGATTCTGTCGCTTTATTTACCTGTATCGTTTTTGTGGGACCTTTTTTCCTAACGAAACTGGCTATCCAGGCACTTTATGCCTTTATGCCATGAAAATGCTGCAAATCTGTTACACATTTAGTGCCATCCGAGGATCACGTGTAGCTCAATGTTATACTGTGGATGCGAGTAACATTATACCCGGTGGGGCCTCGTATTTTAGGATCAGAAACCTAGAAGAAGACCCCTAGGCTTAACTTGCAATCCCCAGAGGTATCTTTTGAGAACTGGAGGACATTGTGACCACGAACATATATTGCGTGCCCCAATCAGTTTTAACGAACAAGGCAGATCTTACGACTGCTCAAGCCGCGAAACCCGCAACATTTCAATTAAGAGATCGCTGCCCTTGTCGACTGAGCTATCGCGGTTCATTTTTGGGGGACCTAGGTTGGTTGGTTTGGAATACTATGATGTACTGCTTTTTTGTGCAGGTTTGTTGGTTTGGAATACTATATAGTATTGCTTTTCTGTGCAGGTTGGTTGGTTTGGCATATTATGGATTACTGTTTTGCTGTGCAGGTTGGTTGGTTTGGAATACTATGGAGTACTGCTTTGATGTGCAGGTTGGTTGGTTTGGAATACTATGGAGTACTGCTTAGCTATATAGGTTGGTTGGTTTGGAATACTATGGAGTATTTCTTTACTGTACAAGGGCAAATGAGGGCAGGCCTTACGATTGAAAGCCGATTTCGAACGGCTACGAATATCCATACCTGAAGAGGGATTTGAAAAATCTAACTCTGGTACCGAAGAGAAGCACCCTACCATTCGGATATGATTCGGCTTGTGGGATGTAGGAAAACAGAAAAAATGCAAAAATAAACTCTAACTTTGGAATGAGAGGGACCGTAGTAGTGTAGAGCATATGAAAAATTGAAGCATCTCAAAATAAAAACGGAGAAAGACAGAAGCTAACCAGTCCTGACTTCTGCTCACGAGGGTTTGTCAATATTTAAATCATTTATGTATGAGCGCATTGAAACTAAAAGTGTACTTTAAGATGTAGATGTGATTAAGCAGTCAGTATTTGCAGATAATTGAAATTTACAAGACACACAAGAAACATATTAAAATATACTTGGGAAATTACATCATAATTGATTGCAATGTGAAATGTAACAGTAGAGGACCTAGGCGCATACCAAAAGATAGTTTCTAGAATAAAGGAAAAAGAAGGCGTAGACAAATCACACTACCAAGTTTTTGTAAAGCACACAAAACTTTGTGTAAACTAAAATCATTTATATAAAGCAGCCCTAGGGAGAGAAATATATTTATATTAGTTTTATGTTTCTTAATATAATTATAAGTCAGTAATGCATTAAATAAAAATATGAATTTTGCTTTTAAGTTATGTGTATTTAGTATTTATATCCGGAAATTGTGTTGTTATTCTTTTTAAATACGGACGATGTTAGGTTCACTAATGGGAAAATTCAATACAGTGAGCACTGACATAAATTGCAACAATTTGATTTAGGAAATTATTTGCTACCAGTTATAAGTTTCTTATATTTTTATAATTAGACACTAGTAATGAATATGAGATAATTTTAAATTTAATCATCGATTATTTTTTGTGGCAATGAAAATTTTATCACCGGTATTAAAAACAAATTTTATCTGTTTCTAATGTGTAGTGGAAATGATAGTTTCATTCCTTTCTTTCGATTAATTACTTAGGTAAAAAAATGGAAGAACTTAACGATAATTTCGTTAACATATCTAAGAAAACTTTGAACTATCTTTCTAAATGAATTCAACTTGATTCTAAACTGCATTCACAGTATCGGGAGACTTTAGAGGAGTATGAAGATAAACAAATTGTTGAGCCTCTATCACATTAATTCTCAGTCAAAACACAAACCATTTTTTTTTTACCTTCCATATATAGTTCTTTATAATTCTGGAAAATTAAAAATTTTACTGATCTCTTCATATGACGGGCTACATGGTAATTAAATAAGACTATGAAATCTACCTGTCTAGAGCGAACTATAATTTCTAATCAGTTCTGTTGTCAATTTAAATAATTATGCCATACGCATTTACAATTTGCATGTGTTCAAACGCTTTCTTTTATGTTTAAAATACTGTGCTGTTGGATTCTCTAACGGTTAAATTTAATTAAGCCAGAGCGTCCGTGTTTATAGATTTATGGATTTTTAATTGTTTTGATTGTTTATTTCTAAATGTGTGTATTTGAAATTTTTTCCTAAGAACTATTTAGAGCAGGGATGCCCAACACAAGTAGGTTGGGGGACCAAAAAAAAATTTTACTGAACTGAGGTGTGGCGCACATATAAAAAGAATACAATAAATTAATCAAAATATTTTATTATCAGGCAGTATTCAAAATATGCATTTTTCTAGTGCCAGCTGCGACTGTACATAAAAGTTGTGTTATACATATATCATAACTACAACGGCAATAAACATTAACTATACTGTATTAATAGTCTCTCCCAACATCTTATCTTCCTCCCTAATCATAAGGGTTAAAATCCCCTATATAATAATAGTCTAAGTTGTCTGTCGTCCAATTTATGGAGCGGTTGGACCTGGAATGGATTGAAGCATCTATTCAAACGAATAAAGTTTATTTTCTCCGAAACTATCGATCCGATTCTAAAATAAATTAGTATAAATATGCTTCATATCACAGCAAAAAATTTGTCGTCTTTAAAACGTTCGAAATCCAACCCTTCGCTCCTTTTTGAGCGTTTAATGCCATTATTTCAGGCCCTATTTTCCCCGGTTAAGAGCAGGCGATTAAATTTATCCATTTATCACTTAATAAATAGGTAAAAATAACAATTGTTTCTAGCATTGTGACGTCATTCCTTTAAACATCTCATTTAATCGTTTCTTATTTTAAACTATTTAAATATCGTCTACACTATTTTAATATATTTTACCACTGAACTTAGATATTACGTAAATGATTTTATTTTATATTTGGCCTTAATAATAGATTAGGTACATGTGTGATCATTTAAAATTTAATCATCGATTATTTTTTGTTGCAATGAAAATTTTATCACCGGTATTAACAACAAATTCTTTTCATATGTGTCTAGGACTCTTTCACGGACTAATAAATATCTAACTTTTAATTTATATATATTTGGAAATTAAGAAGTTTGTTCTTTTGTGTGTTTGTTTTTTATACATAACCACACGGTTTGAATAAATGAATTCAATGTGATTCTAAACTGCATTCCCAGGATCGGGAGACTCTAGAGGAGTATGAAGTTAAATAAATTATTGAGAGTGAACTAGATAATTCTCAGCCATAAAACAAACCATTTCTTACCTGCCTCATGGGGTACTTAACAGTTCTGGAATATTAAAGCTTTTACGAATCCCGTCATATGATGGGCTATATGCTAGTATTATTATATTTATACTATAAATATATATTGTAGTTTATTCACAAGCACTACCAAATGTATTATTTTAAAATTAATGTGAGATTTGTTCTTGTATTTTACAAGAGATTTTGTTAATATCATTTTTTCTACACTTTAGAGTGTTTTAACTTTCTGAGAAACTTTATTGTTTGTGCTTAAAGTGAGAATAAAATTGAAATTATATTAAATATTTTGCATTAGTTTATTGTTACCAGTAAAATTTTGTAGATTAAAACGGATCTGTTAAAAGCAATATAAGAAAGTAATCATTAGCGGAAATAATCTCACAAAACATATGATAGAGGGGTAAAACATTAATTTTTAAAACCTGATTTCACAAAAATAGATTAAGCTTTATTGGTTTTATTATATTTTAGGCTCAAACGTCGATTATATTGTCAAATTTCGTTCATCGGAAAGTCTGCTGTCAAATAAAGTTTAAAGTTTGAATCTAATAAACTTTTGTTTAACGTTCCTTACGTTTATGTTTATATAATTAAATATTATATTTATCATCGACAAACACATACTTATATAAGTATTATCGAAGTAAAATAAAAAATATCCATTTAATAATATAAACATTTGCATTAAACTTCAAAGCATATTGAAAAGCATTTCTCCCCTGCTACGGTCATAAATTAAGTCAAAAGTTGTTCACTATAGATTATGAGGAAAATAAGATCTTAAAAAAATGTTAGTCATAAAGATTTGACGTCGATTAAATTTTATGTACCGTCCATTCTATAAATATCATTAAAAAGCCTGTTCTCTTTAAAAGTTGTCAGTGTAATCTAGTGAAATTGATGTTGAAGGCAACCATAACAATTTTCAAAATGACATTATCTGATTAGAGCTCTTGCAAAATATTTTATTTTGAAAGATTTCTTTGGAGCGATAGAATAATTTGAAGCACTATATTTTGAAAAAATGTACTACCAGTTTTGTGGAAATTGATTTTGATCTATTTGAGCCTAAGTAAAAACAGAATATTTTCTGTTTGCAATACAAATGTATTTTTGAATAAAATAAAGTACTAAAATATATAATAACTGCGCATCTCTGGAGATGACGGGAATTCTTCATCGATTTTAAGTTATTTTAAATGTAAACTTGAGTGAAAGAAATATAAAAGAAAACGCTAAAAAGTACCCATGAGACTTAAAGTTTAACTCATTTTTAATGTATAAAAAGTTTCAAAAATAAGACTTGATATGTATAAATAAGTTTTGTATCAGAGGTAGTCATATTTTCAGATATTTAGAATCCCTAAATTAGCAATTTATAGGTTCGCGATACACTAGCAATACACTCAAACCCCTCTAATAGAGGGCAAGTCTCATTTTTCAAAAAATAATAAAGAACGGGGACTGTATAGAAATTTACATTTCATAACTTTTCACATATTATTTTTTTCATTTAAAGAAAAGGATGTTTATTTTTATTAAAGTATTTTTGTAATTTTAAGAACATATGTTTACGATTATCGGCTGTGGCGGAAAATGACTTTAAAACAATGACTTTAATGACTTTACATACTGTATATCAAGTCCATTTTTATTACATCAGTACATATTTATTGGCTTATATATGACTGATACAGAAATTCCCTCTCAATAGAAACTTCAATTAAAGATAATTTCTTTCACATACAGTTCGGTTATAAAATGTAATGAATGTTTCAGTCCCTAGATATTGGGATAATTTCTGCTAATCAGAAAAAAAGTGAAATATAATAAACTACATTTTATTATAAACTATATGAGGTGGACTGTATTAGTTTAGTTATAAACCATAAGGTGTGGTTTAGAGTTTTATTAAGAATACATCTAAGTTGAATATTAAGAACAGCCACTGTTTCCTTTACATTCACTTTGGACTTGTGTTCTTCTGCTTTTTAATGACGATGATGGTATGGATGTTCTTAGCCGTTTGGAACCGGAATTAAGCAATAGGTCTCGGTCTGATTAGCTCACTTACACAAAACAATAGGTTTGGTTTGGTTTGGAGTGCTATGGTCTACTTTTTGCAACACGAGGGCTAATGAGACACGGGATCGACAGCTTAAAGCCGATTCCGAACAGCTACGAACATACATGCCACTGTGGAACCCACGAACTCCGGTACCGAAGGTCAGCACCCTAACAAATCGGCCATCGTTCGGCAATACAAAAAAATAGACCGTTGCTCTCCAAACCAAATCAAACCTGCTTTAGAACTTTATTCTTATAAGACTTTTCGACATACCTTTATATTCGAAGGGATAAAGTTTCTCTGGCTTTTCCTATTAAAGTTCAATAGCTTACAAGTTGTTTGTACTTTTTGAGGGGAGACAACTCCTTTATAAAACAGGAGTTTGACAGATGGCAACATTTTTAACAGGATCTACAAGTGGAATTACGAAATTATACGCCAAATCGCCTCCACCCATTAAATAATTAAAGGTCTAGGATTGTATTCTAACAGATAGGTACTGTACTTTTTCAGAAAACATGGTATTTAACGTAATTGGTGGATGGATAGATGAGTGGAATTCATTGGCACTGCATCCCAAAAGAAATATAATGTGCCAAAAATATCAATGCTACAAAAAACCCCAAGAAATAGCTGATAAATATAAATTAACAGTCTACAAAACTGATTAAAATCAATTATGGTAAGACTAAAGAAAGATGTCTATAGGAAGAAAACTGACAAATTGAAGAAAAAAAGATTACTATCAAAGATGTGGTATAAGTTTTGTGTATCTCACATCATCAAAATATTTTGAAGCTGCTTAGTGCCAAATAAATCTTCTAAACGTGTAAGAAAAGGGCAAAATTTGTCTAATTTACCCAATCAAAATGCATTGCACGGACATTGCGGCATTGCAGTTGTTACATCTGGGGACAGGTTCAACAAGAAGAAGGTGCTAATGGGTAAAACGTATATGGACAGTTCGAAGTTAAGTAATGATTACATTTTCGTTCCTGAATGAAAGAGTAGGCCAGCACTTTACTACTGCTTAAATATGATAGAACGTATTCAGAGTTAGCCTCTACAACAAGCTTTGCTATTCTGAATGGAGAGAAGTATCTTAGCGTAATTCTTTGCATCTATTCATGGATAGAATAAACAAGAATATTAATCTCACATTTAACAATTTTTATTTTATGTATTATTACTAAAAATAAAAGGGTTCGGGAATCGTGGTATTAAAGTAGAACACTTTAAACATGTAATTATGTAAAGATACACGTTAACCGGTCAAAAATATAATATGTAATAAATTTTTCCGAATTTATGTTTTAATACTTTCATAAAAAAAGCTTCGATTCAATTTCACTTTTTACATCCAGATATAAAATCTTGTTCAAACATACAATTTTTCATGTAAAAAAAATCGTTTGAATCAGAAACACAAACATTTACTCACACGCAAAACAAAATTTACAGGCAAGTGCTTCTGTGCTTGCTTTAAACTTTTGTTTAGGGCAAAAGTTTGTTCACATTAGCTCGTCCCAACGCACATTACTAAATATTTGCGTGTTTGCGAATGAAGTTGTCCACACCTGTTAGTTTGGGGCAAACGTTTGTGTTTAAAACATCCGTTTTCCTCTCTCCTCTGAAAGCTGAAAACACAGGTGGATTAGAATAAATCTTCTTTTTTATACAAACATTTATTCTAATGTTGAAAAGTTTGTAAATGATTTTTGGACTGTTTTCCGGAAGGTTTTTGTATATTTGGTTAATAAATATATAGGATCAGATGAAGCTTAGGTATAAATTTATTAAAATAATTATACCATAATTTTATTCTTTGGGGGGAAAATAATGGTTTTCGAATTAACGGGCTAATTTTGAATAAATTCCGAAAGTAAACTCTAGTGTTTAAGCGTAATTATAATATTTTTGATATGTACTTCCGAGCACTTGAACATAATGAGATAAAATTAATCACCCCATCAATAATCATTATATGAAAACTGTGGTGTTAGAGGATGTAGAAAACTAAAGAGAACTTGATTGATTTTAACGTTCTCGATATCCATTAGGAATATGCATAATGAAGTAATTTTATGAGCCCTCGTACGTGTATGAGATCATAATAGCGCAATGGAGTCCAAACTGTTACTAGCTTTCCATTTTTAACTACAATATGCTTTGGAAGGGAATTACATTTCGATGAATATATTAGTTTCAATTTCTGTCATCAATCATAAGAAAGTTATTGGTGATCACTTATATGATATTGTATTTGTGTAAATGCATTATATTTTGTTGTAAATATAAATTTTGCGTATTAACCCCTACCAGGTTCATTTTATTTCTGGATTATGGGTAAAAAAATGTCAAATTTTTATTCAATCTTTTTATGCTTATATTCATACAAACATAGCTTTTTAAACATAATAGCATCATCCGCATACAAAATTTCCTAAAAATTACTGTTAAAATTCCATTTAAGTAAATGATTAATTTATCTGTATAGTTGGTTTTCTGCATGGCAGAAATCATTAGACTTTGGAGTCAGTTCAGACTAACTGTAAATATAAAGCTTAGAATACTTAGCTTTTGAATTAAATTTTATTTATATTCATCGTGTTTATTGTATTCATTTTATTTGTATTCATCGTGTATGATACAATCGAAAACACGGTACTGTACAGAATCCAACATCGCAATCTGGACAGTAGAACCTTGTTTCTCTCCTTACCTTCTTACCTTTACTGTCTCTCTTTCAGCAACAAATAATCTAGTAACCAGAAAAGTAAACAAAAGCATTCGAAACCATAAAAAGCACATGTGAAATAATTCGGGAAAGACTGATTACACAGTCTAAAATTTAACAGTGCCCGAGCTACACTCGGGATGATTCAGGATTGTACATTTCGCCTGCCCGAGTTCAGCTCGGGAAAAACCGGGAAGGGGTTAAATAAGAGATTGTTTGGAAATATATATACGGTTTTAACTGTCAGTGTATAATCAAGGTAAAGTTATATTATAATAAAATTTTGAATAAAAACTCGTTCATCTTAACAACATTGCTTACTTATAAACAAGTGAAAAATATAAAATCTATATGCAATTCAATGAAAAATACTATTGTGATTGAATCTTCTAGATGCTTTAGATATTTTTTACAAAAGAAGTTAAGTCCTTCATATGGAAGTGAGACTATTTTAAAGGCCTTATCATATTCAAGAGGTACATGTTAGTTTACGATTCCTCTTTTGGGGAAATAACGTAGATAGCTTTTTCTATAGCAGGGAACAAACATCAATCAATTTATTTTAGTTCAGCTCGATTTGTTATAGGGACTTTAATAGGTTGAAAAGAAATCTATGAAACATTCAATGACAAATTGTTTCCTAATCTGAATCTGCATCTTCATCAACATGTACATGATGAAATGTAACGAAGTTTTGAAAGCTCAATGAAATCAATCTCGCGACTTTTCTTAGTACTGAAGTATGTAAGTGATAATAGTCAGTAGTAGAAAGTAAGTTTCCCTATTTAAAAGAAAAAAAAGAACTATCACTTTCACTGATATTTATTGGAAACAAATACAGCAATGTTTCAGCTATTTTTCAAAATAGCTACCGCCAGAATTGAGACACTTGTCGTACTGTGGGATCAAATTTTGTATACCTCTGTCGTTGAACTCTGCCGCCTGTGAATGGTACCAGCCTTGCTGTCCCAGAACACGTTGCATATCAATTTCCGCACCGACAGCGTCTATTTGAATTTGTTCCTGACCGAAGATCCATTATGATGCCAATGCATTGACTGCTGTTTGGTTTCAAGGATAAAGTGCGAAATCCAAGTCTCATTGCCCGTGACGATCTTGTCGAAGAACTCGTTGCCGTCATCGTGATACGGTAGCAGAAATGACAGTGCTGCTCCTGAGCTTTGAATTTTGTGTTCAGGTGTCAGTTTTTGCTCATGGACCTGACACAGCTGACGATGAATTTCAACTGGCGCAATGCTTTGTGAATTCAATATCACCGACCGAACCTTGCAGGCGGCGTGAGAAGGAATTAAGAGTTTCCATTTCGGACCACTGCTATCCCACTACTGGTAAGAATCGAGACTCGTTAAGCTAGCATATGATTAATAAGTCATAAATCTGTTATGCACGAGCAATTGACACTGCTAATTACGTTTACTTTAAAGGAGAAAACTTAGGGAAACTTACTCTCTAGACTTGCCTCTTTTCGAGGCGGTAAAGGTTTCTTCTAGGCGTTTTAACTTCCAGGTATCGGTTGCTTACTTGGCAAGACAAATGTAAACGATATAATTAAATTTACTAATAATTTGTGAATTTGTTCATATTAAAGTATTAAGCGGAGAGATAGAATTTTAGTAATTTTAAGGTAAGATATGCATCTTTGATGTACGATTACATAATTTATGCCAATTTGTAAATATAATTTTTATTTTTAAGTTTTGAGATATGATATCTATTTAAACTGCTAACTTCTCTTAAAATGACAATTTTTAGGTGTTAAAATGGCATTTTTCATGTATTAAAAAGCTTTTTTTTTAACTCTTTGAATACACAAACGTAAAAGTTCCTCAGTAATTTCAAGAACAGAAGATTTATGGCTTACACACAAATTACAATAGTTGAATCATTTTAGACTTTAATTAATAAAATCTTGTTTGTAGGAAATTTATACTCCGTTTAAATTAAATTTAACCTAATTCTCTTTCCTGTTAAACAGTTTAGTATAATTAATCCCTTGTTATATTTCAACCGTTTTTCAATCTATTCTAATTTCAGTCTCAACAGGATATTTTCATGAATGTGTGATAATTAGTTACAAAATAATTACAATTTTTTAAATCTGAACTTATAGTTTATACTATATAATAACACTATTGAGTTGCTTTATATTAGTCTTTGTTTTTTTTTAGTAGGCAAAGTGTAATGAAATTAGTCTTAGCACAAAAGTAACGTCAACCTATCTTCTGTAGGTTAGTTCTATAAAAAACTTATTTTAATTAAAAATTAACTATTATATTAGTTACAGGATTTTGCAAAGAAAATACCTTTGTAAATGTCTTAATTCACAACAAAAAACTGTTTTGATTTGGAAAGCTTCGGTCTATTTCTCTACTATACTTAATGCGTTCAGAGAAAAAGACTTGTTAGTAAAAGATTACTTTTTTAACAACAACAAAAAAAAACCCTATTTCATTCAAAACTTTCATTTTACATTAGATAATTTGAATTATTTTTGGGGTTGATAAAAATACATATATTAGGGAAACTGAAGTGAATAAGTGCAATTTATACTTTCAAAACAAGCAAAAATGTTGCAATATCTTAATACCTTTCAACTTTAATGAATGAGATAGAATAAGAGTATAAATAAGATAACAAAAATTTAAATGTTTTACAGGTTTTTGTTATTTTGCTTAATTTATTTAACAACTCTCTGGAGAAATAAACAATTTTCTATTATTAACTTTATTTGTACGTTGTCAGAACAGTAATCAATATTTTTTTATTAATGTGAAAAATAAATTCTGGCTGCTTTCATTGAAATAATTTTTAATCATATTATCGTATATTTTCCTTTTATTAACATATTATAGGCAATCTATTAATTCTCATCACACAATTAACCCAATAAACATATTTGTCTTGTAGTTCATCTTGCTTTATAAGCATAGGAATAGCGTAATTAAATCCAAAATATCTACTTGAATTTAAGATTTTATGCTAATGCAGTACTATAAGAGTATAGATGAACAGACTAGTCATATATCAGAAAGTGGGTACTGACTGGCATTTTTACGGATTGCAACAAACTCTTTACAAATTGGACTTTTCCAGATTTTAACTGACTTTTAATTTGAATTCGTCTTTTAAATTGAATAATAAAGTAGACTCCGCTTAATGTTATCAGTTTGGGACACCGTGATTTTGATAATAATAACCAATTGATAACAATACACGATAAGAAAAATTAGATCAATTTACCACCACCCCTTTAATTTACACGTACTAAATTTCAAAATAAAATAAAAAAAACTCACCTTATATTTATGTACTCTATATTACGATTTAAAACATGAGAATTGCATACATAATAAAAATAATTGATCAATTGTTGACTGTATACAGTTTTTTAAAGAAGATCATAGATAAATTGTTCATGATCTTAATGTTTTTTAAAGTCATCGGAGCGCTGTTGTACTCTCAGTTTCAGCAATTTCAATGCGTTTCTCATTTCATCACTTGTAAGGGATGGCTCAATATCAAGAAATTCTCCATCTGAGTCATTAGTTCCATCAACCTGTCATAATGATTTCAAATTTCGATCTTTTGTTTTAATGTTAAATCATTTCGCTTTCTGGTTTCTATATAAACAAGATGTATGTAACCGAACAAGGCATAAAACGTGAGCATTCCTTCTAAGTTCCAATAAGAATGTGTTGCCTTCTGCTTATCTGACAACCATTGTCCACCGCAGGATGTGCTTATTTCTGAAAAATTCCAGACATGTGTAAATTCCCCATCCTTTGTTCATTCTCCATTTCCCTAGGTGTAAGAGGGAGAATTCTCAGACATTCAAATAACAGCGAAGGGAAAGAAAATAACGGGTTCCTTCTGAATACATTGGGAATATTAATTTGCCAGTTAAAATGAGGTTCAAAAACAGATAACATTAACCGACTTACCGATCACATAAAGCGATATTTTAACATACAAATGAATATAAAAACACGGGACCAAGTGATTTCGACAACAATAAGCGATTGATAACATTAACCGCTATCACATTAAGCGGAGTTCACTGTAGTTTATATTCCATGAAGAGTTACTTATGGCACTCTCAGTACGAATAATGGACCAAATAATTACAAATGTTATATATGTAAAGAAGCGCATGGATTTATCTTGTAGTAAGATCTATTTTGAGAATCCCTGTGGAGGGTGGGTTGAGATTCACGCTCCCACGATGCAGGTTCGATCCCCGAACTAAGCAAGGTTGATTCAGCCTTTCATCTATTCAGTGGGTAGAGAAACTGAGGACTAAACATGCTTGGGAACTAAACACTGGGGGTTCCTCGAAAGGTTTAACTCCTAATCCAGTTGTCGGCAAACTTATTAACCGAAGAGCCAAATATGAACAGTACAACAATTTTAAAAAAATTGGGAACCAAATCTGCTTGTTTAGTGAACTTTTATTACACTAAATAAGTAGTACACTAAATAAAACTAAATTTCATACTTAATATTCATTAATACGAACAATGTGCTTGCATCTAATTGGAAAGTTTGAATAAGTTAGGTTTGTATGTTGTTATTTTTAATTTTAGGCATGATTCCAAGATCTCATCAACAAAATCATCAAACAATCGATTACAAATTGTGTACCAGAACCACAAACATATATAGCATGTTTAATAAAATCGTATAAAAATACCTGTAAAATGTGCAGCTAGATTAAAAAATACAACAACTTTTATATAAGACTGTTCAACAGAAGACACGGTAGATAGGACAAAACTGCAAATGCTGGTCTGGGAAGCCAATTTGTACTTTAGAAAGAGTATGCTCGCTCCTGGTTGTGGTACCTTTGTATCACACCGGAGTACACCGAAAACATATGAAAAATTTCAGCCGGTAGTTTGTACATGGTTTGTGTTTACGTTTACGAGTACTAATAAAATTAAACTCGATGTTGGTTACGTATTTTTATTACCTATCTACCTTTTAACTTAAACAAAAAATTATACATGTTCTCGGTTTATAGAAGAATTTTAATTTATCAAAATAAGATGTAATTTTTTTCTTACCAATTTTTCTTTTAAATGAAAATATTATTGCACATTCCTTGGATATTTGTGTCAGAGCCACATGTTTCTCTGGAGCCACACTTTGCCGACCACTGTCCTAACCGAAACATATGCTTAGTACCTCAGCGCCTCTGGTTTCGGAAATGGAGAATGGCACCGTAGGGCTTGGCGCCCTAGAGGCTATTGCGCCGTGGAGTTTAATTTAATTTTAAGATCTATTCTGTTGTACTTGAATTTGTTATTATAAAGCAAGTTTCTTTGTATTAGAAAATATACCAAAATTTTTAAATAATAAATTTAAATTAAATACAAAACGTATTTAATTTATATTTATTTTTTGTGTTATTTAGAACTTCAAATTCATGTAACTTTAGAGAAATTTAAACCTTGATACGGTAAAGATTGTTTAAAGAAATCTTACCATCCAATTCGTTGTTTGATAGAAGTATTTCTCTCATAGATTAACTATGTAATAAAATAATCCAATATAACCGGTACACA
>CM063505.1:52510836-52518336 GCA_032207245.1 Pardosa pseudoannulata
GAATTTATCATTTTCCCTTTTTGAGATAATTAATGTCCGCTGTGGCGAACACTGGCAATTATGTTATATAGTAGTTATAAGTATACATGTCCGGTGTAGCGACTAGACTTAGCCAAATTAGGGTTAAAAGAAATTTCGTATTGCTGTTTGAAAGAATAATTTTGCAAACAATTGAAATCATTTTCGCTTCACCTACTCTCCTAGTAAAAAGATTCATTTACTACTTTAATAAAAACTTATTTACTCTTAATAATCTAATTTTTAACTTATTATTTTGAAAATCTAAATAAGATATCGTAAGAATAATTGAAAGGCACTCTAATAATGTAATATTTTTAATATGAAGCCTTAAAAGAAAATCTACCTTGCTGATAAAGATACAATAATTTTGCAAAGTCATTGAAATCATTTTCGCCTGAATTACTCTCTTAGTATAAGGATTCCTTTACTACTTTAATAAAAACATATTTACTCTTAATAATCTAATTTGTAACTTATTATTTTGAAAATCTAAATAAAGATATCATAAGAATAATTGAAAGGCACTCTAAAAATTAATGTAATTTTTTTCTAATATGAAGCCTTAAAAGAAAATCTGTCTTTTTGCTTTAAAGATAGAATAATTTTGCAAAGTCATTGAAATCATTTTCGCCTCACTTGCTCTTAGTAACAGGATTCAGTTACTACTTTAATAAAAACATATTTACTCTTAATAATCTAATTTGTAACTTATTATTTTGAAAATCCAAATAGAAAATATAAAGATATCATAAGAATACTTGAAAGATACTCTAAATATTGATGTGGATTTCAGGAATTTGAAGCCTTAAAAGAAATTCCATCTTGCTGTTTGCAACAAAATAAAGAAGTCAAAAGCATTCCTTGTTATGAGAAGCGTAAAAGAGAGTGCACAACCTAATATGAAAAGTTCTTTTATTTAAAAGCAATGAAGCCTTTTCACGCATTCAGTTATACTTCTCAAGATACGAAAATTGTAACCAGTGCAACGATCAAGATTTCAATTGTTCGTGTTTAACAAAGCATGGAGAAAAATCTCATCCATTATAAAAACAAGATACACTTCCGTTAAATGCTTTGTTACTGGAGAAATAATTCTCTAAAAGACAGCATTTTTTTTTCTTCCATTGCAGCATTTTTGAGAACAAACGCTAGCTAACTCGTATTATTCTACGAATAGAAGATGATCTAATTTCTAAAATGCTTTTAAAATTTTTGCACGTATCAGGCACTTTTAATGTAAAATCTTTCAACCGTAGAAACTGGTTTGGGGCTTTTTATTTGTTTAAAAAACTTTTCTCTTCTAGTCATATACGTTGAGAAAACACATAAACGTATACGATAGCAATGCATAAAGTTTAAATTTAGACGACATGGAAGTGGGATTTGTTTATTTTGATTTAAGAGTTTGGATATGCAGAATATTTCTAGATGATATTTTGTATATAGTTAAATCATCTGTTAAGAAGAGGCCGACAGAGTATCAAGGCCAGCCGCACGTATAGTGAAAATTGGAAAAAAAAGTAAAACCAATTCTTCCTGCTGAATTTTGTTTATTAGAATTTAATAGAAATGTTAATAGGATATAAAATGTAAAATGATTTTTAGGCTAGGATGCCAATGTTCGTATGTGTTGATTTGAAAAAAATGAAGGCTGTTTAAGATAAAAGAAGTTAAAATGATAATTGTTGAAGTAAAAGTAAACAAATGATTGTGAAAATAACACAAGATGGGTGTTTTTAGTTAATAAGAATGTATTTTAAAAATATTATAAGTTTATAAAATGAGGAAAAATTGTTGACTTTATTAACATGTACTAATGTAAGAGCAGATGTTTGAATGACGGTTGTAAAAAGTAAACAAAGTTAATATAGAACCAACATTACATTATTGTATGTTTCAATTGTTTTTGTTTGTAAATTTGGTAATCATTGGTACTCAAGTGGGACAAACATGAAGGCTACTCCGCGGTTAGCAGCCCCTCTTGACCAATGGGGTCGAACGAGGGTCACTCCGTTTTCTCCTCTAGGTCGGTTTTGCTCTGACGTTGTTGAACTGTAACTCTTTGTTACATCATCCCATCAATATTACTTCATATGCACTAAGGGTAAAAACTAATATTCTTTTAATTCAAAAGAAAAACATAATTATTAATTGTTCTCATGAAAATGATTTAAAACAAGTTTTTGTAAGAAAGTGTAAGCACTTTATATTACATACCTGATTTATTTCTTTGCATATGAATGAATAAAAACTTAACCAGTGTATATAAACTATTTATTCATATCGTTCCATATTAGTTTTGTTGAATGACGCTACAGTACTTTGGCTGGGTGGAAAATACTAAATAACTAGCCGACTGACAGCTGAGGAGAGAAATGTCTCCTTTTCTAACTGACTGCTCGATACTGAATATGAACCATTCTAACTGAATGCGGAATAGAGAATGTGAACTCTTTACTGAAAATATAAAATATTAAACTATGGGGTTTTTTGGGGATGTTTTTGTGGCTGAACATTTAGAATTTGCGAGGGGGTGTTTGGGGCTTTCTTGGACCTCTTCATTGGCCGTTGCATTTTTTCGTTTTGTTTTTAGTCTAGCCGAACAGATAGCGTGGGACGGTGTCTTGTGGAGTGCAGGTGGCTGGCGCAGAAAAAAAAAATTCCATAAAGTTATGTGACTATAGTGTCATAGGATGAATAATCCGTTTGATTTTACGACTTCTGTAACTGAAGAGAGAATTAATGTCCCACAGGTGGTTCACATCTGTGTTTTCTGGAAGCCTTCTTTGTTTACCAAACTTAGGGTCTTTCTGGTCTTTTTCAATTATTAGTTTTAGTTTTCGAGGTTATGTTATTCCTAGATCTGTTATTAATATATTACACACATACATACATACATACATATATATATATATATATATATATATATATATATATATATATATATATATATATATATATATATATATATATATATATATATATTATATATATATATATATATATATTATATATATATATATATATATATATATATATATATATATATATATATATATATATATATATATATATATATATATATATATATATATATATATATATATATATATATATATATATATATATATATATATATATATATATATATATATATATATATATATATATATATATATATATATATATATATATATATATATATATATATATATATATATATATATATATATATATATATATATATATATATATATATATATATATATATATATATATATATATATATATATATATATATTATATATATATATATATATTTATATATATATATATATATATATATATATATATATATATATATATATATATATATATATATATATATATATATATATATATATATATATATATATATATATATATATATATATATATATATATATATATATATATATATATATATATATATATATATATATATATATATATATATATATATATATATATATACATATATATATATATATATATATTATATATATATACATATAAATATATACATATATATACATATATATATATATATATATATATATATATATATATATATATATATATATATATATATATATATATATATATATATACATATATATATATATATATATATATATATATATATATATATATATATATATATATAATATATATATATATATATATATATATATATATATATATATATATAATATATATATATATATATATATATATATATGTGTGTGTGTGTGTGTTTGTGTGTGTGTAATAAATTATTAAATTTTTGTATTAACGTAGTTTTGAACTTAAATCATATATTTTCATCTTCATAACAAATTTAATTTCCGGTATACAGCCCTACTGGGATTTTAGTAACGACTTTAAATATGCGAATCATGCAACAGAATTTAAGAATATGGACAATTAGGAAATAGGTAGAAGTTTTTACTCTTCCTAACATAATTTAACGATGGCCATTAGAAGCATCTTTTTTATATGTAAGAGAAAAACGGGAATGAACTTTTCTAAGAAGAAGTAAGGTAGAGAATCAATCATTCAAAAACAAAGAACTCTGTACCCACTGTTTGAATCGTTTCTGCGTCAATTGATCTTTGACAGCTATTTACTCCGGCATTTTATAGATCAATGCCAATTAATTAAAAGAAAAAGGAATACTATTATGTAAGGATTTGATAGTTAATTATCAGTAATTGATTTAAGATACTTAAGTTTAAACATAAGTACGTCATTACTCTGATATATCCTTTCAGTATACCATTAACTACGAAATTCAGGCAATTTAAATGAAGGGTAATTTAACTTTTAGGGCAATTGGATTTCTGAAAAAAAGAGTAAAAAAGAATGTCTAATTACACTTAAAACATTTACTAGGCATAGCTCATAAAATTCGCATTATAGTTGAGATAATTTCTTAGTTTTCGAACAAATCATTCAGCTCCTTTGACTCCGGTACTGATTGCAATTTAATAAAACATTTTAGATCATAAATCTTAATAAAGTAGTTTTAAGTGAATTTAAATTGTGCTGCAATACATCATATACCGATTTGTCATGCAAACATCTGTTTTTTCCAAAAAACTGAAGATCATATGTCATAAATAAAATTGTTGACGAGCTTAAAAATCTATGAATTGTTAATTTCTGTTATTTTCTATGAGTACCGATAAAGTAAGATAGTTATTTCTGTTTTAATTCTGTCAGTATTTCTATATTTGTTTCAAGGATATGGTCTTTGTCAAATGATTTATGAAAGTATATATCTGTCACTAGTATCATTGTTAAATGAAGGAAGCATAAAAACACAATATAAAAGCAAAACATTTGAAGGGGAAGAATATCATATGTATTTAGTGTTTTTCATATTTCATTATGTTTTTACAAATATCGTTTATATACTGTGGCAGCTGGTCACAAGAGAACCAGGGAGGGTCGATCATTCTCATTACCCGTGGAATTTATTTCCCTGAAAAAAAGCAGGAGTTTCAGACCCAGAGGGGTTTCGGATTTTTATGTCCCTGCATACATCTGTGTGGGATGCCGGCTATCATCGAGGAGTCCGGGCCGCTGACTACTCCCTTGCTCTCAGCCCTTTTTCTTCCTCCCTCTTTTTGTGAGGGGTTATTTTCAAGAAGAAGGCAGTTGGATGTTGGGGGATGGAGACTACAGAAGGTTGTTTCTCTCTCCCAAACGATGTTGTTTTGTATCGTGTATATACTGTAGATAGTCGAGATAATAAAGTCTAGGACTTGAAGCGATTGTTTTTACTAAGCCTCCACAGACACAGAGGTGTATGTATGTTGCGACGTTACAACATATAATTGTTTATATGCAAATATTGTTTATATCTTTATATAGATTAAGTTTAGTTTGGTTTGGTTTAGATCACTCCGGTATATTACCAGAAACTACTGTTTAAAGACGATTACGAAAGACGACGAAAATCTACAACTGCAATGGGATTTCAACTCAAACTCCGGTACAGATAAACAGTAGCCTACCTATACAGAATAAGCTTGAGTGGTAATACTATGATTTTAACCTTAATTAGATTATTTATAAAATATTTAATTTTTAATACAGCTTTAGAACCAACATTTCTTTAAGGACTTTTCAACTTTTGATAAAGAAACCACTTTAACTGAGTGAAACACACCGAGGAAAAAAAGTCTCCAAAAAATACGTTTTATTGTGTCAGTGACCGAAGTGTTCTATGATTTTTTACTTCACCCTTTGTTGACTAGATTGGAGTACGGGAAACCCACCCTCGTTATTGTCCCTTTACTTCCGGTTATAGATATATAAATAGACATTATAGATTGAAATTTTAAATACGCATAAAGCTCGTCAAGTTTCGAAGATCATCCAATAAGAAATAATGGATTATAAAAGTACGAATAAAAATGTTTTTTTAAGCGAATTATTTATATTTTTTAAGAAAGTCATCCAAGACATTTAAGTGGTGCAATTAGAGATACATCTGTTACCGCAAGCGAAATTCATCGAAATGGAGATTTACAAAGCCATGAGAAGCTATCAGCATCTTTGTGCCTCAAGGAGTAGGGGTGCATCCCTTAATAAATTTCAGTCAAAGAGGGTTGCAGTTCTTAAACAATCGACCTGACCCTCCTACCTCAAAAATCCATGGGGGAAAGCACTGGCAGAAATGTACAATGCATCCATTTTCGGAACGTTTTTGGAGGTCGAAAATTGTACGCCACAAAAGGAGGAACTATACGTGCAAACCGCTTAGAGGTTAAGGAAATTTGTTATTGCATTTTGTCATAATATTTCTTGTAAAATTAGATATTTCCGTAACTGATTTTTTATGCAATTGCTTTTAAAAAATAATCACATTACATAATTTTACTTTTGAGTAGGAACAATGCCTAATTTAAAGAGATTTTCTTGTAAAAAATTTATATATTTATTATATTCTTTATTAAATTAATTTTTATTAATTTAATATTAAATTTAATACTGTAAAATTTTAAATTTTCATAACTTTAAAACTAATAACTCTTTTCCATTATCGTTTTTCGATTTTGATAAAAAATACTTTATGCACATTTATCATAGCATTGATCCATAAACATGTTTGAAAAATTTAGACAGTTTTTAAATAAAATAAAATTTTTAGTGACTATATTTTATTGAAAGGAAAACCTTTTAAAAAATCTTTGTGAAAATCCAGAATACTAAAAAAATAAAGAAAAAAATATATCAAGATAAGTGTAAAGTTTCAGATATAAAATAAATTTAACAATGTTCTAACAATATTTAGCTACAAATAATTTTTAAAAAGTAAAACTTTTTTTGTAAAACCATTTTGCTTCTCATCCTGTTTCTTTACACCATACACATAAAGAAATTAATGTGGATCTATATAAATAGTGAAGTGGAGTTATGAGTAAATAGTGAAGCCTTTAGATATGAAATTTTATAGAGTTCTTCATTCAGAACTCAATTTGTTTCGATGCTCTATCTTCATAATTTGACTTAGTTTTTATTTAATTTAGGGTTGAATGGATTATACTTTTATGTTTCTGACAAATTACTCAATCAGTTTAACTCTCTATTTTCATACATTTTGGCAAAACTAACAAATAGAATTATTTCACCTGATGTAAAAAGTTTAAATAAAGTTTTCCAAACTCTTTACATATTTCATTTTTGTTTATGAGTAGCATTTGAATTTTAGTATTTTTTCAATATTCATGGGAAAATTTTCAGGAATTATATATATATATATATATATATACATATATATATATACATATATATATATATATATATTATATATATATATATATATATATATATATATATATATATATATATATATATATATATATATATATATATATATATATATATATATATATACTATATATATATATATATATATATATATATATA
>CM063505.1:52523336-52550836 GCA_032207245.1 Pardosa pseudoannulata
TCAAAAATCTGAAAAAATATAAGGCCAGAAATCGGGATGTTGCAGAAAATTCTGTTCGACTGACTGCCTTAACTGTGAAATTGTGTTCAGTTACTTTTTTTTATTGAAAAAGGTGATTTGAAAATATCTCAACAACGTGATTTACCAGAATCCATGGCATGACATATTATAGTCAGACTTGAATCCGGACAAACACAACATAGTACCGTTGACGCTGTTGAAGTCGCCAGAAATGTCATTTCTAGGCTGTAGAATCAATTCCAAGAAGCAGGAAATTTTGGGAGTTGAACAGGGCAAGGTCGGCCATCTACAGTATCTGGTGACCGGTATATACACTAAAGATCTCCGCAAAACGGAACAGACAATCCTACTCAGCTGCAAAGACAGTTGCTCTTGGCAATGCGACAAATGGTGTCAGCTAAACAGTACATTTCTACCTACTAGGCTTCATCAGGGAGGTCTGTAGGCACATATTCTAATGGTCTGCATTCCGTTGACCACACCACCGTAAGGCCCGAAGGAACTGGAAGTAACATGATTAAAGCGAAGTACTGTTTAAAGACGAGTCCCGATTCAGTCTAGAGTTTGACACTCGACCTGTTTTGTACAAAGGGAAAAGGACACTCGAAATAACCCCACATTCGTTCGTACAAACGAGCTGGTTGGATGGTATTTGGTGGAATCAGTAAAAGGGCACGTACGCACCTGCAAATCAATCAGAATGATACTTTTACGGCCTGGACGAATGCAGACAAGATACTGAGAAATCCTGCATACCTGCATATATATATATATATATATATATATATATATATATATATATATATATATATATATATATATATATATATATATATATATATATATATATATATATATATATATATATATATATATATATATATATATATATATATATATATATATATATATATATATATATATATATATATATATATATATATATATATATATATATATACATATATATATATATATACATATATATATATATACATATATATATATACATATATATATATATACATATATATATATATATATATATATATACATATATATATATATATATATATATATATATATATATATATATATATATATATAAATATATATATATATATATATATATATATATATAATTTACTACATTGAATTGTAATAATAAAATGTCTCCTTTTCTAATTATAATATCAAAATATATAATTTTCAGATGAAAACTCCTAATTGATTCATTTTATTTTAACCCCTTAACGCATTTGCCCGTGTCTGACACGGGCGAAATTCAAATTAAGCATGTAATAAAATCGTTTACACTTTGTTTGTATAACAATTTTTTTATATACTTTTTACTCTTTCCAAGCTCCCTAATCACCCCCAAAACTGAAATTGCAAAAAATAACTTACATTGTACCTATATATCCCTTTTCTGTGAAGAAAATATGTCATATTTTATAATCTTTTCTAAATTAAACTCGTGCATTAAGGGGTTAATAAAGGTTTGATTATTTAAGTGCATAACAATAAAATGTTAGTACTGCAGATGGCTACTTTTACATTATTAGTAAGTATGAACTATATTTTTACTAAAGACTATTATTATTTATTTATTTATCAAAATAGCCTATATGCGTAACACTTTTTGTGAGGCCAAAATCGTATTATTTTGTTTTTTAATGATTGAATTAGAATATTTCAAAAGCCTCTACAAACATTTATTAAATTCGCATATCGAGACTTGCACCACAGAACTGTAATCCCTTGGGACTAAATAATTCGAACCAGAATAAATTTTACTCTCTGGTGAGTGAGTTTTCTTTTTTTGCACTTTCTCGCAATCCAAATTATTTAAAGCGTAGCTCTCTAAATGATTAAAAAAACTCTGATAGAATGATGAATAAATTTAATTTTTGCTGCTAATTCTTTAAGACGAATGGTTTAGGCAAATAAAAGCACCTTTTATTTATTACTTCTATACTCGAGAAAGATTTTGATCGACTATTAGTGCTCTCTACTTGATAATAGTATAATTTTCTTTCACTGAAGTAATATAAATTTGGTTTATTCTTTGAATTATCTGTGAGAGAGTGAAAATAAAAGGATGAAAGAATGTTAGGTGAGACAAATTATTATTTTCCTTTAAATAAGATCAATTAGATAGAATGAATTAAATTTGATTTTAATGAAATATTTTCTTGACTTGCCTGATTTTTCTTTTGACTGGCATCAGAATTAAATCAAGATACTATAAGGAAAAATGAGGAAATATACTTAAATTGTTTTGATATATAGATTAAGTCTAATTTTTTTGTTTTTCCTTTGAGGTAGATGATGCCTAAATATTTAAGTTGTGTTTATTTGAAACTACCATTCGTTGTTTTGACACAGTTATTGTCAGTAATTATGGCTCTTCAAGTCCTGTTTCAGTTACTCATGAAACATGAATGCTTCTGACCCCCTACTTGATAATAATATAAATTTCTTTCATTGAAGTAATATAAACTCGGTTTATTCTTGAATTATCTGTGAGAGAGTGAAAATAAAAGATTGAAGGGATTTTAGGTAAGACAAATTATTATTTTCCTTTCAATAAACTTTGTTTAAAAGCAATTAGTTAGAATGAATTAAATTTGGTTTTATTGAAATATTTTCTTAACTTGCCAGATTTTTCTTTTGACTGTCATCGGAATAAAATTGAGATACAATAAGGAAAAATGAGTTAATATAGTTAAATTGTTTTCATGTACTGATTAAATCTAATTTCCTGTAATTATGGTATTACAAGTCTTGTTTCAGTTACCCATGAAACAATTTCACTTGAATGCCTCTGACCCCCTACTTGATAATAGTATAAATTTCTTTCACTTAAGTAATATAAACTCGGTTTATTCTTTGAATTATCTGTGAGAGAGTGAAAATAAAAGGATGAAGGAATTTTAGGTAAGACAAATTATCATATTAATTTAAATAAACAACGTCTAAAATCAATTATATAGAATGAATTAAATTTGTTTTTAATGAAATATTTTCTTGACTTGCCTGATTTTTCTTTTGACTGCCATCGGAATTAAATTGAGATACAATAAGGAAAAATGAGGTGATATAGTTAAATTGTTTTGATGTATAAATTAAGTCCAATTTTCTTGTTCTCCCATTGTGGTAGATGACGCCTATATATTTAAGTTGTGTTTATTCGAAACGATTATTTGTTGTTTTGACACAGTTATTTGCAGTTCTTATGGCTTTACAAGTCCTGTTTCAGTTACCCATGAAACAAATTCACTGAAAAGACTCTGACCCCCTACTTGATACTAGTATAAATGCTTTTCACTAAAGTAATATAAACTCGGTTTATTCTTTAAACTATTTTTGAGAGAGTGAAAATAAAAGGATGAAGAAGTTTTAGGTGAGACAAACTATTATTTTCCTTTGAATAATCTTTTATTAAAAGCAATTAGTTAGAATGAATGAAATTTGGTTTTTCTTTCATTGAAGTAATATGAACTCGGTTTATTCTTTGAATTATCTGTGAGAGAGTGAAAATAAAAGGATGAAGGAATTTTAAGTAAGACAAATTATTATTTTCCTTTGATTAACTTTGTTTAAAATCAGTTAGTTAGAATGAATTAAATGTGGTTTTAATGAAATATTTTGTTGACTTGCCTGATTTTCTTTTGACTGGCATCGGAATTAAATTGAGATACAATAAGGAAAAATGAGATAATATAGTAAAATTGTTTTGATGTATAGATTAAGTTTTATTTACCTGTTCTCCCTTTTTGGTAGATGAGGCCTAAATATTTAAGTTGTTTTTATTGTAAACCATTATTATTTGTTTTGACACAGTTATTGGCAGTAATTATGGCTTCAAAGTCCTGGTTCAGTTACCCATGAAACAGTTTAAATGAAATGCCTCTGATCCCCTACTTGATGATAGTATAAATGTTTTTCACTGAAGTAATATAAACTCGGTTTATTCTTTTAATTATCTGTGAGAGAGTGAAAATAAAAGGATGAAGGAATTTTAGGTGAGACAAATTATTATTGTCCTTTAAATAAACCATCGTTTGTTGTTTTGACATCGTTGCTGGCAGTATTTATGGCTTTACAAATAATGTTTCATTGACATATGAGGTAATGTACTTAAATCGTTTTGATCTATAGATTAAGTCTAATTTTCCTGTTCTCCCTTTGAGGTAGATAATGCCTAGATATTTAAGTTGTGTTTATTGGAAACCATCATTCGTTGTTTTGACACCCTCATTTGCAGTAATTATGACTTTACAAATCCTCTTTCAGTTACCCATGAAACAATTTCACTGGAATGCCTCTAACCTCCTACTTGATAATAGTATAAATTTCTGACATTGAAGTAATATAAACTCGGTTTATTTTTTGAATTATCTGTGAGAGTGAAAATAAAAGAATGAAGGAATTTTAGGTAAGACAAATTATTATTTTCCTTTGAATAAAATTTATTTCAAATTAATTAGTTAGAATGAATTAAATTTGGTTTTAATGAAATATTTTCTTGACTTGCCTGATTTTTTCTTTTGACTGGCATCGGAATTAAATCGAGATACAATAAGGAAAAATGAGTTAATATAGTTAAATTGTTTTGATGTATAGATTAAATCTATCCAATTTCCTGTAATTATGGCATTACAAATCCTGTTTCAGTTACCCATGAAACAATTTCTCTGGAAAGCCTCTAACCCCCTACTCGATAATAGTATACATTTTTTCACTGAAGTAATAGAAACTCTTTTTATTCTTTGAATTATGTGTGAGAGAGTGAAAATAAAAGATTGAAGGAATGTTACGAAAGACAAATTATTATTTTCCTTTAAATAAACTTTGTTTAAAATCAATTAGTTAGAATGAATGAATTTGGTTTTAATAAAATATTTTCTTGACTTGCCTGATTTTTCTTTTGATTGGCATCGGAATTAAATTGAGACACAATGAGGAAAAATGAGGTAATATAGTTAAATTGTTTTGATGTATAGATTAAGTCTAATTTTCCTGTCCTCCCATTGTAGTAGATGACGCCTAAATATTTAAGTTATGTTTATTGAAAACCATTATTTGTTGCTTTGACACAATTATTAGCAGTTATTATGGCTTTACAAGTCCTGTTTCAGTTACCCATAAAACAGTTTCACTGGAATGCCTCTGATCCCCTACTTGATAACAGTATAAATTTCTTTCACTGAAGTAATATAAACTCGGTTTATTATTTGAATTATCTATGAGAGAGTGTAAATAAAAATATGAAGGAAATTTAAATGAGACAATTTATTATTTTCCTTTAAATAAACTACGTTTAAAATCAATTAGTTAGAATGAATTAAATTTGATTTTAATGAAATATTTTCTTGACTTGATCGTTTTTCTTTTGACTGGCGTCGGAATTAAATCGAGATACAATAAGGAAAAATGAGGTAATATAGTTAAATTGTTTTGATGTAGAGATTAAGTCTAATTTTCCTGTTCTCCCTTTGTGATAGATGATGCCTAAATATTTAAGTTGTGTTTATTGGAAGCCATCGTTCATCGTTTTGACACCATTTTTGGCAGTAATTATGGCTTTACAAGTCCTGTTTCAGTTAAATATGATGTAATATAGTTAAATTGTTTTGATGTATATATTAAATCTTATATTCGTGTTCTCCCTTTGTGGTAGATCATGCCAAAATATTTAAGTTGTATTTATTAGAAACCATCATTTGCTGTTTTGACATCGTTATTGGCAGTAATTATGGCTTTACAAGTCCTGGTTCAGTTACCCATGAAACAATTTCACTGGAATGCCTCTGACATATCAGAGTGTCTGAAACTAATTTATATTTTCATTATCAGTTTGAAGTATATAATATTAACGGAAAAATTAAATAAAATTGTAATAGAATGTAGTTATTCAAAAGGAAGTTTGCATAATTAAGTTATTTTGATGTAGAATTTAATTATTTCTTATCCCACATTTGGTAAGATGATACCTAAATGGTTTGGAAGTTCGCTTTTGAAAGGAGAGATCGCCGGTTAAGCATGTATTACGGGCCGCGATATTTGTAAATTTCTAAGATGGTATATTCAAGACGATTACAATGTATATAAGGCGCTGGTACAACTGGATTGCCTTGACAGGGCTTTCTAATCTAGAGATTTCTAACAATAAGCAGAAAAATGACAACGAACAGAAAATAAAAATGCTTGTACTAAAAAGATGGTTTGGTTTGGTTTTGGAGTGCTACGGTCTACTTTTTGCAACGCGAGGGATAATGAGACCGGGACCTACTGCTTAAATCCGATTCCGAACGGCTACGAACATCCAAGACTTAATGGGATTCGAACCCAATAACTCCGGTTCCGAATGTCAGCACCCTAACTATTTGGTCCTCATTCGGCTTAAAAGATGAAAGAAGGGGGTTAGGGAGATAGATTCATGAGATCATAACACAAAAACTAGAGAGTAGAAAAGTAAGGGATAGAAAAACATATTCAAGAGGAACCACCCTTTAACCCTTTAAAGATCATCTACATAAATTCTATTGAATTTAATGGAATTAGTTTACATTTATTATCTATGAACCTTATAAATGCAAAATGCATTAAGATTTTTTTATTTTTTGAAATCCTTAGAGGATACCATAGGAGGAATTGATTGGGGTTAACTGTCAAACCCATCCTCTTCTACAGTATGAAGATAATACTTTTTAAAATTTTAATTATATTGGAAGGAAAATAAATAAGTGTTCTTAAAAATGTAAAATAAATAAATAGTTTAACAATTTATAAGTGTTGTTTGCATAGAAACTTTTGTTTGGGGTGACAAGTGAAAAGCAATTTCATTGCTAACTTTCCAGGTACAGCCAGTATAAATACACATATTTCAAAAGAAAAAATAAATTAAATGCTGTACTGTCATTTATTGCAAATTTTAAATGTCAAAAACATAAAAAAACTGAAAAAGAAACATTCATATTTCTCCAAAAATTAGAGAAAAAAAATGTTTAACAGGAGGTTTCACTGCGAAACCATTGTCCGCTAAAGGGTTAAGTAACACACTAATGACACAAGAACTTTAAAAAATTCGGTAGATATCTCATTAAATTTTTAACCATATTTACTAAATAGGTGATTCCTACCCACTTTACAATTCGGTGCCGTAAATCAAAATTGACTTGAATGAAAACTCAGTAACGAATAAAAGTAATATGAAAACTGAATGCGTATATATGTCTATTTAAGCTTAATATCTTCCAGATGGTATAGGTGTTTATGGATTTTAAAATAAATTTTAATAACTAGTTTAATAACGCCTCGGCTGGTAAATAATTTTCCGTAGCATTTATAAACAATCAATGACCTAATGAACCTGTATTAAGTCATAAAAACTGACATTGCTATCATAATTTGATTTTAGGCTTAGGAAAAAACGAAACATACTTTTAGGGGAATTAAAGTAAATACAAGATTTGTATAATGAAGCGGGAAAGAAACAAATAGTTTAAGTTTAATTCAAATGCTTTTGATTCATTTAAAGCAAGTATTTAAAATTACTGGGAGGTAAGTGATGTAAGTACTTTACACTAAATAGCTTTAATATAATAGGCTATGTGAAATATTTTGGAAAAATAAAATTTTAAAGAATTTGAAAGAAAATTGTCAACAATTTTCTTAATTTTCTTTAAAAAGTTAAATACAATAACTGGTTTTATGTTACTAGAAAAATTGGGATCGTCATTGATGGAAAAATAAAATTAATCTTAACCACAATGTCAATATAACTACTATTAAAATATAATAGTTAATGCTAGAAAATATCAAGACTTCAAAAGTGAGAAAGTGTTCTGAAAGTAAAAAAGATTATATAAATATCAATTAATAAATTTTGAAACAGTCACCTTTTTTCCTTATCTTTCTAGAATAATACATTTTTAATGAGTAAAGTAAAATATCATAACTTGATTTTAAAAATTCTTTCGCCTTTGTCAAAGAGGTTCTATAGAATATATTTTAAAGATATGTTTTGTTATGGAGAAGACAAAGGAAAGAATACGCCTTTAAATTAATTTTTAGGAAATCAAAAAAACTGATATCGATTAATCAGGAGCTCCAGAGGATTTAAAATTCCTTATATAAAAATTAATTGTAATTCATTAGCGAGCTAAAGAAGGAATAGTAAAAACTAAAGGTAAACATTTCCTTTAGTTGAAATTTAATATGCTTGAGTCTGCTTTATTTAATAAAGGAAATAACGATAAAATTTTGTTTAAGAAAAACTGATTTTTCTTTCTACCGTTCTTAGAAAAAAGTACAACAAAGCTCTTTAAAGTTTCTTTGTGTTTTAGTAATAATGGCAGACAAAAGATATCTCAAATTTTTGTTCATTTCGAAATACGTTTGTTCTTTAAGAGAAAAGTATTTTAAAGTCTTTATTATCTTTGGGTGATTGTAAGGAATTATTGCAAATGCAATAAAAAATTTTTTTTCTGTTTCAAATCTCATGAAAGGTTTTAAAAATGAATTCTTTTAAATCATTTCCAAACTGGAATTTCTTAAAACATGTATTAAATTATGTGAAATTTTGCATGTTTGTTTAGGAATGTAAGTTTTATTTTACTCGTAAATTTCACAAGTAGTTAATTATTTGTGAACAGTTTATATAGAATGACCATTTCTTAAAGAATATTTTTATGTTTGTTCTGATTTTAAATTCTCATTGTAGACATATTTTTTTTACAGTTACATGTTAGTAACTATGAAACGTATTTGCACAAGATATATGTAAATATAAAAAACCTAATTATATTTCTAATACATATATGTAGGTAGCAGAAAACTTATATAATTTTTCAGTGCAATATTTAAATTTACAAATAAAAGTACAATTGTATACGTTATTTAAAAAGAAGTATGAATTTTATTCAAGAAAATATACTATCATATAAGAGATAAAACAGATGAAAAAAAATAGCTGAAAAAATGAAAGTAGCTATTGTTATAAATAAAAATTTGGTAATGTATTTTTGAAAAAGGCCAAATCATCCTTTTACAGTCATTTTAAAAGTAGGAATTGTGAAAATGGGAAAACTAAATGCATTTTGTGCTTTTCTGTTTATTATTTATTTAATAAGTCTTCTCTTTATATTCAAAGTAGTGATTCTTTCAACTGTTAGATGCAATGTTTAGCATCATGCTAAAAGTGTAAACTGCATATGTGTATGTGTATATTATGTGTGTGAATACACATAATATATATATATATATAAATATATATATATATATATATATATATATATATATATATATATATATATATATATATATATATATATATATATATATATATATATATATATATATATATATATATATATATATATATATATATATATATATATATATATATATATATATATATATATATATATATATATATATATATATATATATATATATATATATATATATATATATATATATATATATATATATATATATATATATATATATATATATATATATATATATATATATATTATATATATATATATATATATATATATATATATATATATATATATATATATATATATATATAATATATATATATACATATATATATATATATATATATATATATATATATATATATATATATATATATATATATATATACATATATATATACATATATATATACATATATATATATATATATATATATATATATATATATATATATATATATATATATATATATATATATATATATATATATATATATATATATATATATATATATATATGTGTGTGTGTGTGTGTGTGTGTGTGTGTGTGTGGTGTGCAATTTAACCCATCACAAAGGTAATGGAATTCATTTTTGATTGAGTAGATCCGTAATTTAGAACAAAGTGAGAGGTAAAAAGTAAGAGGAAACAAAGTACATAATTTAGAATATTATAGAGAAAGTTTATTCTAGCATCGTCTCCCGAAGGCTTCTGGCGTGAGAAACCCTTAAATAACAATTTATAGGTGTGTGAGTCTGCAATCAGGGTTCTTAATGGTCAGTCAGTTACACGAGGATGCTTGGTGGAGAGAATTTAAGTATTACTAACTTACATAAAACAAGTCAGAAAGAATTAATTTTAATGATTTCGTACTTGCCAACTCGATAGAAAGTACAAAAGATATTCGCTACTTTTTTCCATTAAAAATAGAACTGTCCGAAAAGAATCTTTTAATATACACGTAATTTTTAAATGTCTATATATATATATATATATATATATATATATATATATATATATATATATATATATATATAAATATATATATATATATATATATATATATATATATATATATATATATATATATATTATATATTGACATTTGAAGATTACGTCTATTCAAATTTTAACTACCCAAGTTCATTTTTAAAACTAAATTACATCAATTAAGCTTCGGCTTATGTTTCACGCACACACATTCACAGACGAAAAAAAAAATGGAATCGTTAATCAAATATGATAGTTTTTGATAGCTCAGTGTATGTATTTCTTACTCTCTATGTATTTTTTTTTGATTGGGAACAGTAGTGGGGTAAAAAGTGTGGAGGAATTTTGTAACATTATATTATTATTTCTGTATACTTAGATATTTAAGGATTGATGCATTCATTTTGATACTTAATTGAAAAGGGGAAAATGTCATTTACATTATCCGATAGGAAGCAAACATTTTTCTACTTGAGATACTATACATTGTAATTCAGAATTTCCAAAAGTAGGATATTATCGGTTCCCTTCATTACCACTTGCTACAGGATATACTATCATTTTTACAACATTTATGGTATTACTAATGTGTTCAGTAATTTATTTACTGAGTTTTTTTTCCAAGCTTTACAACTAGTAACATTTAAAAGAAAGCAAAACATGTTATGATGAGGCGATTTAGATCAGTAATATAATTGATTCCTTCATACAAGAAGTAAAATGCTCGAGATCTAAATCTGACCTCATCACATCTTTTGTAAAGGAAAAGGACCATAAAATTATATTCAACGGATATTGTTGTCTTGTACGGTAGTCTCGTGCGGGGTTCTGATCCCAGTCCCAGATTAGAATCTCGTCTCCGTGCTTGACACTAAAAAAGAATGCACCTTTGTGAAGTTATTTATGAATCCCTAAGGGACAGCGCTCAATTAGAAGGGA
This sequence comes from Pardosa pseudoannulata, assembly GCA_032207245.1. NCBI lineage: Eukaryota > Metazoa > Arthropoda > Arachnida > Araneae > Lycosidae > Pardosa > Pardosa pseudoannulata. The sequence goes on from CM063505.1 coordinate 52,534,583, forward strand.
TAAGGTGTTCCACGTTGGCTGTCTCAAGGCGGGGTTAAGCAGACCAATTAGAATTTTTACAACTATCTCGATAGGACGATAAGAAGGAAGATGGGACAAACATGAAATTAATAAAATAAGAAAAATCTGAAAAAGAGAGAACGTGTTCGGGAGTCCAGTCGAGGAGACAAGTCCGACGGGAGGTGTTCGAGAGTGGAGTCAAATCAAGGAGAGCAGAGTGGTCAGAAGTCAGAGGAGACAACTGTGACAGTGAGACTTGGAGAGTCGAAGGAGAATAGCCTTGAGTTTGACAGAGACTCCGGAAACTTTCAGAACATCTTGTGATTACCTGCAATGTTCCTGTATCAAATATTACGGCCACACCCCAAACACTCAGAAGGAAGCACCTGACTAGACCGACGGAAAATCCATACATACCCAATCCAGATCAGCCATTAACAAGCAGTGTTCCGGGAACACCATAATAACTCACAAATATACCCCTTTTACATATATTTGAAATTGAGATTAGGTCCTCTCTTTTATATTAACATATTTACTTAAGTGATGAAAAAATATTGTCAGAATTAAATTAGTGTGGTACCTAATTTGAAGGTGTTGATAAAGTAAATTTTATGAAGATAAAATAAGATTGTGTGTACATAGATGTATATATATCATTATAATAAATTTACTTTTTTTATTTTAAGCTGGTTTCAGATGCTTTTAATTTAGCTTTTAGTTTATTTTCATGTTTTATGTCAGTAGTTTCTCAGAATCTTTGGTTGAATTTAGTACTAAAAACATTTACACAGCGCAAGCAAAATAAATACCACTGTGCATTTGATCACAGGTTATTACCCAAATATAAAAGAGGACTACACGACAGATGTATGGCACAATATTGTAAAAAAATGAAAGATTATTTAAATAAGACACATCAGATAAGCACAGTCTTCACCAGGCAGTGGTCACTTTCTTTGATAATGCAGCTCTTTCATATCTTCGAAACATCTACTGCATTCAATCACGACTTTTTTCTGTACCCCTGCATTTATTGCTATTATTAAAGTCGATATTTATTACTTTGGATCTCATTTTATGTAATAAAATAATAATTCAAACACTTTAAAAATATTTTGCTGTTAGCAGCATTTTACCCTTTTACGATGAAAACTATATAGCATTAAAACACATTTTAGTAAAATCTGTATAAATATTTTTTCGTCTTTTTTATCTGAATTTTTTTAAAAATCCAATCTTTTTGAAAAATTCAAATATCTTTTGTTTTCATCCCATCACAGGAGACCGTATGTGGATGATTTATTACCCGCCATAACGGAAAGGACAATAAATCATTCTAACTACTTCTGTCAAGATCATTTCTATGTGATTTACCATTTCTGAATTTTCAACACTATGCTTTAAAAGCAGAGTAATTTTGTATAAGTAACCTCAAAACAAACCGCCACTTAATGTCAGACATGTTCAAAAATACATTAAAAAAATGAAATCTCCATCTAAAAGCATTTTTGAACGGGTACTTAAGAACAAATGTATTTGCAGTTATTAGAGATTTTCCCTAAATACGCTTGTATTTATATAACGATTTTTGTTTTGCTGCGTTACTTATTTTAACAGATGTTTTGATAATTTATTCTCTGAAATGCTTATTTTTTTAAGAAATATTGAAGGATGCATTTGGAAGTAAACAGACTTAGTGACCTAACTTGAATTTAATATATGAATAATACAGATTGCATTAATGAACTGAAGAACTTTATTAACTAACGTAACGTTAAATCAGAATTTTCATATTTGTTTGCGTGATACTTATTCATTAAATCACTTAAATTCAGAATTTCTTTAGCATTTTTATATTTTCTAAAATTAAAACTTTTAACTCAAAGTGTAAAATTTTATTTATTTGACCACAAGTGATATTTTTCACTTTCAGATATAAAATATCCATACTAAATCGGGATTTTATACCAAATCCGACGCGATAATAGAATGTCCCACAAAGTTATACAGAAATTTTAATTGCTCTAAAAATCGGAGAGACCCCTGTTGTCAAGTGGTGACTAAGTTTTTTCAATTTTCAATTAATTTTTGTAAGAAAATCGTAAAATGGTAAGCCCCCCTATTAATTGTTAGTCTTTGTCTTGAGAATTCTAGTGCTTCTAGTCTAAAAAGGGATTAGCTACTTTAAAGCTACTTTAAAAAGATTTCAGCATATTAAGTCTGTACCGATGTACTTTTCCACGAAGGTCAGCACGTGCATACACAGCTGTGGAATAAATTTATTTATAAATTATTTATTTATAAATTTATTTATAAATTATTTATTTATAAATTATTTATTTATTTATAAAATTATTTATTTATAAATTTAATTTATAAATTATTTATTTATAAATTTATTTATAAATTATTTATTTATAAATTTATTTATAAATTATTTATTTATAAATTTATTTATAAATTAATAGAATTTAGGTGCAGCTGTTGACTTCGAGTTTTAGTGGGGACCCTTGCGGAGGAGTTATAGATCACGGAGTGGCACAAGTGTAACGATCAAGCCCAGACAGGGATGTAGCCGTGAGATATGGTGGTAGAGGCTAAGAAATAATGTCAGCTTTCACAAAAGGGGCTATTTTAATGAGCCCACCTGCAAAGGGGGATGTGGGAAAATTTCACCAACGAGTGATTGGCAAAGAAAAAAAGGGGCGTTAAAACCGAGGTGATACCTTACGAAAGAGAGTGAAAAAAAGATTCAAAGTCGGGATTCAAGAGTTGCTGGACATCGAAATCCCGTGCCTGCTAGACCGCACGGACATCTTGTACGCCCGAACGCCCGCACCTATGTAGAGCCTGATGACAGCCTCAGCCTGCTCCACTGTAATTACTGGAGGTAAACTTGATAATATTCATAATTATTACCTTGGGTCTTAGAATATTTTGATTAAGGAATAACGTATAAAACAAAAAGAAAATTGTAATGAATTGCTGTATAATGATGAACGTCGAGTAATGAATGTTATATATATATTAGCCAGAAATAATGCCTGTAAATAATTAGGGTGCATAATAAATGTTTTAGTTTAAATATAAGGTATTATATTTTTACTGTGTTTCCCCTTTGAGAACGAACAATGGTGTTAGTGTTGTAAGTACATTATGATAAAATCATAACATTTATTATAAATATGAATGATCTTCGAAGCATTTCAACTAGAATTACCAAGTCATCTCTTTAAGTACAATCGCGTACACCTCTTTCTCAATTCTGCCTATCATGTCTTAACAGTCCTTCTTCTGTTCTCTCTATCCTACATTTTATCCATTGTCCGTTGGTCGAGGGAAGTATTCTCTTAGATTCCTTGCAATAAAAATACGTCAAATTGGTAACAAAACCAGTTGTTCATAATTTTTTCAACTTAAGGCCCTTGTTAGAGATGGAATTTTCATCAACAAAAAGGATAGCGAAACAAATCACTGTATGTTTCGAACTAATTCAAGAAATGAAGTTATATCTGACTAGTTTTCTTAAATAGTTTCATATAACTCAAATAATAAGAAAATTGACTGAATATTAAGGACATTGGTTATCGGGACACTTTTTGAGCGTTCGCTGTTTACCATTATTTATTTTCGTTTTATATATTGGTAGCCCTATGATTTGAATATTTGTAGTTGCTTGAAGGATTCCTCAAAGCATATTAAGCAATTATAAGGAAATTGTATTCTATTTTTTTCAGTTTCGTTATTAGATTTCTCATATTAGAGAAGTTAAAATTTGTCAGGTATCTGATGTTCTATTCATTCTCATTTATGTTTTTATGGTCCTTGGTTTCATGCATTCTGATTTGTCTCTCATATATCCTATCTATTTTAATCTTTAATTTTGTCCTAGTGTGAGGTATAAAGACTTTTCAATTTCACACGCTAAATTCGGCCGAAGATAGATAAATATTTACTACACAGACTTGCAGTCCAGAGTTTTGGGTATTGAAACCCACAATGAGTGAGGCCTATTCTATGTTTTCATGAAAAGAAAGAAAATCATTAAAAAAATAGTTGCCTGCAGTCTTGAATTTGGTTAGTTAGATAAATATTGATATTTAAAGAAAAACAAATAACTTTGTAATACTTTATAGTTTTGTACCGAAATGGACAATAAATGTTTATAGACAAAACTATGTAAAACAATATTAACCAAAAGAAATGACCAATATATCAAGAAAAATTTAATAATACATTTATAGATAAGTCACCCTTATTGTATATTAAGGTATTACAATTCTACCTAATGAGCGTGTGCTAGATTCCCATATAAGGGTTTGATATATTTGTATTTTGTCTTATAGGGAGTAAATTTAGCCATCTATATGCGATTCATATTTAAATGATCAGATGTTTTTCAGTATTGTATAGGCGAATGCTAAATAAAGGCAAGCTTCAATATATTGGAAAAAATAATATATAATGCATGCCTAACAAAATAATTTCTAGTGCAAAGTGATCCAATTAATGTTAAGTGGAAACAAAGTGTTAATACATAGCTAATAGTTAAGAAAATTGGAAGGTAAATATTTTAAAACTAGCACCAGGAAAATGTTAGAAAATAACGTTTAAGTATTGTTTAATACATCAATATTTGAATGATACCCAAAGCTATTAATTCTAAAATGTAAGTCTAGACTTTATTAACAAAATACCTTGATTTTACTATACTGCATAGCTTTAATAATCTTTAACAAGTCTAACAACAGCAACTATTGTCTGAGACATCCATTACATACTAAGATTGACACACAAATAGCTACTAATTTGACGTTAATTATTATCTGACATGCGTCAACAGCAGGTTGTCTCCTATTCTGATATCGAATGTTACATCCGTGTGGCCTTCCAACCCATTAATAATTTTAGGAGAACGATTTTTTAGCTTTAAAATTAAGTAGGAAAATTTGTGTTATTATTTAACATCAGTAGACAGTATAACCTCTTTTCAAGTCTTGCATTATGCGTTAATAATAAATACTCTTTTATAATAAGGTTATAATTAATAGTTGCATGCATGGAATATGTGATTTCGGAAAGTTTAAAACTTAAACTATTCAGCGTAAATTTAATTAAAATATATTGATGGGAAGTCTGAATAATAATATGTTTTAAGCAGACAGAATGGCTAAAATTTAGAATAGTTCTCGACCAAAACAGAAAACAATAATATTTAATATATGGTAGAAAAAAATGTAGGAAATAAAAATCAAATGTATAACTCCGTAATGTATTTTTTGGCTTGATTTGCAGAACACATTTAACAGAGAACACATTTCAATGTTCCATTTATAAATTAAAATATTTAAAATAATTTTATCTATATAGTTTTATACATAATTTGTATTGTTATCAATAAAATGTCTGATTCTTGACTTTCTTTAAATAAAATTTGTCCCACATATTTTTTACTAGAAATTTATAACATTGTTATTGAAAGCTATTTAAGCACATATATATTTATAATTTTGTTTACATTTCATTATTTTCCTCTCGATCTAGATACTTTTTAGAGGGTTGAAACAAGAACTAGTAGATTTACAGTCACATCCATTTACCTGTAATTTGGAAACTGAAAATTTAAATACCGTTTTATACACATATATATTTATAATATCGTTTACCTTAGTTTCCTCCCGATCTGGATACATTTTAGAGGGTTTAACCAAGGACTAGTAAATTTACAGTCACATCCATTTGCCTGTTATGTGGTAACGAAAAATTTAAATACCGTTTTAAACACACACACACACATATACACACACACATATATATATACACATATATATACATATATATATATATATATATATATATATATATATATATATATATAATATATATATGTAATTTCGCTTACATTTGATTAGTTTTCTCCCGATCTGGTTACTTTTTAGAGGTTTTAAACAAGGTCTAGTAGATTTACGGTCACATAAAGTTACCTGTAATTTGGTAACGGAAAATGTAAATACCGTTTTAAACACACACACACACACACACACACACACATATATATATATATATATATATATATATATATATATATATATATATATATATATATATATATATATATATATAATTTTGTTTACATTTCATTAGTTTCCTCCCAATCTGAATAGTTTTTAGAGGGTTTAATCAAGGACTAGTAGATTTACAGTCACATCCATTTACCTGTAATTTGGTAACTGAGAATTTAAATACCTTTTTAAACAAATATATATTTATAATTTCGTTTACATTTCATTAGTTTCCTCCCAATCTGGATAGTTTTTAGAGGGTTTAACCAAGGACTAGTAGATTTACAGACACATTCTTTTACCTGTAGTTTGGTAACTAAAAATTTAAATACCATTTTACCAAATATTGGCCAGTATTTCTTTTAGAAAAAATACAATTAAAGTATAACAGATACTAAATACATGCAGTGATTGGTTTGTGCTCTTGAATTTCAAATACAAAACGCTGAATAATAATTAATGTAAAATATATACATTTAAATCTCCTGAATAAAGAATAAAATTGATTTATTTACAAATCAGTCTATAAAAACATTAACGAGAGATTAAAACACATATAATTGAATCTTTGTTATTGTTTTTGATGCCACTTGGTCAAACCAAGCACGATTCAGTTATATTATCGTATTAAGGCAAAGGGGTGCGCCTTTCTTCTTAAAGAGCACTGCTAGGGTGATGATACAAATGAGACGAAGATGTGTTTTTATTAATTTTATGTCTTACTGCAAGTTTAGTTTTACCAACTACCTCAATTATTCATGGATTCATCCCTATTTTAAAAAAAAATCTGCTGAGGGAGGGAATGTAACGTGAGTTACACTGTTGACCGATTGACAAGGGTGATGCCAATGCCCCCCCCCCTTCGAACCATTGGACAGGATTGGTGCTTGACGCCGGTCAGTCGTCTTTGGCCTTGACAACAAGAGTTTTTTCGGATACTTGACTCGGCAGATTGGAACCTCCCTTCAGAGAAAATTAGGAAGCGAACGGAGAACTTGAGCAGAGACAGAAAAATTTCAACTCTTGCATCTGAGAAAAGCGTCATCAGCGTTAGTTGCTTTGATAAGTAAATCAGGTTCTTCATCTCCACGAATAGCAAGTTGTAAATGTCTTGGAGTTATTCTCGTTACTTTCGGATCTCTTCTAGCTTTTCCAGCTAGCAATTCTAGTACTTCAGCAGTCCAGTACTCCAAAATTGCAGCACTGTACACTGTAGCTGTGGCACCAACATTTTTTTCCCTATTCTCTAGATTTGATATTAAGATTGCATAGAGTTTTTGTGCTTCACCAGATTGGGAATAAATAAAGATATAAATAAAAAAGTCTGCAAAACGGTAAGTCTCATTTGTATCTGGTGTCTTAACTCTTTGTATTATATCAACATGGCCTGGTATAAGTCATTGGTACGTAATAGTTGAAAGTATGACTTTTTCTCAAGCAGGTCTTCTTAATTTAGAAGCAGGGACCTAGCAGAAGACTCCTAGGTTTGGACTGAAAATCCCAGAGGTATTCAATGAGCACTTGAAGGGCATTGTGACCACGAACATATTTTACCTGCTCTAGTCACCTTTAACGAACACGTCGGATCATAGATATCTCGTTCTCCAAATCCCCAAAACTCCAGTCACGAGAGAGTATCCTTTCCCGACTGATCTACCACAGCTTATAATTGAATTGTAAGCATGCAAAGAATAATAGATGTGTAATAGATAATTCTTATATCTTAACATTTATTTTAAAAAGAATGTTTGTAAAAAATGTCAAAAATTATCATCTATTGAAATCCTGAAATTTGATGCAAAAAATCTTGCTACTGAAAACAATCTCCCTGGTTCATACTCGATATACGGTTGGTTTTATAAGGTACGTGTAGTGTACATAAAAGCCTTTATGCAGTTTTTTTATATGGGAATTACTGGTAAATAATTGCAGGTACATTTAGCATTATACTGGTATACCGATTTAACAATCCCTAGTTTCAACCGAAATCATCTGAAGGGTTACGTATATTAATCTCTATATGAATGGCTGAAATGAATGCCATGATATATGTGACATATCATATACTATATGATTTATGTACTAGATGGCTCTTATGTATGTTGTTGAGAGTTGTAAGATCACAAAGACGCAGGAATTATTGTATGGGATAAAACAACTTCACAAAAGTACCATTTAGTAGATATGTGTGTCCCCTTTGAAGTACTACATGATAATAATTTGCAGGTATATTAATACATTATAAGTATCCAACAAAGGGGAATCTATCAAATAATGATATTCAGAAGTAAATAAATAAATAAAGTATTGCTATTAACAATTAGCCAATGCATTTCGAAAAGTTAATCATGTTTTAAAAAACTGTAAATGTTTCAGAAAGTAGATGCCTCTAGATTTTTTTAGTTTTATACCTAATAGCGTTGTTGTACCTAATCTGTATGTTCATTTATGATACATCTTTATTATGATAATTAGTATTTTGATTCTTTATTATTATATTTATGATAAACCAGCTTTATAAATGTAACTTTTAGTAGACGTGTGTGTCCTCTTTGACCTACTACATTACAGAAATTAGTAAGTATTTTAAAAAGTTATTCAGATCCAGTAATTTGAAATAAAAATCCTAATGATTTTCACGGGTAAATAAAGCAAATTAACCATTAGTTGTCAAATATGAGTTGAAGACATTAAAAAAAGAGAAAAATGTTTGAGAAAAAAAATGTTCAGGAAATAAATATATAAAGATTATCTTGATTTATATGTAAATAGATTGATGTTGCTAATCTCTATGATTTATGATTTTTTTTACTAAAATATATGATATATATTTTTTACTTGGTTCATTTCATTTATAGCTTTTTATATACTACATATTTATATACTACATATTACACTTTCGCTTTTATTTTGATTTCCTCTTTCCAGACTGAAAAATTTTAGGGAAAGTTAGGGGTTTGAACACAGTTTATGTGAAGGGACTATAAGAATTGAGTAGGTTAAATGAATGTTACAATATGTGACATATCATACTCTATGTGATTTGACATCACATGTTTATTGTGTTTCTCAGTAAGAGTTGTAAGATAACCAACAGGCAGTCAATATTGTATATAATTAACAACCTTCATGAATGTAACATTTAATAAAAGTGTGTGTCCATTTTGACTTATTACGTTATAAAAATTTGGAGGTATGAAGTTACTAGTGTGTATCAGTTTAAAATCTATAATCAGTTGATATCCGAGAGTAAACAAAGCAAATTAATCATTAATTTTCAAATATTAGTTATGAAAAGAGAATAATGTTGAAGAAAAAAATGAAATGGCCAGAATCTAGATTATATATGATTAATACAATGTCAATACATTGTGTAATTTATGACATTTTTAGGTGGAATTTATGGTTTATAGTTTTTTACTTGGAATCTTATTTTCAGAATAAGCTTTCTAATCATAGCTGTATATTTACTTACTTTTGCTCATGCTTTGTTGTCTTTTTTCCAAAATGGGTAATTTTTATGGGTCTGAAGGTAATTCAAGTGAAGCAATTATATGATTCTATAGATGAGTAGAATAATTGGATGCTATAATATATGTGATATGTCATATTGTATGGGATTTATATCAGATTAATATTACGCTATTTTTTCAGGGTTAGGTCACCAAGAGTCATGAGCTATTATGTATAATAAACCAGCTTCATAAATGTAGCATTTAGTAGAAATGAGTAGTCATCCTTTCAGTACTGCATTATATAAATTAGCAAGTTAATGATAAGTTATTATGTTCCAATTATTTGATTTTAATTAGATCCGAGGGTAAATAAAGTAAATATGAGTTCGAGAAGTTACAAAAACAGAATAATGTTTAAGAAAAATAAGACTTTCAGGAAGCTAATGAGTTAATTTTTTTTTAGATTTTTATACAATTGTATTCATATCACTACTTTTATTAATCATGATATTTCTTTAAGTGAAATTATTAGCATATAGACTTTATTCGGAATCTAATATATTTTCAGAAAATATACTTTCATTTATGCTATAATTTCCTTTTACTGATCTGGATAAGTTTTAGGAGTTTGAATCCAATTAATGTGAAAATATTAAATGATGATTTATATTAATAGGTTAAATTAATGTTATAATATATGTTATATATCAATAGATGACCGTCTTTTTACTTTTTGAGGGTTTTTAAGGCAGCAAAAGACAGGAGCTATTGTATACAATAGACTAGCTTCATGAATGCTATATTTAGTAGACGTTTGTATCCACATTGGCGTTTAACATTACAATAATTTGCAAGTATATAGTAAATTCTCAAAACAATTAAAAAGCATCTTTGGCCACCATGAAATAAATTGCTCTGCATCATTTAGAATAATATTTTGGCAACTTCTTTACATGTCATTCTGTCTTTGAAAAATTCATATAATTTTGCTATTTGAAACAGCATTATTTAACAAAAAATATACGTACCGAATGAAAATAATTAATTTAATTTACTCGCAAGATGACTTTGGATATATCTATATTAGAATCAAATTTATATCTCAAGATAAAGTGAAATATATGTTAAATCCTGTAAACCAATTTTTTTAGGATTTAAAATTTAAAAAAAAAACGCTTTAAAGCTGATGAGAAAGTGAATTTTCTAAAAAAGTTAGCCTCAATCAGGCTATAAAATAACAGAAATCTCTAGTATTAATTTAATTGAGATTCACAGACTAAAGAGACGATAATTTATTTATGTTTTTATAAAAGAATTATTATGTAATTATCCATTTCAAAAATTATTTTGCGGGTAAGTGGTTATATTATTTTATGCTTGAAACATATATTTTGATTGTATTTGGATTTGATGCTTCTTATTACACACTTAAGAAATTTTTGTAAATTTAGACCGTTATTAAGTTTGTTATAAATAGAACATAACTATTTATTGATTCCACTCAGGATGTTTTAAGGAATACTTTTTTATCTCGCAAAGTAAAATTTCGTTAATAAATTATAAGGATTTATCAAAGTGAAATCTATAATGCAATAAGATTTATAGGTAAATTAAACATTAACCATTAGATAACAAAGAAGTTAATCTAAAGAAGGGTATAATTTTAAGAGCTTAATAAAAAAAAATTCTGTATAAAGATTATTTCATTTTTAAACTTAAAAAAATCGATTTTTGTGTATGCAGCAGCTCTTTTAAATTTCAGTCTGATAATGAAATTTTTTTATAAAGGCTATTCATCTTCCTTTAAGACCAGTGGCGTTGAAGTAGCGATTCGCGTTCCTACGCAACAGATTCGAGGTTCAATCTCCGGGCTGGACAAGGTTGACTCAGTCTTTCATTTCTTCAGTGGGTAGAGAAACTGAGGACCAAGCGTGCTTGGGAACTAAACACTGGGGGTTCCACGTAAGACTGACCACCTAACCGGAACATATGCTTCTCACCCCAGGCCACTGGTCTCGGAAACGGAGATTGACACCGTAGGCCCTTGCAGCCTAGGGGCTGTTGCTCCGAGGAGTAGTATTCATCTTTCTTAGAAAACTAAACGCTGGAGATACTTGCAAAATAACTTAGTCATTACATTTCAGAACGACAGTTTGTTGATTTGTTTTACCTTTGATTATATTGTATCTATCTGAAATGAAGTGTACATATCTATATGATGAATGGAATATTAAGGAAAATATAATACATATGTATTGCATGTTCAATATAAGGATTTTTCAATCTAGTTACCAAAATGTGTAAATAAAAAATAAAAACAATAAGGTTCTTAGGGTTTACAATTAACCAATCAGATTTTGTACACTTTCACATTATATAGAAAAATAAAGAATGATTTTATACATTGAACTAACTTTGCACTATGAATTATTTTACCGAGAATATCTCCATTCAAACTACTGTATATATCAATTATTCAGAATTTGTGAGCTCAGATGAGTTGAGTATCCACAGAATAGACGGAATATCCATTAAAACATCATTTAATGAATGCCTAATTAATTGCTTGTTAATATCTAAAAAGGAAAATAAGAAATCTTATGTTCAAACTTAATTATTTCTATTTTTTAAAGTTGGAAGATACATTCTGTTGTTAAAAAAAGAAAAAAAAGAGGATGAATGAATTACAAAAGTTTTAAAAACAATTTGAAAATAAAATTGAAAATAAAAGTTCTTATATCACTGCATCTTATTTCATATATACGAAGTTGGGGCAAATGTCTTGGCAACTATTTTTTTTTCTTGAAGATACCAGTCTATTTGGAAAATGGGACATACATATAGTCGAAAGGACAAGGTGTTAACTACATATGTGAACAATAAATAGAACTGAAATATCGTAACACACTAATTTATTACGGTAGTATACAGGGAAATATGACCTTCAAGGTGCAAAATAATGACAACTCAGTACACATAAAAGATACTCATCACTGGTTGACACAAGTACTTGCTGAAACTTTCTTCCCACCTTGCGGTATGGTAAGGCATTATCCCCAAAGGCTTCCACTAATTCCCTGTGATATTCCATCATATTTCTTTCTCAAAGAACGGATATTTTGATGCCCAACTCGGTTACTTTCATCTCGCATGACAATCATTAACTGACTTATTTCACAGCCCTCGCTGCGCTACTTACTACCAGCTATCACAGAGCCATCTGTTGTTCTGCATACACACTAAGCCTGCAGAACTTCCACACGACGCATATACGTTTGTGATCCGTTCACATATCTACAAGGATAAAAATAGTTTCAATTACTTATCACCCAACCCTCGTATATATTTATATGTATATATGCCGTGGATTGTAAAGACAATCCGACTATTGAATGAAACTTTGCCGCTAAGAAAGGTAAGAAAGTAATAGTAGAAAATAGGGGAGCCTACAATAATATATACTAAAGGAACCTTTGAACATTTGATGTGTATTTACCTTGGTAGTATGATTTTTTAATGATATTTTTTTTATTTTATTATGTTTTAGATTTTATTTATTAACTTTCTTTGAGAAGATTGTGAGTGAATAGCAATCAAAAAGATTTCAATATGAGTGTAATTTGTTTTTTCACCTAATGAAACTTCATCATCTTAAGTAAGCATTTTGACTTTCCCTCTATTTCTATTTTCCCCCTTCCCCGATTATTGTTACGAATAAGCGATATGTTTTTAAGTGTATTAATGTTACATACATAACATTACCTTTGAAATTGGAGGAGTATTCACAACACGAGGAGCAGGGTACTGTGACCAGAGGTCTTTTTTATTCAACAGGTGAGTAAGAATAACAATTCTGCGGTTGTTACATGTTGTATTTCGGATTATTGTGCTACCTTATCCTGGACTTAGGACCAAAGTCCAAAGCTGAACGATTCCCATGCTAATTTTATTTTGCTAATTTTATTAAGTAGTTGATAAGTTCAGTGTGATAATGGGTAAACATTTTGATTTTTATAAGTAATATTTCTCCTCTAATAGACATTACGTCTTAGAACACATGGATACTTAAACGAGCTTATATGTCATAATTTTTACTTGTATTACAATAAAACTTGTTTCTTGCAGGTAAATCTTATATTTTATGTATATTTATTCATTGTTAAACCAAAGAAAAGAGCCCATTAATTTGTGAGTTACACCCAATGTATCCCCATAAACGGTCTCGCTAATGCCGTCCTATATTGTACAACATCAAAACAATGATCTTTAATTCTCTGTGTAAAGCCACTTTACTCGAAAATTAACACCCCTTTATTTTTCTCGAGTAAGCAAATCCTTATTAAATACTTTTAATATTGTCACTTTTTAGACGAATCCTCCTATCGATGTGACACCTATATCTTCATCACTTACCAATTTTATTAATCTTTCGTCTGATGTGAACGACATTATAAGTCATTTAAGCATGACCTAAAATATCACACAAAGCATATTTGTTATTATAGTGATGTTATGTTCTAACGATTACGTGTCGTAAACGAACTTTAGAGTGATAAAGTGTTTATGAAGTGACAAACACTTCTCCTTAAATATATTACGACGGGGTTTATCATGACTTTTTGAAAACTTCAAAACTTCGTAATTCTTTTGTCGCCGAGTTCTAGACTAAAATCTGTCAAAACTAAGGCTTATGAAGATAAATTATCTCTAAGTACAACGAGAAGATTGAACTGTTACCGAAAACAGACTTATTTACTAATAAATGTCATACACATTTGACAGATATATTTGTAAACGAAAATGCCTAACTCTCCAAATTAAAGGATGTATTTGATAGAAAAAGAAAATTAGGTTAAGAAAATTGATTGGAATTTTTCATTTATGTAGTAAAAGCATGACTGCGGTTACAAGTACATTGAAAATTTATTGTTTCGCTTACGCTACATAACAGAAACACTGTTTTGAAGTTGCAAAATGTATATGATGTACCTGCAATATGAAATAGAAATTTCCCTAATTAAACAATAAAATTGTAGTCAGAGATCAATTTAAATTCTGTTTCATAAAACTGAACATTACGGTATTTTAATAACAATTTCTTAAAGATTGATTGCTTTAACAAGTAGTTGGGAACATGCAAAATGATTTTCCGTCTATTTTCATTTATTTGAAATAGTTTATAGATTGCTCCAAAATTTTATGACGGTATATTAACTATAGGAAAAATACTTTTTTTATATATTTCTAACACTTAGAAATATATAAAAGGCATTTTTATTGTAATTATGAAACTTTAAATTATGTGTACATAAAGATTTCTTTATTTTATTTGCTTCAATGAGTTTAAAACAACTTTAAGACAAGATAATGCAATGTATAAAATGAAATCATTTAATTAAAAAAGTAAAAAAATCAATTATGTTGCTGAATATATTTAGAATAAATATCTGGGAATGCAAGGATCTGTAAACATCAAAAGCCTTTGTTTATGATATTAAAATTATCGAATGTTTAGCTAATAATATCAAATTTCATTATTTTGCATTTTTGCTTCTGCTTTTATAAACCTTATAAAAATCTAACTAATTATAAAATGAGCTAAACTTTTAAAATACTGGATATTATAATGACAAATATAACAAAATATAATCAATTATCAGTTTTCAATTAATTTTAAATATTTAATTATTTTGAAATATTGCAATTGATTAATGTTAGTTTATATGTTTTTTTGTATACATAATTGTAATTAAACGAATAAAATTAACAAGTAAGATTGAAATGGCTTACTTTAATTAAAAATGAACGTCTCTGAGAATTGGGGATGATTTTACAATGAATTAAATAGTTCCTAATTTGAAATGTAAAATACCAAGGAGTTTTTTTTATCAATATTACATATAAGGTTGAACAAATAAGATTGGAATGACTTACTTTAATTAAAAATGAATGTATCTGAGATTTGGGGATTATTTTACAATGAATTAAATAGTTCCCAATTTAAAATGTAAAATACCAAGGAGTTTATTTTTTTATCAATATTACATATAAGGTTGAACAAATAAGATTGAAACGACTTACTTTAATTAAAAATGTATGTCTCAGAGAATTAGGGATGATTTTACAATGAATTAAATAGTTCCCAATTTAAAATGTGAAACACCAAGGAGTTTATTTTTTTGGTCAATATTACATATAAGGTTGAACAAAAAAGTTTGGAATGACTTACTTTAATTAAAAATGTATGTATCAGAGAATTGGGGATGATATCTCCGGAAGAAATATATAAATATGAATGTCCCACTGAATCCCAATAAATAGAAAAACAAATTATCTAGAGAGACTTATAAAAAGGAATAAGTATGACATACCTCTGTTTCAATGTCATTTCACAAAATACTTAATTTAATTGAATGCGATAAGGCCTTATAATAGATTGTGGAAATTCCGAATTATGATTTCATTTAGGATGGATTTATGGGATTTCATTAGGTTCTCTCTCACAGCACATAGATTGAGAGATCAACGCCGAATCCCTGAAACGGCGTGTAGTGTAATTGTAGTATATTTAATTCAAAATATTCTGCGTAATTCACGTCTACGTATAAACTGTGCAGCTGCAGATTAAACCACATTTATTATCAGTTATTTAGGAATAATACTCGTGTAATAACCGTCATTTTAACGTATAAGAGTTGTATTAGACTGCAATTGTCAATTACCGCCTATATCAT
>CM063505.1:52555836-52575836 GCA_032207245.1 Pardosa pseudoannulata
TGAGGCTGATTCAGTAAATGTTCTATACATGACTTTTTATTCGTGTTGATCATTCAAAAATCTTGGATTTTGTCTTGCTTTTTTATAGAAATACATTATGCTTTATCTTTTTAATATTTTACTTATAATTTCAAAGTTGATGCATTATTTTTAATGAAATTCCCAGGTTACCATAAATAGCATTTAGTTTTTAAGTTAGATCACTTATTAACGTAGCTAAGAATTTTGCTAATATTTATTGGGTCTGTAAGAATTACTTCCGCAGTAACACTGAGTTCTGAATTTTTTTACTATTAACATTGCAAATGGTGCTGAATCATTCCAACATAAGAAAAGTGACACAATTTATTTTTTATGTCTGAGATTTGAGGGTGATTCAATAAATGTTTGATACATGACTTTTTATTTGTGTTGATCATTCAAAAATCTTGGATTTTGTATTGCATTTCATTAGAAATACGTTATGTTTTACTTTTTTCATATTTTATTTATAATTTCAAATCTGATGCATTATTTTTATGGAATTATCAAGTTACTATAAATAGAATTTAGTTTTTAAGTTAGATCATTTAACCCTTTAGCGGACAGTGGCTTCGCAGCAAAACTTCCTGTTAAACATTTTTTTAAGAAATATGAATGTTTTTTTATATTTTTGACATTTAAACTTGCAATAAATGAAAGTTTTATATTTAATTTATTTTTTCTTTTGAAATATATGTATTTAAACTTGATGTATCTGGAAAGTTAGTAATTCGATTTTTTCTTCACTTAAGACCCCAAACAAAAATATCTATTCAAACCACACTTATAAATTGTTAAAATATTTATTTATTATATTTTTAAGAACACTTATTTATTGTTCTTCCAATATAATTCAAATTTTAAAAAGTGTTATGTTCACGCTGTACAAGGAGATGGGTTTGTCAGTTAATCTCTTCTATGGTATCCTCTATTGGAAACCCTCTAAGAATTCATTGTAAAGGAAAATTTTAATACATTTTGCATTTATAAGGTTAATAGGTAATATTTATAAACTAATTTCATTGAATTTCAAAGAGTTTATATAGGTGACCTTCAAAGGGTTATAAACATAGGATAAAATCTTAAATGTCCTAACATAGCAGAGTAAACTACAGTAAGTGCTTATAAATGCAACTTAAAATAATGTATGATCGGGTATACCTCAAAATTCAAATTTATTTATCTAATAAATTGCAAGGAGAAATAAAATGATTTTAAGGCATAGATAACTGTATAGTTCATGCATCACCACGTGATTGCACTGTGACAGTTTCTGGTTTGCGAGCTGCAATATATAATTTATAAAAAGAATAACTTGTTTCTAATGAACATTTAAAGTAATGTAATGATTAATATTCTTGCAGCTTACGATTTGAGAAGAATACCATTTTTAAAAGTTGTTTCCATTGAGCCCTTATATAATAAAGTAGTAGTGAATAAGTAGTGTATTCTTACAGCAATGATCTGTTTTGGAGCATACATTTGTCCAGGTCAACATCAGCAAAGATATCAAATGCATACATCGGGAGCTTTACATATGTAAATGTACAGAATATTTTTAGCTTATTTTCGAGATGTACTTTTGTTCAGGCATCTCCTGTTCACCCTTTTAAAGTATGTCACCCTTCTACATGAGGACCTAGTTACTTCACCTCTTTACATTCAAGGTCTTTCAAGATTCATACCAATGGACAATATCTCGGCCAGACCAAGAGGTATAAATCACTACAACCGTATAATTATTTATCATTTTATTTCTTAATACGTTAAAAGTTTTTGATACTATTAAATTCCTTTCAATGTTGAACTCCGTTATTTGTTAAAAAACTAAAATTGCATTTCTACGTTGATTCTTATTCCTTTCTTTTGTACGTGAGATTCAAAATAATATTCTGTTCTGTTATCGTATACACCCTAATGTTCCGGTGATCCCTTCCTTCTGAAAAATTATGGTAGGTAATTTAAAAAATGGCATTGAGTGCACCTGAAGTTACATCTGAGAAATCTTGTGAAAGTAAAGCACTGATACAATACACAAGGATTTGTCATTCAGAAACAAAATCATCGGTTTTATCAATAATAACAATATAAGAGTATGTAGCTGTTTGAGTTCAAATTTAATCAGCTGGTTCCCATGTGATTATACTTCATTTAGTAAAATATTCACCCTCCATATTGACAATATACTAAAACAATGTAAACTAGGTGGATTTCGGATACTGGGTGGAACCGTAGATACTGGGTTCGTTTTATTCAAGCTTATTAATCTGTTAAACTGATAAAAGAAAAATTATGCTTCTAACTTAATTAACAACAACAATCCACCTTCCTATCAAAATTGTTATCTTTTTTACAGTTTCTACAGCTGTAACACAAAAACTTTTATAACTGAACAATAATGTATTTCTATTTTCGTCATTAAGTGATATATTTGACTGTTAGGTTGTAATCTATCTCAGAGTAAACGTTTCATTTCATCTTTGAAGTACTACGTAGGAAGGATAATTTTATTTGAAATCCAATTGCATAGTTTGTAGAAAGTTTCACTTTCATTGATCTTAGTCCTTATTTCCTTCCTCTCTTTTTCTATGTAACTTTACTATCGAAAGGGAAAAGTTAATTTCTGTTCTTATCTAAACTGTGTGGTTTTCATTAGTTTTCGTTAGTCTAATATTTGCGTTTCAGTAAGGTAGTTAAAAGATTTTCTTCATGGATGTTTGTCTGGCTAATCAAGACAGATAATTTTCTTTTTTTTCAATTAAAACAAAAATGTTTTTATATATTCTAAACGATATAAAGGATAGACCAGCATAATTATTTTCAACTTTCTTTAATCGAATAATCATCTTTGAATTGAATATTGGCTGGATCAGTTTGATTCAAACTTTTTAATATCGGATAATAATATTAATATTAATAATAATAATAAATCTATCTTAAACTTCATCAGTAATTACGTACCTTTTTACCACTAAAATTTAACTAGAATATAAAATATATTTCACATAATTATATTTTATAATTTATATACTAATATATCTTGAGAATATGTTTATAAGAAAACAGGAGTAAGTATTATGATATTTACTTATCTCTGCTATAACATATATATTTGCACAAAATTGATATTTTATACACATATCATTACATACAGTTGCAGAACAAATTGTACAAAATTGTTTTCAAGACAATTGGATTCTTAATTGTGAATGACTGATAACATTTATATAAATAATGATAATATATACTACTAATAAAAATATATACTACTAATAATAATATAAATAATAATAATAAATCTGTCTTAAACTTCATCAGTAATTACTTACCTTTTTACCACTTAAATTTAACTATAATATAAAATATATTTTCACATAATTAAATTTTATAATTTCTATACAAATATATCTTGAGAATATATTTATAAGAAAACATGACTAAGTATTATGATATGTGCTTATGTCTGCTACAACATATATATTTGCACAGATAATTTTATACACATATCATTACACCCAGTTGCAAAACAAATTGTACAAAATTGTTTTCAAGAAGATTGGATTCTTAATTGTGAATTACTGATAATATTAACATAAATAATAATAATATATATTAATAATATTAATATAAATAGTAACAATAAATCTGTCTTAAACTTCATCAGAAATTACTTACCTTTTTACCACTTAAATTTAACTATAAAATAAAATATATTTTCACATAATTAAATTTTATAATTTCTATACGAATATATCTTGAGAATGTATTTATAAGAAAATATGAGTAAGTATTATGATATTTGCTTATCTGTGCTATAAGATATATATTTGCACAAATTTGGTATTTTATACACATATCAGTACATCCAGTTGCAGAACAAATTGTACAAAATTGTTTTTAAGGAGATTGGATTCTTAATTGTGAATTACTGATAATATTAATATAAATAATAATAATATATACTAATAATATTAATAATATATACATTTAATATTAATATAAATAATAATAATAAATCTGTCTTAAACTTCATCAGTAATTACGTACCTTTTTACCACTTAAATTTAACTATAATATAAAATCTATTTTCACATAATTATATTTTATGATTTCTATAATAACATATCTTGAGAATATGTTTATAAGAAAACAGGAGTAAGTTTTATTATATTTACTTTTCTCTACTATAACATATATGTTTGTACAAAATTGATATTTTTTGCACATATCATTACATCCAGTTGCCGAAAAGATGGTACAAAATTATTAAGATTGGATTCTTAGTTGTTAATTACTGATTATTAATTTCAAAAGAAAAATATTTTGGATAAATAATTTCAACCACATATCGTATTAAAGTTTTGCCTTTCTTGGGATTTTAGCTCTACACCCACACTACTGGAATTTTATTATATTAAAACAAAAATTATTGGATATTCCTTTCAAGAATTATCCTAAACTGTAATAATTCAGTTAGTTGTTTCATAAATTATTTTTTACTTTTAAAGAAATAGTGTTAAAGTAGATTAAGTATTAAGTAAATACATATTTATTTACTAAATATGTTTACACAACTTGATTAAAAAAGCCCACACATTACATATATTCAAATTATATTCTGGATTTCCTTTGAAGTAATACATGGTAAAATATTATCTGCTCTCGTTTAATGTCATTAATTATGAAACACCACAGTTTGAATATTTTTTTCAAATATATTAAAACTACGTTTCGGTTTAAGATTATTCATAGATTAATGTTATCCAATCAATGTTTGAATGTGGTAGTCATGAATAAACTAAACGCTGTATCATCATTTAAATAGATTGAGAGGGCTTGTTCCCATCTTTAAATGCAACTTAAATGGTGTTGAGGATATCTATTTCTACCACTTTATCTTCAAATGATTTTACAGGAGACAGTTTGGCTGCTGTAGTGGTTACGAAATCATTCTTTGATGGGACATTACACTTGTTTCATTATGCTGATTATCCATAATTTAATGAATTGTACGTAAGTGTTAGTGGGGAACTTTTATGACATCTTCCTGCTCAGCTTGGGCATTTAATTACTTTTTATGATCCTACTTTCAGCTCTATTACTACATCGATCGTTTACTTTCAGGGGGAAAGAGTGGGATAAGAGCTATTTAGCATAATAAAATTTAAGAGTATTCATTCTGTATAACGCCATCAACGATATAACGCCTTCATGCCATTACTTTTGCATTATTTTTTAATCATGAAGATATATCTCTTACAACCTACTTCACTAAGTACTAAAACACCCTAAAAAGGTAAGTTATAATACAAAGATATAACGATTCATATTTTTGAAACATGAAATTTAAATTACATATTAAGAAAAATCACAAAAAAACGTAAAAATAACATAAATGCACACTACAGTAATGCATCTGTTTTGATAGTCCAATATTTTTTTCTCATTTAAAAAATATTTTCCTATTTATAATAAAGATAATAATTTCTTTCTGACTTCGTGTTGTGTTCAAATAATTTACATACTACCCTCTTGGTACTTAGTTTCAACTTTTATTTTTGTGCGAAACACTACAAATGTGAGAACATGTTGAACAAAAACACTTTCTATTTGTTAATTAGGATCTCATAAACATTATTTACAAATTACTTCGAAATAATTACGCATTAAATATACAATGACTTTTCTGACAAATTAATATATGAGGGACTGTACTTAATTTCCTAACTCTACTCTGAATATATCAAGTATATAACTAATGCTTCGTGTTAACTCTTAATGTATTTTAAATCTGCTTTTGAAGTAACATTCCATTTATTTAACTTAAAAGGGTGCTAATTATAACCGATGTTGAAGATTCTGTGATACATTATAACCATTTTTCAAGTACAATCAAAATCAATGAATATTAACAATTGTAACAAAATTTACCGATTTTTAAGATTTGTCTCAAATGTTACAGAATTTGAATATTGTATTTTTATATTTAAGTTTTACTTATTTTATTAGGTGCTTTAAATAATAACTATATTTTTTCTGTCTCTTTGCATAATAGCATTCATAAAAACAACATATATAATGGGGTGAATAAAGCATAGGATTACAAAGAAGGTATTGGAACTTTACTTCTTACAACCAATATAGCCAACCGATAGTATTTTATTTCCTTTTCGACATAGTGTTCATATCAGTTTACAACAATTAAGCACTTCTCGATTCGTGGGTTTATTACCTCCAGCAAAAAAACTTGCTAACTTTCTGGTCTGAAACTAATTGTCGGATATCTAGGAGCTTCTTCAAGACAAATATTTGAAAGTCGATTGGAGCAACGTTCACACATAGGACGTTCGGTCAGCGATGTTCCAGCAATTGTTAGTAACTATTTCTCTGCCGGACACAAATTTTGGACATAATTCTATGACGTGCTAACGAGACATTAACATACTACCCGTAAATATCTTCAGACTGCCTATAATTCTCAGATTTTACTCACAGAAATTGAGTAATAAAATGGATTTTTTTACTAGATTAGTTTTCCAAAGAAGTCGCTATATATGGTAACCGTCAAGTGAACACATTTGGTGTCAATGGGCTGAAACGCTGCATAATTACCGACCGCATATATTCGAGTAAATTTTTTATTTCTGTATATCTGATCATACTTAAAAACTATCGACCTTGTAACCGTATATTTTGATCACACCTCGTATTTACGAAAGACACACGAATTTGTTTATACTATGTTAAAGCTATTACACTACTATTACATGAAAGAAAATAAAAAATGTCCTTAATACCTTGAGGGCCACTCGTAAATGCTATACGAGTCGACGGTTATGAAAACGGTCGACGTTTCCACCTAGTAATTAAATCTAGAATTTAAAAATTTAAATAAAACGTTCAGAACTTAAATTACGTATATGCGACGTTGGTTTCTCAATATCAACCGGAGATTATCTCGTGGAGGTGACGCTGGACTGATAAGAGTGAAATCGCTGCTTACGTATAGAAGATCTTGGTCATGAAAGGGTTAAACAATCGTCAACAATTACAAACAAACGTCAAGGGAATATTAAGTTTTTAATCAGACCCAGTATCTGTAGTAAAAGAATGAAGAACTAATGGGGGCATTAAAAATAATGATAAAATGGTTTCCAAATCATGTAATAAGTAAAATGTATCGCCAAAATTTCTAAATATATTATCTTTAATCATTCACATAATAAATCACTCAATATTTTTGGTGGTTTTTTATTTTTTTTTTCATACATCTGTAATTTAAACTTTCCTTCAAAATCTCCGGAGATTCTTTAGACTGTTTTATAGATTTTAAATTTCAGTAGAACATCATATATATTCTACATTTTTTAATGAAATATGGCAAATCAGTTACATAATTTTATATTGGTATTTTTTATTACAGAATTTTTTATTGCATGTTTCTTCAAGAGCGTATCATTTGTGCAAATTTGGAAGTTAAACAAGTAAACAAATAAACAAGAACACATTCTTGAGTTTTTGTTTGTAAAATTGCAATAAATGTGACACCTTTTTTTTACAAACCGAAACTACACACATTTATAATCAGAGAAAGAATGAAATTGTATGCGTAAGTATTATTTTTTCCTCGCTTTAAAAGGAATTTTTAAAAAATCGTCATTCTGACGTAACTGTAACCATAAACCGTAGATAAAACCAGGATAAATTTCTAGGGTTAGTACTAATAAATCATAGAAAAATAAATTATTAATAATTATACTTTAATATTTGCAATCAACATTGTAAATCTACCTAATATCTTAGTCAAAGAGGTGAATTTATATTTTTATGTCTCTAAATCCCCATACATATACACATTCAATAAAAATTGGGAGTAACTTTTTGGACTACCCATAGAAAATGTAAGCATAATTTTTGTTTGTCATTTTTCTTTCAAAAACTGGTACACACTGAAGTAATATCTGACTTTTAGCTATGTTAACACGTTACTTTATGAACGTAAGTAAAATTATGTATTTACCGGGAATCATGACGAGTAGAAGCAGGTAAACTGGAAGCAGCTAGCAGTTAAATTAAATGTAGCCCAAAAGTTGATATCAAACTGTAAATTTGCTATAATGTTCGTATTCAAAATATGGTTTCTCTAAGTCAAAAGGTTGAGTACTATGTCTACACGTGCTTGATCGTGATCTCAAACAAACACACACACACACAGTTCCAAAAATGGTATTTTCGGACTCATGGAAATCCAAAAAAAGAGAACGAATTGAAATCTTGAGGTCGAACTTTACAGATGATCACGATACTTTATGTATGCTACTTATATGAATAAGCTAAAGTTTTCTGATTTGACACTGAAACCAGGTTTCCTGTTTGAAATCCTTTCCACAGATCAATCAACGAATATCTGAAGGTATTATATAGAAAACATCATATAGAAAACTTAAAAACTAGTCATTTATTAAAATCAATTAATTTATCTATATTGATGTAATATTATCATTTATTTCAGCACTTAACATCGGATATACACAATCATAGAATATTTGAGTTGAATTTAAGACTAGGTTGCCCGAGATTTCTTGTATACCTATATTGCCCAAAAATAGTCAAAATGACTGCATTGTGTAAAAATAACAGATATGTAAAGAAATTTGTTTAAAATTAATTTTTAATATTATATAATAAAGAAGGGCGGAAGTACAATTATTCATAAACCCATTTATATGTTATAGGAAAAGTCTCCAAATTATAAGAAATTGTGTCATTATAATTCATAATTGATTTTCTAATTGAAATTAAAAAAACAGACTGCCTTGGGCAATCTGGTGTTAATAATCCGAAAGTTTGAAAAAGTTAATTACAAAATTTAGACCCATAGGGATATGTATTGTGAATTAAACAAAATTTGTAAAAAAAATAGAAGGTGAATGAGAATTTGAAACTACTCAAAACATGAAGACTAAATTTCTGGAATTAAAGAAAAAGGAATGTTAAGTTATTTTACTATAAATCATTTTCATACACGAATTAAATCCACACGTATTGAAATACTAGCTAATATTTCACAGGAGCAAACAAAATTGCATTTAGGCAATCATAGGTAATTAATTACAAAGTGATCTCCACATTATAATTGCGAACGTGCTCACTTAATTTAACTTCATCCTTTCTCTATGATGCTAATTCTGTATCATTAATTTATTTAATCGTTATTCGAATCCAATATTTAAATGATGACGAACAGGTTGTTAGAATGGAACGGGGTTGGCACGATTCTATTTGTCACGTCAAACGCCACAATGCAATATGCATAACCTGCTTTCTCTCAAAACCTCGCAGTGAAGATTCATTATGAACAGGTTTGAATGGTAGGAAGAAATTTCCAAGCAGCACATTTTATTCGAATTGTAATCTAATACAGATTCGTTAACGGGAACAAATGAAAAATGGGAAAGTTACGAGGTTTTGATAATGACAAATTAACAAGGTTAGGGAAAAAGTCTAAAGGAAAGGTTGTATTCTATGCACTTCAACACAGTAAATTAGTAACAGTAATAAGTAACAGTAAGTTATACATCTGCATGCTTGTAATTTTTTCTCACAAACTTTTTATTTTCTCCATATAAAAAAAGAAGGGGGAACTTGAAATGATTAAAAAAATGGAATAAAAATTAAAGAAATATAAGTGTTTGATTTATACAACATATGCTATTATTAACCCTTTGGAGGTCACCAAAATAAATTCATAGGAATTTAATGTAATAAAACTTCATAAATGTTATCTATGAACCATAACAATGTAAAATATATCATAAGTTTTCTTTACATTTCTTGGGTTTGCCTTAAATTATACCTAAGGAGGGTTTGAGGAGTGGTTTAACTGACAAATTCCTCTAAAAGTACAGCATGGACATTATGCTTTTTTAAAAGTTTAACTATACTATAAGAACAATAAATAAGGTTCCTTAAAATAGTATAATAAATAAATTGATTAACAATTTATAAGTGTTGTTTGTGTAGATACTATTATTTGAAGTCATAAGTGATATATACTGAATTACTGAATTCTCAGGTACAGCAAGTTTAGGTTTGATTTGGTTTGGTTTGCTACGGTCTACTTTTTGCAACACGAGGGCTAATGAGACCGGGACCTAATGCTCAAAGCCGATTCCAAATGGCTACGAACATCCATGCAATAGTGGGATTCGAACTCTGGTTTCGAAGGCTAGCACCCTAACCATTCGGTCATCGTTCGGCGTACAGCAAGTTTAAATACATATATTTCAAAAGAAAAAATAATTAAATTTAGAGCTACCATCTGTTGTAAATTTAAAATGTCAAAAATATAAAATAATCGAAAAATCATTCATGTCTCCAAAAAGTTTTTTTCTTTTTTTAATTGCAGAAGTTCCTGATTCTACATCATTGGCTTCCATAGATCACAGATATATGAGATTGGAGAAGCAAATGGTTATAAAAAAGTAAAGTACTCCAGAAAGTAAAGTTTATAAAAAAGAAGTTTAAGAGGTGGTTTTGCTGCGAAACCACTGTCCTCTAAAGGGTTAACACTGTTTACGTGATAAAAATATATATATGCAGAGATATTCATAATTCCCTTTGAAGTTTCAGCTAGCATACAATAAAAAATTAAGCAAAATACAGTTAAAAAAACTGTAATAAACAGGTAAAATGCTCATTTTTATTTTACAGCCCTTTATAGGTGTTATGTGGAAGAACCTAGGAACGCACGACCTACATCAATACGATAGCCCATTTCCTGTCAGTCAGTATGGTTCTATCAGTGATATCCGCAGCATGAATGATACAGAAAAGATCCCGTGCAAATCTGCTAAATCGTTAAGCATATGCATACATGTATTATTTTCTAAAGATTATCTCTTTTTAATTTTCTCCCTGCAAAAATGAAAGTGTGAAATGTAGTGTTAGGAGAATTAGATAAATTGGATAGAGGCTATATGTATATATATATACACACACACACACACACACACATATATATATATATATATATATATATATATATATATATATATATATATATATATATATATATATATATATATATATATATATATATATATATATATATATATATATATATATATATATATATATATATATATATATATATATATATATATATATATACATATATATATATATATATAAATATATATATATATATATATATATATATATATACATATATATATATATATATATATATATATATATATATATATATATATATATATATATATATATATATATATATATATATATATATATATATATATATACATATATATATATATATATATATATATATATATATATATATATACATATATATATATATATATATATATATATATATATATATATATATATATATATATATATATATATATATATATATATATATATATATATATATATATATATATATATATATATATATACATATATATATATATATATATATATATATATATATATATATATATATATATATATATATGTATATATATATATATATATATATATATATATATAATATATATATATATATATATATATATATATATATATATATATAGATATATATATATATATATATAGTGGAATCTATTATTTCAGCCATATGATCCTAAGAGAAGCTTCTTGAATGATGTTTTTTGTATTTTAAAAGTATAAGTATTTAGAATTACGCTTGAAACATAACTTTTAATTTTAAATGATTGAAGAAAATGGTACTCTTGTTTTATAATATATGAATGCCGATTTTCCCTTCCAGTTTACTACAATGCTCTTGTATCCCTTATAATCTTCTAAAGTAGAAATTTTTATTAATACTCCATATGTAGAATACTCATTTTTTTCTCATTTCAAATGACAGCCTTCTCAGATTTCTAATATCAATAAATTTGATGAACATTCCACAACGTGTAGACTGTCATGGCAACTCCTTGATTAGTCTGAGCATTTAATTAAATTTTATGACCGTACTTTCAACCCCATAATCACTTGGTCGTTTCTAGAAGCTCTCTCACAGTAGCAGTGAAAACTGATATTGATTTCAACACTTTTATGAGTAGACATTTTGCATATCCCCGGTTAAAGCCATCAACATAATGTCATCACCTACAAATTCCTAAAATGTCATTACTATTTCGATATTGCTTAATCAATAAACGCTTCTCGTTTTCTAGATGGATTTCTTCATTTCAACTAACCTGAAGAAAGTGAAGCAGCCATGAAAAGTAAATTTGAATATAGCACTATAAAGTGTCATCGACTCAAATTCAATTTTTTTCTTACATGCACTATTATAATAATGAAAATGAATATATGCAGTAGGAATTTCTTTGGTCTCTAGAGAAATACGAATGATTTCTTGCTTTATATGCAGAGGGAGCGCATTGTAATAATCAACAAATTTATCCTCTGTGTGATATGCAAAGTTTTATCTATAATCTGAAACTATTTTAGTATAAATTCACATATATGATATTTTTAAATGTAAACGAAATACATAATTTTAGGTGCAGTGGATCATTTTCTTAAAGGAAAACAATCATCAAGGCTAAGTGCTTACATCCTATTTACAGGAAACTCTTGTCATCAATTAAGCATATCATATAAATATTTGCAGGATATAATTTTCAGTAACACTATAGTGAAATTAAGGAAAAATATGTAAAATAAAAATATAACACTCCAAAACTAGAGAAAAGATATCGTAAATATTAAGAAGCAGTATAAATGTTAAAGTCAGGTGAAGTAATTATGAAAAAAATAAAATTATTAAAATCAGTTAGATTTTAATGTATATTCCTACTTTAAATCCTTATATGTAAAAAAAAAATTAAAAATCATGGTTCTATCTGAGTGTGGTTCTAGATTACTATTATTATGTTTTTTGATTTTGGAAGGGAAAGAAAACACAATCTAGATAGACTGTTATTTTAGAATGACGGAGATTAAAGACTATGATCCTTTCTTGTGCAGTAAAGTAACAGTAAACTTTTGTGTCCGGATTTTATGATATCTATTTGTATTTGTATCTTTGTATCGTCTTAAATTAGAAAATTACTTGAAATTATGTTTAAAATTCTAGATATATCTCAAGTTTTGGGTTCAATAAGCAACTCAAAGAGAGACTTCTATTTTCCTAAATTTATTAAAATTTCGGATTATAATCAGTATTAAAGATCATTTTAATTTTTTAATATTATTTTCGTGCATACGTTTGTATCCATCAATCACGTTGTTTGTCTTTTTTTTGACTTCGAAATATGGATTCGATATATAACTTTAAAACGAATCATCACAGGTTACATTTCTTCTCAGCTATTATATGGAACATAAAGATCAGATCATTTGTATCAGTCTGTCTCACCTGTTTCTCCAATCTGTATGCAGACTGTTATTAGATACCATATGATTTGGATTATTGAAAATACATAAAATATTAAATTCATGCGTATGTAAATTGGTTTGGAGTTTTGGCTTTATAGGTACGTTTGTTGACATATCAAAACGTGTCCATATTCAAGTACTTGAGATATTGTCCTGGGAATAAAAATCGAAGGAACACAAAACACTTGAAACATTCTATATAACAACTCTATACGAACACTGCCTAAACCAATATGGTTTACATATAAAAGTAAGTTAATGTAAGTACCATGAGTTGGCACTATTAATTGCATGAAATAAAATGTACACTTTTCAATACGCAAGGGAGGCAAGAAGTTTGGTCCAGGAGAGTGTTGAGTGTAAAAAGAGACTGGAGGCCTTATGTGCCAACTTGGTCCACAAACAGTAAGGTAAAATGAAGGAAGGATTTCAATAAAGCTTTAAAAGCTTACTTTTTGATCACCCCTCGTATATATTCTTTTTATTTATAAATGGTATAACATAAAGAGAAAAATGTAACCTGTTTTGTTTTATAACCTTATAAAATAAGTACTCTTTAAAATGTTTAAATTTCAAAATATGGAATCAACGGTAACATTTAAAAACATTCAGGTAACTGAAAGTAAAACAGTTGCGTTTCAATTATTCTCATTGTACAGGAAAATAGCTATAATATATCACAGGATTGTTAAAATGATTTATAACTAACACCCCTTTTAAGTTAAATAAATGGGATTTGACTTCAAAAGCAGATTTAAAATGCATTAAGATTTATAAAACAGCTTTAATCATATATTTTATACATTTTGAATCAAGTTTTAAATTTAGATAAAATCTCTTACATATTAAATTGTCATTAAAGTCTTTCTTCCATTAATGTGTAATTATTTTGAATTATATTTTGGCAATGGATGTAATGATTTCGTAATTAACACCGAACAACTGTTTTTTGTTATTTGTGTTGTCCTTTTAATCAGCAAATAATCATATGGTTTTCAAGAAAAGGTTAAAAATGTGTCTAATTTGTATTAAAAAGTGTGTACATAAAATATATGTATTCATTTTTTTTACTTTGGGGTTATTTTAGTTTGAAATTAAATTTTAATTTTTAGTAAAAGCGAGCATTCACATTATAACTATAATAATTTTTCAGCAAGAAAGGAAAGTTTTTAAAAATGAGTTTAAAATAATTTTATTAAACTAAAGCGTAATATAAATATTTATGAGTAATTTTACATGGAAAATTTAAAAGCATGACGTCACAGTACTGAGTCTCCTTCCAAAATCTCTCATTATTTTGATCTCTTCTGGAACAACCCTAATTCCATAATGAACATTTTATTAGAGATTCCAAACCATTCATATTCATACAAAGAACCTAAGTAAGTACCTGAGTTTAGATTACAAAATTGAAAAGATAAATACACATATTTAAATAGCACTGACATATAATTTAAAATAAATACTAATTTAAAAAAAGTTCCATGCAAAATAGTCTGGTATTGCTATCCGCTGTGTTAAAGGCTAAAAACAATTCCTGGGATAAGAAATGATTTTTCTGTAATGCTTTTGAGCATAACTTTTGAATACTCCAACCCGGAAATATTACGGGCGAGAGAAATAGCATACAAAAGCTCATCCTCGTGATTTTGAAAGGTGCGAGAATGATGGGGATAAAAACTTAACTTACTACATAATATCTTGCCTAAAATTATACACTAACATATATTTCGCCATATTGTGGAATATGTTTCAGATTTGGGTTTTTTATTTTGCCTTTTTTAATTTACTGTATCTGTAGTATAAGGAAAATATTTTAAAACTTCAAAATTCACACCTTTAAATTTTGATTGATATTCGAGATGTGGAAATTCTAAAGTCCAAAAACACCGTTTTTTGAATTATGTGGTTCTTTGTGTGTGTAGCACAGTACCACAAGAACATTTTGACTTATAGAAACTAGATTTTAAATATCTTTTCATTATACCAAAAATGTAGATTTCTATTTACTTTCGGGTTATTTCTGGCAAAATGAAGTCGCAGGTTACCTAGTACTTAAGGTTACTGAATGGTTACTTCCAGTTACTATTTAGTTTCTGATGCTCTTGTTTTACTTTTTAAAGTGTGTAAATTGTAGATAAAATGTGAGTTTGTTGCACAGTTAAGCCAGAATATTTTAACTTACAGAAACCGGATTCTGAATATGTTCATTAGAATAAAATTGTAGATTTTTATTAACTTTAGGTTTATTGTCGACAACATGAAGTACTAGATTAAGTAGTAGCAGATTTAGTAGTAGAAGTAGTTACGGTTACTGAATTCCTACTTCTAGTTACTATTTAATTTCTAATGTTCTTATTTTAGTTCATAAAATAATGTTTAATATTTAGATAAAATGAAAATATTATTTATGTGATATTTTTAAAAGCTTATTTTTTAAAAGGAATAATAGAAAGGTGTATAATGGAAATAGTTACTATGAGTATATGATATTGTAGATGTGAGACTATTCTTAATCCTTTTTTAAATTTGGCGTTGTCTATTACATACCTCTCATATGTAACACTACCAGTACCGGTAACTATTTTAGACAGATAATAAAACATATTTGAACGCATGTGCAACCAATATAGACTAAATGACGATGTTGAGATAAGTATAGTTCACATACATTTAGAGGGATATTTATGGAAATGTAGTTTCTTAATCTATAAATAAAGGAATTGCTTCGTTCCAGTGAATTTTACTTATATTACTCCTCCGGATCAAAATAAAACTGAAAGATAAAATAGTTTAAAGCTTATTAGAGTTTTAACTTTAAAAATATATATATTAATATAAGAGGTAGAAAATTGTTTTTTTTTTATGTAAAATAATCAAAACTTGTCTTCATAAATATTCGGATTGTAGAAGAGGATTATTGAGAGGAGAATTCTATCTAGAAGATTATTAAATTGAACTAATTAGTGAGCGCAGTTCACTTCTCCACCTTATTAGAGACTAAATTTAACAATGAAAATTTGATGGCTCTACACACAGACTGAAACTATTCAATTTAATGAAGGGTATGTATTGCACTAATTCAAAAATAGAAAGCTTGGTGACACAGTACATTTATTTTAATAGTTTATAGAATAATAATACACATGCACACATATATTATATAATTGTTTATACATATTTTACCTTATGTTCAGCGATACGCTCCTAAGCACCGGTATATGTACAAACACACACACATATATACATATATGTGTGCGTGTCTAATAGATCAAAATTATTACACTTAAAATATTTCTTAAAAAATCTCTTCTTTCTCATTCTTATTATTTCAAATTTATTTTCCTAGAAACAAAATATCATATCTAAATCAGTGTACGATGACTTAAAATTCTTTTAACAGTCTTCCAAATCTTGACCTGAATTACATGCTAATTTTCTGTCCAGTAACCAAATTTTCCAGCCGTCCCTGGCGAATGGCTCACTTTTTTCCATGGTATACGTTCTTTTACTGTTAAGAATGATGACCAAACTATTATCTCTTTGGAAGAATTCGTTTCATATGTCGCAGTGGGGCCGAATCTTTTATAGCAAAGTATTTTTTGTGATCATTCCCTATACTGCTTTCGATGTAGAAAAATGGCTGTTAGTTAGGCCTTAAATAAATGTTAAGATCCACTAAGGCCTCGGCGTTCTCTTTTTATATAGCCACTACTGCCGAGAAAACCAGGACAATTTAAAACAATAGGGGCTATTAAATTTCATCCTGTTATACACATATATAAATATATGCATATATATATATATATATATATATATATATATATATATATATATATATATATATATATATATATATATATATATATATTCGTGTGTATGTGTATGTGTGTGCCAGATTTGAAAACGTAAAAATCATAACTAACCCGATATAACCCAATTATTAAAGCACTTGAAGCATAAGGATTGAAAGAGAACGTCTTGAAAACGGGTTGCTGCATGAAATCTTCTAAGTAGGGTACTTTTGTTAGCCTATGCCCGCCAACTGAAAGACGTCATGTGTGATTAAAATGTGAATAAATAATGTTTTAAGAAGAATTATTATCTGACTCGAAACACGCACACACACACACACACATATATATATATATATATATATATATATATATATATATATATATATATATATATATATATATATATATATGTGTGTGTGTGTGTGTGTGTGTGTGTGTGTGTGTGTGTGTGTGTGTGTGTGTGTAATAATATCAATATCTAAACCCTAAAGCGTATTCCAAAATTATCCCTTTTCCCCATTCATTATTTTAGATCTTAATTTCTTCTCTTTATATTAACCATATTTCCCAGCCATCCAATTTAAACGAGGATGTTTCCATTCCTTCAGCGTAATCCCGAAATTCTTTCTATGATTCCCAAAACAGAAAATAATATGGCTGGCATTTTAATTAGGAAGTTATAACTTTCCCATGAAAATTTGTAACGATCAACAGTAATGCTCCTCTGAGACGCCACACTTTACAGATGGTTCCAGTCAAAGGTTACTTTCTATAAGAAAATAACACGTGCCTCAGCATTTTTCGCACACACGGGTTTTAGCCGTCTCTCGCAGAAGGTTGGCATTACTATTACTTAGAGAGAGAGCGTTCTGACACCGTCAGGTTCAGACGTCTCTGGATTCTGTGCAATTTTATAGGATGAAATAAAAGTTAAGTTCGGCCACGACAAATAATGTGCTTCTTTCTAACGGACGGTTAGCGGGACACTTGGCAGGCCAGCATGCCCGGGCTGAGTAAAATAATTGGGGCAATTTTAAAATGAGTTTGTAAGTGTAAAGTTCGGGGCCAGTGAGACCCCTGGACGATTACACACACACACACACACACACACACACATATATATATATATATATATATATATATATATATATATATATATATATATATATATATATATATATATATATATATGAAGCGATGTTCTGCCATTGAGTGTCTGCTTGCATCAAAATACCTTGGAAAATACTTATGACATTTAGAAGTATTATGGGGGGGTGAATAATGAGTTCTCATTTCGCTTCTCACTAAGTGGTGCTCGGAATAACCTGTCAGTGAAGCAAGATACGTCGGCTTAATTTGTTTTAGTTTCGAGCACTATGGTCAACTGTTTTGCACAAGAGGGCTAATGAGACCAGGACGTACTGTGAACAACTACGAACAACCATGCCAGCAACGGGATTCAAACCTATGAATTCCGGAACTGAAGAGCAATGCTCTACCATTGTGAGATACGTCGGAGAATATCAATCTTTATTTATATTGCTGATCCCAATCAATATATTCATTGCATTAATGAAATATTCTATGGCGGTGGTATGAACTGAGTGGAATGCTCTAAATACGCTTTCGTTAACACAAAACACCATAATTTATTATAGTGTTTATTATAGAAAGTATATATTATAGAAATAGTATATATTATAGAAACAGTTCTGAGAACTAGACGTGGCACGGAAGTGCTTGAAAAACCTTCAATTTTTAAGAAGAATTAAGTTTTCTGCACCTTATAACTCGTAGAGTTACATACCAATCCTCTTAAAATGTAGAATTTTTTTTACATTAATAACAGCATGCTATTTTATCATTTTTTCCATATCCCAAGATGATACTTTTAGACATTCCTGTTATTCCGACCGCTGAAGTGACAATTTAAAATTATTTGCCCCGTTTTACTGGTGATAAACGATTGTAAGTACTCAAATGATGTCTTGCTGACATTTAGAACATAATTGTTGTCATAAATTAGGGATTTTAACTAGATTAAATCCTATCTCTTTATAATCTATCTAAATCCAAGATTTTTTGAATGAATAAATTAATTGAGTTGTTTGATGCCCATACAACCCTCTGGAACACAGTCATATAGATCACTTTACTCTTTTATGTCACCAAAATGGATTGTTTATATATATATATATATATATATATATATATATATATATATATATATATATAACCACCTACGTGCAAGATAGTATTTGTGCTACAGCTAATAAAGATTCTCAATAAATACACAATTCGGAAGAGTGCATAGAAGTTTATATTTTAATGAGAGTTCCATGTAATTGACTAGGAATCAAGAAAGTAAAATATATGTATAAATTATATAAATGTTTTTTAATATTTACAAATGAACAGTAGCAAAAATAAAGTAACAAATTACACATGTTATAGATATCCTCTTTGATAACTTATTTTTTAGTTTATCAATCTGATAATCTTTTCTTACGTATTTTATTTTTAATTTCAAGCAATAATATATACAGTGCTAGAAATATATTGGTGTAAAATTATACAGGATAACTTATATACTCCCGGATATCTCTTACCTCTGTTATAAATCTGCTTGAATTTTTATAGTTGTCATTTCTGAAAATTTTAAAGATAATAATTGCTAAAAATGTCTTAATAAATTGCAAGTATATATTTTTGAATATCAAAAATGAATGTGACGAA
>CM063505.1:52578336-52588336 GCA_032207245.1 Pardosa pseudoannulata
TAATATTTCGAGTTCTAATACTAGATTGCAAATGTTCACAATTTGAGATTATAAATATTAGTGAAAATATTTCAGTGTATTAATACACAATGAATGTGTGCATTTAGAATTGTTTACTTTTCATCTTTTTAGGTCAGGTGATGATTTTTAAACGTATATATACACAATAAGTGAATATAACTATAAATGTATATCTCAGTATAGATTAAACATAGAAACCCTTTGAACTTTTAACAAATCTACAGAATTTGGAATCAGTTTGCATAAATTCTTATTGAGAAAAGCAAAATAGTGAAATAAGTTGAAGTCACGAAAATGAAAGAATATATACTTGTTTTTATATGTACATATCTATATTATTTATATAGAAACACATGAGTGATATACATCAGAAATATCAACGAATTTTATCGACTTAGACATTTATAGTACTTTTATATCTATTTTAAAAAGGTTTTTAAACTTCTATAGTTAGTTTTGCATTCTTATCATGAAATATGCTATGTCTGTTTAGTGTTATAGTTGTTGTTGTATGTACCAATATTAAATATAAATTATAGTTGTATGTACCAATATTAAATATAAATTTTACCTTTTTTCTACATTTGTATCTCATGCCATGGATACATTTATGTGGAATTTATTATAAATGTGTACGGTTTGAATATCTTATCTTTTTTTTTTAAATAAAATTAAGAAAATGTTATCGAAAATGAATATTTTTAGAACTGGTTATTCGAGACACCCACGTTTTGCAAAATTTCAACTTACTGTTTGTTAATTCAAATATAGAAAAAAAAGTTGTTTTTTCAGCCAAATTCGGAAACGGGAAGAAACTTCTTGCACCTGTCAATAAATTTAAAAATGATGTTTACTTTTAAAGCTTATGTGGGTTTTTAACACTTTTTCAGTCCCAATAAAGTTTCTTGAAGTAAATTTTAATAAAACGTTTTCAAACTAAAAAAAACTCTCCAAAAAATCTCTGAAATGACATTTTAATTTATATAAAGAAAGGCATACTTTTCTTTTTTACCTGTTTAATTGCAATCATTTTTAAAACGAAAAAAATATATGGTTTATGGAAAAAAAGGATACAATTATTTAAAACTTAAACTGAAAGTTAGTGAAAATGAAATTTTTTTCAGATGCCTTTTCTCATAACTGTTGATTTGAAATTAATATCTATGAAAATAAAAAATATAAATTTATAATTACTATAAATAATGTCTTATTTTTGCGCATTACATAAACTAATATATACTTTATTTAAAAATAAAAAACTTGTATACCGAAAAGTAGATATAAAATTTACTGTTCGGTACTTATCAAAGAGTAATGCATTCAGTTAGATTTAAGCATAGTTTTCCTTAAATACTCACCGTTATATAATAGTCCAGCACTTCTCACATTGATATTTAGAAGTTAGAATATTTTCTTGTATTTTTAAGGCTTACATATAGTATATAAAGACGTACTAAACATCAACCATATAGTTATAAACAGGTATATGCAACCTTTTAACCACCGTGGAACATAAAAATGTAGGAACAGAAAGTTTATTGTATGCACCCTTGCTTGTATATTCCTCAAAAAATAGTTATACGCTTCATTTTGGTCTCATGTGCCCTTTTTTATCAGTGGATTTGACTATAAATTATAATGCATTATTCTGATTGGTTATTCTTTGTATACTAGCATGTAGACTGTCATATGACGTGATCACTAAAATTTTTAATTTTTCAAAATAATAAAGTACCCTATGAAACAGGTAAAAAATAACTTGATTTTTGGATGAGGATTATCTGGTACACGCTCAATAATTTGTTTATCTTCATATTCCTCTAAAGTCTCCCAATGTTGTATATGCAGTTTGAAATCACATTGAATTCATTTAGAAAGATAATTCAAAGTTTTCTTAGCTACGTCAAAATTATCATTAAGTTTTTCCGAATTTTTTTTTTCGGCAGTAATTAAGGGAAGTAAAGGAATGAAACTATCATTTCCTGCTACACCCCGGGATTAGACAGAATTTGTTGTTAATATCTGTGATAAAATTACCATTGCATCCTAATCCTTAGGGAAGGCTGTTTGCCACCGAGGGTTAAAAAAAAATTACCATTGCAACAAAAATAATTGATGATTAAATTTAAAATTATCACATGTGTACCTAATCAATTATTTAAGCCAAATATAAAACAAAATATTTACGTAATATCTAAGTTCAGTGATAAAACGTAAGAAAATAATGCAAACGATGTTTAAATAATTTAAAATAAGAAATGATTCAATGAGATGGTTAAAGGAATAACGTCATAATGCTAGAAAAAAAGTTGTATTTTTACCTATTTATTATGCGACAAATTGATAAATTTATTCTCCTAATCTGAACCGGGGATAATAGGGTTTGAAATAGTGGCATTATATGCTAGAAAAGGGGGGGTGCATTTCGAATGTTGCTAACCCTAACTCATCAAGAATTCAATATGAATGCCAGGTACAACCACAGCATAAATTCGAAAACAGACAGAATTAGGCTATTATTATATAGGGGATACATTCATTTACGTATGTTTATCTCTACATTGTTTTAAGATGTGAATTTAATATATTTTGCCAGTATGGTGCCCGTTGTATGCGAATGAGGAAAAATAAAATTCATTTTTAAAAAAAATGTTAGTTTATTTCCTAAATATATAATTTAATACATTGTCGAAATTATGTTTTATATCTTACAGTGGTATTCTGTATTTATTTTTTAATTAATTTTCCTGTGAGAAACAAATAATGTGTTTCAATATCTATCAACTTATAATAAATATAATTTTTATCATAACAATCAGTTATTAAAAATAGATACTTGAAACACTTTATGAAAAAATTTGATTCTTTGAATATTTTAAAACTCGAAGTATATTTTCAGCTATCATATAAATTTAGAATCTTATGGCTGTTTATCATGTATGGTACTAAAATTAGTTAGAATTATGCAAATAGCAAACATACATCTGTTTTGTACTTGAGAGCTGCATTATAGGTAATTTATTTCGGAAAAGGCATGCTTTAACCATTATACTATCCTAGAATACATATTTATTTTAAAATCTAAATCTGTAACATATAATATAAACAAAAATGAAGGTTATATATGTAAATGAAATGTGAGTGGAACTGTTTCAGTAAAACTATGGTTAAATCGAGTAGCATTTAATAAATAAAAATAATTAATTTTTTAACTTGATATTATGATCACTTTAACATAAATATAATACTTGTAAAATTCTGAATTTTTAAACTTGATAATTAATAGAATTTTCCATGTTCCAAATAACAAAAACCGAGGAAAATTTTAAATTATTTATTTTTAGCTAAAAATAATCTTTGATAGTATAGTGTAACTGATAAAATTTTGAAACAATCCAATCATTTTAAATATGTCAAGTCATTAAGAAGTGTCTTATCTTTCAGGAAAAGATTCACTGAATTAGTTTTAAATAATATTTAATGTTCAAATTAAAGTGTTTAACTTTTTTGAAGTTATCAAAAGTTAGTAATTAAAATTAAAAATTTGAAGTTATCAAAGTTAATGAAGTTTATTTTAATAATTTGAAGTTTGTAGTTAATATGCGGCTAACATATTCAGTATTTATTGATTCAGAGCTTAAAAAAAATAAGAGTTTTTCTGATAGTTTTTTTTTATATTTGAAAACTAAAAACTCTTATTTTTTAGTCTGTTATTTGTCACGAAATAGGGATCATCAAATTTCTAAAGATACACAATGTTTTTTATTTTTTAGAATGCAATTAACATAATTACCGATGGAATTTGTGACATCTTTAAACAAAACAATCATAAAGATGAGAATATAAAAGAAATAATCCTGTTTATCAACATTTTAAAGCCGATGTTTATGTTTTATTTTTTTTTTCCAAAAGTTTAATCAATTTTAAAATCATAGCTGTAGTTAGGATTATCATTCAGGTTTCAACAAAAAATTTGATTCCAATATATTGAAAATTCTAATGTTAATTAATCTGATTCAGCCAAAGATTTAAAAATTGTTAGTGTTTTCAATTAGAAATTTTAAAATTATTATCATAGTAATCTTTTGTAAAAATTAATTAGTTTACTAATAGTACTTATTAATATGCATATTTGTTATGTGGTAACTCTTGAATAAAGAAAATTGTTCTATAGATTCCATATCTCATTAGAAACAAAATAAACTATTTCTGATAATCCCCTTTTCACTAACATATTACAATTTATTCTATTTACTATAATTTAAGTATTTTAAAATTACAAATTGCAACCACATTTTCAATTGCTTTAAGCATTTTCAATAGTTTTTCTTTCGTGTAGGAATGAAATATTTATTAATTGGCTTTTATAATATTTTATTTATCAAAGTAGTATGGTAAATAACGACTTTTCTAATGAAAACAAATAATGACATTTTGTATGAAAGAAAACTGAATTTTCAATAGAATAAGATTATTTTTTGCATATTACATTAATCTTCGTTCGATTTTAAATGTCATATGTTGCATAACTACATTTTTAAGTGACTATTCCCAGGACGAGATATTTTGTTTTAAATTCTAAATGAATATTATTTACATAAAAGAAAAATCGATAAAACATTAAAATTTGCATTGAAACTGAAATTCATCAAATTTTTATCGAAATATAAAGGTTTTAGCAAAACCATTTTAAAGGATTAAAATAGATTTTTAACCATTTTATTACATTCAGTACTTATAAAAGTGGAGAACTTAAAAATGAAAGTAATCCATAAAAATATGGAAATCGTAAACATTTCTCTATTAAATGCAATTAAATAAGATTTTTTTGCTTTTATATACTCTTGGAAATGTATTTTATACTATTGCATTTGCGCTAAATATATTATTTTAAAAATTAGTTGTCTCTAAAATTTATGACATTAAGATATTCCCTGAAGATATCAGCTATAACTAGCAGTTTTGGACATAGTTGAAATTCAATGGTTACAGGTAATATAGAAGAATTTTGAAGCATATTTGAAGTATTACTTTAAGTATCACTTTAAGGATTGAGTATCTATTGAGGCTAACTCATGGAAAGCAAAACTACCCACTGATATCATATAAAACATAACCCAAATCTAGAAAAAGTTCTTGTTTTATTTATTTTAACACACTGTTAAACAGCGTATACTTGTACATACAATACTTTTAAAAAATCCTGCTTTATTGTTTACGAAGCCAAGTGGACAAGTTCGGAATTGAAACCAATATCCTTGGTGAATTTTCCACATTTGCCGACTGTGGTGACATCGATGACTTAAGCAGCAAAATTGGTTACTTTTATAGAGAAAACTTTCCAGGATAGAAAATTCGGGAATGTAAAACACACAGTACTTTTCAGAACGTGATACATATAAATGAAAAGTTATAAAAGGGAAGTGATTTCTCATTTGAGCCTGTAAGAATCAAATCACCACAGTCAAGTTTGCGTAGCATATTTAGCAGATATTCAATGTCTGTAAGCGGAAACTGTCTGTATGTCCATTGTTTGAAATCCAGCAATTCTAAAATTATCGGAACCGTTGATTTTTATTCAAAGACAGTTCATGATTTATGGCATGTGAATACTACAAATCTCAACTCGTAGCCCAAAGTATTATATTTGAGGAAAAACATTTGAAAACATAATGAATTATTTTTAGAATCCGGCTACACCAGAATTATCTGAAGCGTTTCTAAGAATTAGTAGAAACGCCGAACGATGCCCGATTGGTTAGGGTACTGGCCTTCGGAACCGAAGTTCTTGTTTTCGAATCCCCCTACGGCATGGATGTTCGTAGCCGTTCGAAATCGGCTTTAAGCAGTAGGTCCCGGTCTCATTAACCCTCGTGTTGCAAAAAAATAGATCATAGGGCTCCACAACCAAACCAAACCAAGAATTAGTAGAAATTTTTAAATAAGGATTTTCACTGATTACGGTGTGCTAATAGTACAACTCTAAACTCATACCATGAACATTATATTTGTGAGAAAAAAAATTTCGGAGCCTAAAGATATATTTAGATTTTTCTGAAAATACGTATTTTCCAGATTTATCGAAACCATTGACCAGAACTAATACCCGTTTTCGTTTAATGATAGTTCACTGATTGCGGGATGATATTAATGCAACTTTGAACCAGTAACATATAGCTTTGTATTTACAGAAAACCATTTGGAAACTTAATGAACAAGCAATTAAATTACATAAGATTTATGAAATATATTCTGACAATACTTAAAAATCGAGCCAATTAAAATATTTTTATATATGGACTTTTTATCCTTAATATTTCATTGCTTTCATTATTGTATTCGTGTTAAACCTGTTTAAAGAAAAATTAAATTTAAATCTAACGTTTCAGGAAACCCGTGATAAACTGAAATACCATGTACTGTATTATTTTAAAGCAAAAACTCTCTAATCTGTCAGATATTCTAAATCTCTCGTAAGGGAACGTTTCCTGAAAGCTTCTAAAATTATTTTCTTCCTAAATAATGAGTAATAGCAATTACTGCACTGACTTGTGCATATTTTCTCTCTCTAGAAAGTCAGTTTTAATGACGGAAAACATTTCTAAGATACTTTTCAATGTACTTTTAATAGACTCGAAAACGTTATTCTACAGAGAGCATTTTAAGAGTCAGTTCTTTATTATTTATGGTTATATTCTACTTGCATCCTTTCAATTTAAAAAAAGCGCAAACGTGTTCTGGTCGTAAAATAATAATACGATGTTATTTTTTATGGTATGTCAGTGTTAGTGCTGACATAAACAAAACGTGATGCTCTCGAATAAAACTTTACTGTTAACGATTATTCACGTGTTTCTGTTACTAAAGGAAATTTATAAACCTTAAAATAAGTTTCATATTATTGAAAGGGTGATAGACTCTAAAAATTTTAAATAATTATTCATACATTTTAAGTTCAATTAAACTTTAATATTTTATGTGTGCAGAATACTATATTATTTTTTACTTTGTATAGTATCTAATTACAACCTTGATTCAAGTGATACATTGAACTATTTTCCTACATGAGGGCATATGTTGCCAATACAGTGCTGTTCTATGATTGAAGAATTATTATAAGTGCAAATGATAAAAAAATTAACCACCCATATTGATAAGCAATTAGCTAATTTTCCTTCCGCCAGATGGGTTTGGGTTCGATACTCAAGTAAGGTTTTGAGTACTACTGAATAATAGTGTATCCCTTGGCAAAACTGGTGAAAATATTGTTCACTATAACACAAAGGTATTTCATCCGAACAAATTTGTATCCCTTGCTATTGCGGCGACTTTAATTGATGTAGATTGCGCCATTCTAATAGACTTATTTACATTTTCTTAACACTTTACAGACCGGTCGCCGATTAATCGACTTTGATCCCCAGCGCTTACCGACCGGTCGTCGATTTATCGACTTTTGATCTTTCTGTTAGATTTGGTTACGTTAGATTAAAAAGTAGCAAGCATCAAGCGTTTCGCATTCTTTATTCAGATAATCGGTGCTTTTTTCTAAGCTTTAGCCCTTAGGAAATGGAAAGGATAGTCTCAGCGAGTTTTATCTCGACGACCTGTCAGATTATCTTGACTGCCGTTAACAAGTAGTACTGATGAAAGTGATAGCAGTAGTATAGCCATTTGAAAGCGACGTCCTGTACCGCTAATATACAGTGATTCAGAAGACGAGGACATGAATAATAATGTTGAAGACAACAATGAACCTTTCGAAGGCAGCTCTGGCGTAAAAATTTTACCAAATTCCTCCGAAAGCGTAATGGATATTGTGAATTTATTCATTGGGAGTGACCTGATTGAGCACTTCGTGAGGGAGTCTGATAGATATCATTATCAAATTGTGGAAAAATATAGAATTATATCAAAAACGAAAATATCGAAAAACGTCACGGTGACTGAACTGAAGAAATTTTTGGGCCTGATCATTCTCATGGGACAAATAAAGAAGGACATTCTCTACGATTATTGGTCTACTGACAAATCTATAGAAAATCCGTTCTTCTCGAAGGTTATAAGCAGGAACAGATTTTTACAAATAATGCAAAGCTGGCAATTTTGTAATAATAAAAATATTTCTTCCAATTCTCATAGGTCCAGCCTGTCATTGATTATTTCAAGGAAATATTTAACAACGTATATAAACCAGATCAACAATTGTCTCTAGATTAATGTTTAATTCCGTCGAGAGGTAGAGTGTCAATCAAAATATATAATCCGGCAAAAATTACCGAAACCGAACAGGTGTCTCGGATGATCTGCGGCTGAGCAGGCGGTAAAAGGGCACAGTATGTTCGGACCGCTACCGATCGGTAAAGTGTTAACTCTAGATTGACTGACCGAGCCAATTTGACTCATTAA
The DNA here is from genome assembly GCA_032207245.1 of Pardosa pseudoannulata. Lineage (NCBI taxonomy): Eukaryota > Metazoa > Arthropoda > Arachnida > Araneae > Lycosidae > Pardosa > Pardosa pseudoannulata. The sequence goes on from CM063505.1 coordinate 52,586,767, forward strand.
AAATTTGATCACTATATATATATATATATATATATATATATATATATATATATATATATATATATATATATATATATATATATATATATATATATATATATATATATATATATATATATATATATATATATATATATATATATATATATATATATATATATATAGAGAGAGAGAGAGAGAGAGAGAGAGAGGGAGGGAGATATAGAGATAGATATATACAGATATATAGATAGATAGATATAGATATATAGATATATCGATAGATATATAAATATATAGATAGATATATAGATATATAGATAGATATATAAATATATATATATATAGATATATATATATATATATATATATATATATATATATATATATATATATATATATATATATATATATATATATATATATATATATATATATAAATATATATATATATATAAATATATATATATATATATATATATATATATATATATATATATATATATATATATATATATATATATATATATATATATATATATATATATATATATATATATATATATATATATATATATATATATATATATATATATATATATATATATATATATATATATATATATATATAATATATATATATATATATATAACTTTAATATCACTTTTCAAAAATATACGTTGGTTTTTAGTTAAGTAATAAAATATATATAAACTTTCATTCCTCTTCCCCACAGACCCCTTCATTTCGAATTATCAAATGTGGTATAACTATTTTCACGATTATGAGCCAATTTGACTCATAGACTGTATATAAAAATAAATAAATATAGTATTAAATATAGTATAAAGTAAATGTAAAGTATAAAGTATATAAATTATAGTATAAAGTAAGTATAGAGAAGAATTCGAGATCACTTCCATTCCAATGACAGAAATTCATGCTACTGACACACGGAACAATTGTTAAGTTCAACAATCATGCAAAAGAAACAGATGCAGAAACCATTGTGCTAAATGTAATAGAAATGTTTTCGGAAAATGTGTTTCCAAAAACAGATTTTATATGTAAAAAAGGTTTTCCACGAATGCTTTGATAATAAACATTTCGTTTAAATTAATTTGGAACTATTTTTTTGTAAAAAAACTTCAATTTTCTTGTATGAGTAAAATTGGCTCACTTCAATAAAAATAGGTATATGATAAACATCCGTAAATCTAGTTTTAATAAATCAAAATCACTGAGAAAGCGGGAAATTAATCCCTTAACAGTTTACAAAGCCAACAGCTTCAAATTATTAAGAATTAGCGAGAGTAAATATTTCATGTTTCATTATATCTAATATTTTTAAGCATTAAGTGCAATTAATATATAGAAAATAGGTTCCACAAAAAGAGCTGGATACAAATATAATATAAAATAAAATATAGATACAGATTGTTTGGACACGGCAAGACGAGGAGAAAATGTTTGGCTACCATGCTTAGAGCTTTATCGCCAAGTTGGATGGGGCACCCTGTTCTTCAGTCAAGCCAGTTTTGGATGTATTTGTACCTCATGTGCTTAGGAAAGGATGATACCCTGCCTATA
>CM063505.1:52593336-52600836 GCA_032207245.1 Pardosa pseudoannulata
AATATATTTATATATATATATATATATATTATATATATATATATATATATATATATATATATATATATATATATATATATATATATATATATAAATATATATATATATATATAATATATATATATATATATATATATATATATATTTATATATATATACATATATATACATAGATATATTAGATATTATATACATATATATATATATATATATATATATATATATATATATATATATACATATATATATATATACATATATATTTATATATATATATATATATATATATATTTATATTATATATATATAATATATATATATATAATATATTATATATATATATATATTTTTTATATAAATATATATATATATTATATTTTGTAAAATTAGGGATTATATTTTATGCATTTATTGTTAAAGTAGTTTTTCAAGCAGTTAATGTATGAATCAATGAATAAATGTTTTTAATCAGATCTTGTATTTCTGTAGTTTAAAGTATCTTTTTGTTCTACTTTCAAATTTAATGTCTAATGTCCAAAAACATATAAACTCTTCACAGCAATTATAGTACATGAAAACTGTCCAAAAATTTACGATCCATACTTACGAGGAAAAACGAAAATTAATGTATGACGTTTGTGCAAGAAATAACACTTATTGAAATTAAGACATTTTGAAATATTTAACAGTTCGTAAGGCATTTCCATACATCAGATACATCAGGTACATGTCGCATGCACACAAATACTTGTCTAACGAAACTATTAGCTGCATGATTTTTAAAAAAAATAACGATCTTAACATCATTCCTTCGATGCATAAATATGCGAGGCGAACGTTTTAAACATTACCGTCTGGAAAGATTTGCATATATTGTTGTTGATATGTCCAATAAAGTGTTTTTTTCCTTTTATAGTCAGTGACGTCATACTCTGTTTTTTTGTATTTTTCTAGAAGGAAATATCAGGAACTCTTCTTGGGCTTTTATGTACTTAACAAATATCTAGCTGTGCTTTATGGGTCGTTTTACATCTGTAAAATGGTTCATGTAATATGAATAATTTAATAAAAACAATAACTTATAAATGTAAATTGCAGAAAAAACACAAATTTGAACACATGAATAATTGTACTTAAATTATTTAGTGTAGTACAGCAAATTACAATTTAATACTTATTGTACAATATTGACATATAAATATTCAATGCATGAATCCAATCTGTCCCAACTGTAATACGTTATAAGAGTAAATATCGATTGTATATATTTTCGTATAAAAAAGGAATGAAGGTACTCATCTTAGGGACAGAACATCATGGGTTTGTAGTAAATAAATTGAAGAAATTTAAATTTTACAGTGCAGTACAGCAAATTACTATTTAATATTTATTGTACAATGTTGAAATGTAAATATTCAATGCATGAACCCAATCTGTCCCAACTGAAATACGTTATAAAATATCGATTGAATATTTTTTCGTATAAAAAAGGAATGAAGGTACTCATCTTAGTGACAGAGCATCATGGGTTTGTAGTAAATAAACTGAAGAAATTTTAATTTTACAGTGTAGTACAGCAAATTCAATTTAATACTTATTGTACAATATTAACATACATGTAAATATTCAATGCATGCACCCAATCTGTCCAACTGAAATACGTTATAAAATATCGATTGAATATATTTTCGTATAAAAAAGAATGAAGGTACTCATTAGGGACAGAACATCATGGGTTTGTAGTAAATAAATTGAAGAAATTTAAATTTTACAGTGCAGTACAGCAAATTACTATTTAATATTTATTGTACAATGTTGAAATGTAAATATTCAATGCATGAACCCAATCTGTCCCAACTGAAATACGTTATAAGGGTAAATATCTATTGTATATATTTTCGTATAAAAAGGAATGAAGATACTCATCTTAGTGACAGAATATCATGAGTTTGTACTAAATAAATTGAAGAAATTTAAATTTTACAGTGCAGTACAGCAAATTACTATTTAATATTTATTGTACAATGTTGAAATGTAAATATTCAATGCATGAACCCAATCTGTCCCAACTGAAATACGTTATAAGGGTAAATATCGATTGTATATATTTTCGTATAAAAAGGAATGAAGATACTCATCTTAGTGACAGAATATCATGAGTTTGTACTAAATAAATTGAAGAAATTTAAATTTTACAGTGTAGTACAGCAAATTACAATTTAATATTTATTGTACAATATTGAGATGTAAATATTCAATGCATGCACCCAATCTGTCCCAACTGAAATACGTTATAAAATATCGATTGAATATATTTTCGTATAAAAAAAGGAATGAAGGTACTCATCTTAGTGACAGAACATCATGGGTTTGTAGTAAATAAACTGAAGAGTTTAATTTTACAGTGTAGTACAGCAAATTTCAATTTAATACTTATTGTACAATATTAACATGTAAATATTCAATGCATGCACCCAATCTGTCCCAACTGAAATACGTTATAAAATATCGATTGAATTATTTTCGTATAAAAAAGGAATGAAGGTACTCATCTTAGTGACAGAACATCATGGGTTTGTAGTAAATAAATTGAAGAAATTTAAATTTTACAGTGCAGTACAGCAAATTACTATTTAATATTTATTGTACAATGTTGAAATGTAAATATTCAATGCATGAACCCAATCTGTCCCAACTGAAATACGTTATAAGGGTAAATATCGAATGAATATATTTTCGTATAAAAAAGGAATGAAGGTACTCATCTTAGTGACAGAACATCATGGGTTTGTAGTAAATAAATTGAAGAAATTTAAATTTTACAGTGTAGTACAGCAAATTACAATTTAATATTTATTGTACAATATTGAGATGTAAATATTCAATGCATGCACCCAATCTGTTCCATCTGAAATATGTTATAAGAGTAAATATCGAATGAATATATTTTCGTATAAAAAAGGAATGAAGGTACTCATCTTAGTGACAGAACATCATGGGTTTGTAGTAAATAAATTGAAGAAATTTAAATTTTACAGTGTAGTACAGCAAATTACTATTTAATATTTATTGTACAATGTTGAAATGTAAATATTCAATGCATGAACCCAATCTGTCTCAACTGAAATACGTTATAAGAGTAAATATCGAATGAATATATTTTCGTATAAAAAAGGAATGAAGGTACTCATCTTAGTGACAGAACATCATGGGTTTGTAGTAAATAAATTGAAGAAATTTAAATTTTACAGTGTAGTACAGCAAATTACAATTTAATATTTATTGTACAATATTGAGATGTAAATATTCAATGCATGCACCCAATCTGTTCCATCTGAAATATGTTATAAGAGTAAATATCGAATGAATATATTTTCGTATAAAAAAGGAATGAAGGTACTCATCTTAGTGACAGAACATCATGGGTTTGTAGTAAATAAATTGAAGAAATTTAAATTTTACAGTGTAGTACAGCAAATTACAATTTAATATTTATTGTACAATATTGACATGTAAATATTCAATGCATGCACCCAATCTGTCCCAACTGTAATACGTTATAAGAGTAAATATCGATTTAATATATTTTCGTATAAAAAAGAAATGATGGTACTCATCTTAATGACAGAACATCAAAGGTTTGTAGTAAATAAATTGAAGAAATACAAAACCATAGAAAGATTAGGTAAATATTTTATGTATTCAAGAGAGTATATTTTCTTCTCCAATTTGGTGCTTTGTCGGCAGATTTAACTTAGAGAATCTCCATGGAATAATGCCAATGCATAAAACATTTTTAACCAGTTAAACGGGAAGGAGACATGTGGATTTGAAGCAGCTGTTGTTTACAACTTCGCAAATACCCTCTAGAGAAAATACTTCTCATATTTCACTTTAAGCTCTAAACTTTATACAATGTAGAGGAGATACCAATCTCATACATTATATATTTAACAATGTTAAAAAATATTTTTTAACCCTCTCGATACGTATTTATTTTATCAAAATAGGTTCAAAAATTGCGTAATTTTTTTATTACATATTTCAAATCAATATACATTTTAGAGTTAAAATATACAAAACATTTTTGTAAAAGAGTTTTTTTAATATAGAATTAGGTCCTAAAAAAAGGTGTTCAGAAAAATGAAATTGTAGAATAATGATATAAAAGCTTAATTTTGAAAATTAATCTTGGTTAAATTATCATTTATTTTATAAAATACAAAAGCAAAACGTATATACTAATTAAAAAATGCAAAAGACTTACAAAACATTTATTAGAAATGAAGTCATGTATAATAAATTTCGAAACAAGGCTCGAAGAAAAGTACTACCTCGCAATCCTTGATCCAAATTCACGTTTTTTTTTTTAATTTTTTGTTCCACTTACGGTTTTTTTAAAATCAGACAGCACAGTATCTACGAGGCTCTTTCTTGATCCGATTTCGGTGTGTATGGCTAGCAAAGTGTCGAGCAGTTAGTCTCCTGGGTCTATTACTCTCATGTACTGTTGGTCTCTTTTACTATTATTTGCAACATAACCTCGTCAAAATAAAGTTCAAAATAGTCCAAAACAGTTGCATTATTTGCCATAGTGGAATTTAGTCCGGGATTTCCAAGGAAAGGAAATGAAACAGGAGCTGGTGGAATATTTTACATATCAATTTTGTACCACTATCGAACATTTTAAATAGAAAATAAATTTTCAGATTCATTACTATCCGCAGAGGAATCCGAGAAATTCTCATCAGTTTCGCTATAACTATCTTCAATATACTTGAAATAAGAGTCAGAAGTGCTATCAGTGGCGGAAATATCGTCAGGAGTATAAGTTATATATCTCGCGAAACACATCCTGACAGACATCTTTCACCTATGAACAGCGCTCTCAAAATGCTACAAAAAATTCTTCTATATTTCGCAGAAATGTGTGACAATTAAAGCCATCCGCTAGTTTAAAGATAAATAAACAATTAAAAATCACAGTAAAGTCAAAATGAAAGAATAAAAGGGGAAAGAGCGGGTTGCACAGTTAAATAGGTGGTTAAAATGCATGCCCGCGGAAATTTTCCTACATCTATGCTGCCCTTGGAAATCGCGGGATAAGCAGCGAGAGGGGTAAGTTTGAATACACTGGAAAATGTATCTATATAAAATTAACACCACCATTTTAAAAATGATTTCTTATTTTAAAAATGTGTTTCATTTTAATTAAAAATGATTCAAAATTTGTTCAAATTGTGTCTTTTTAATATTTTTCAATGTATGGTTTTGTTGTGGATTAAAAAACATATAATTTCTAAAGACCTAAATAAGGTTAGGTTAAAAATATCTTTTAAATATTTACATGTTATTCCTTTCTTGGGTCATTTATTTCTCACTCCATGTTTCCAAACTTTCAAAACAGAACTGCTAATTTTGTTCAATCGATCGAACAATAAATGACACAGCAAAATCGAAGCTGAAATCAGTTTTCCCGTCGTTCCAATAGAAAGACAAATAGATTAGAATAGGTTTTGCGCTTCCCACAAGGTATTTTGTAAGATCCTGTAGGGGGGAAATAATCTTTGCATGGTCCACGAAAGGGTTAATGTGGAGTGCTGTTAAGATCACGAGACTCATAACAAAGTTCAGCAGAGTTAATAGCTTCCGGCAGAGAGAAAAAACACAGACTTGATGACGAAATTAAAAGAATAACTTGCTTTTTAATAAAAAAAACATATAAACAATGAAATAAAATTACAAGCACGCATAGCAAACATGTTCACATTGTTTGAGTTGGAAGACAACCTGATGGTTATATTGCATCCTAACAACTCCTACACCGGCAAACATATACCTGGTTATATACTTCCTCGTTTGAAAAAAAATGTGAATATTAATTGTTGCCAAGACAAAGGTTTCGAGGAAGAATAACTAAACACTGACGTCAGAAATTAACCGGAGAAAATAAACTGAAACCAATTGAAGAGTCCCGGTTACACTCTACAATACATTGTTAGTAATCGCGCGGGATTACCAAACTACGATCAGTGAAAAGGGAGGAGAACAGGTAATTACCTCATATTTAACAAGTGCCAGCACAGGCTTTGCAATATTTTGTTATAAAACGTCAATAGAAAATAATCTGTAAAGATGCATTATAAAGTAAATATACTTTTTGAACTTCAATTCACTGTATCAATACATTACAAAAAAACTTCCAACATAATAGCATATAATAACACAGACGAGCAATATTTACCTGGTAATTTAATTAGGTTTACGAAATATGCAATTTTCAACGATTCGTTACAAAGTAACTAACATATTAACATATGATAAATCAGACCAACTATGTTCATTTGATTATTTAATCAAGTAAAAGAAGTGTTTTACTGACAATAAATCGTAACAATTCATATACATCTATTTTTTATGCACATTTCAGATACAAAGAACTGCATAAAACAGATCTCAAGCATTGGTAGGATAATACGAATGGTAGATTGTGGTCTCTTGAAACTGGAGTTTGTGGACTTAAACTACTACTGGAATATGTATCATGGATTAATCGGAATCCTGTTTAAAGTATATTATATTTTGGGGTATTGGGCCATTATTTTGGAGTTAGACAGTGTGAGCCACGTTTTCGTTTTTCTAAGTTTTTATTCAACGTAACAGTTCAACATAACAAAAGACTGACAACAGAACAATTACAGGTACAATTTTCCAACAACTAAAGCGCACAAGTTTTGCACCAAATGTTTAAATATAAAATTATTAGTTTATTGGTGGGAAGATAAAACAAAGTGTACGTATCTGTTTCATTTGAGGTGTTGCAAAAATTTGAACAGCAGCGATCGAAAGTGTACGAAATCACGAACTTTATATTAAATTAAGTGCCTTAGACATACCATCAATCGAAAACATATAACAATTCAATGAACTTCATTTAAGAAACGTGGTATTATGCATTTTCACAAAACCCGTTTTTATTTAAGCAAGATATTTGCTAGTTTTCATGTCTATATAAATGAATGGCTTGAAGTATCATATGTTAATATCCGAGTCTAATTAGACTTCATGTTGCAATACTGACCATAGTTCTCTGAAACAAACCCAAATGAAACGTTTCCTTTAAGCCTGGGAAATTACTACATTTGTTTCGAGACAGGTCAGGTCTGGGAACAATTTGACCGTTCTTATAACATAATGGTGAACCCAAGTTATTCGCTTTAAAATAAACACTTGCTTATTTAAAGAACATTTTGGATGCTGAAGGCCAAATATACATTACAAGGAAGACAATATGATGTAGACATGGATTTAGTCCTGTACTGATTCACCATTGCTCATGACCATTACTCATGGTTTTGTTCAAAATCATTTTAAATGACATGGCTGTGGATAAAAGTGGATCAAAACAAATTATGCAATTAATTGACCTAATTACTTGTTGTCACCTTCAGTATTAAATACTTTAGAAGGATTAATAGCATATATTTTTCAATTTCATAC
>CM063505.1:52608336-52620836 GCA_032207245.1 Pardosa pseudoannulata
AGAAAAGAGAAGAAATTAAATACATAATACTACATCGAATAAAACATACAATAAAAAATTGTTTGTTAAATTTCTTACAAAGATAAATGCTTAGGATACAAGTGTCTACTAAAGAAATCAAACAAGTAGCTGTTTGGAATGTTTGCAAATTCTTTCCTTATGGAGACATAATAACTATCACACTCTCAGATTAGTTTATAACTAAAAATTCAGTTATTATTGTAGAAGTATATAACTAATACGGAACATAAAGCTTAACTTAAACCTGCAACGTTACGACAAATGACTGTTTTTCAACAATCTGTAAACTTTATTCCATTTGACTGACAATTTTAAGTTTTTTTGTAATTCACTCCTGACTTCATATTTATATATTTCACTATATTTTTACTACCGAGTTTTACTACGGTCATATGATTCTTACTGCAATAGTGTTAATGACCTGCAAATTAACTTAATACATAAAAAACAACTCATGGTTTGTTATGACTGCCGCATTTATAAATTGTGCGATGAAATCATTTTTGATATTGTATCGTAATTTTGCTGTATTACATTATACATATTCATGCATATTAAATGTTATATTTCAGTTTCAAGTTATAGAGCTATGTGCGTAATCACTAATTGTTATATTAAAATCGTCTGGAAATGAAAGATATTTATTAATTCTAGAGTAAATAAATCATGTTTTAGTTTATTGTAAGCAAAATATATAATATGGAGCTTTTTACAGATGATGCATTGAACTGGTGTAAAAAAATATGTATAAATAAATACTGGAAGGATTAATGACAAATCTATATGAATGTGACTTATCAGTAGTAACCGAACGTATACTGACTAATAACTACCAACCAGTTAGACCATTCTCATACATATAAATAATTAATACATTTCATAACATATAAGTAATTTTTGCTATCATCAATCTTAAACTGTCGCGTAGAAAACCGAAATAGCATTTTAAATATTAATTTTCTTATTGGGAACGAATCATCCCCTAAAGGATCTACATGCATGAAAACTAAATTCCTAGAGGTATAAAATTTAATTACTTGAATTTTAAATAACCAGATAAAGCAATTTTCAATTATATTGGAATATACAAGTCAGGAAAAGTCAATTTTAAGCAGTATTATAACTTAAGTCAAAGTTTTTTTATGAAATTAATAAAACTATCTTTTAAATCGCCTTCCCTTTTCAAATTTTAATAAAAATGACTTTCAAATTTTAATAATGGGAATTTTTATCATAAAAGTTACCTTAAATTTTCTTTTTGAATATTTTTTTTAAATTTCTCTTTAAATAGATATGTAAAATTAAGCTTAATGGTTTTTGATGAAATTGTGATTGTAAACATAACTTTTAACAATAAATATAATAAAATATAACTCTTACATCTGTCAATATTTCACTTTTCTTGGACGATTGGTGATAATTTTCCATAAATAATAGCTTAAAAGTAATTATAATAAATACCACAATAAAACTTTAAGTTATAGAAACACACTCTAAACATTGCATTCTCATCGGAAAGCATATGAACTAGTCCAATACTGTATAAAATGAAAACACTTTTATTCCGAGAAAATGAAAGGTAATCCGTTTTAAAACTATGGCTCTTTTCTCCTTATCTTTAAGTATCTAAAAGTGTACATCTAGAGGGGTTTCTTTATTTAAACTGACAGAAAGCGAATGATTATCAGTTTGTCTCATGAAACATCTAAAAGCCGTTTCTAATCGATAGTACTCTGAATCGTGATACAAACACATGTATTATCTACTAATCCCTTTTATAAGAGATATTTCGTTCATATTTATCAGAAACAGACCTCAGGGGAAATTTCATTCAAATTGATTCTGTTTATCTTTAAAAGAGCTCGAAACTGATCAAAACGTTCCCATATATGAAGTCAGAATGCTGATGTAAGAGATATAGAGACCTTAGTAAATAAAAGAGGACCCGTGAAATAAAAGGGAGAAATAAAGCGAAGAAAGGAAAGCGGACAGTGTTCTGGAATCTTAAAGCTCCTGAACAGATGTTAGCATTTTATTCGTCAGTCTCTATTATTTACTACTTTTACAAGCACTGCTTTTGAAGTATTCTTGTTTAACTCAACTAAAGAAGCCTTTCTAGTACCTAATAGAGTTGCATTATAGTATATGGCTTTCAAACTTTCTTATATTTTTTTCTAGGCTGTAAATCAGACTACAAAACCTTACTATTTTGTTATCAATACTTTTGCTTATAGTATACTGAATACAATAGGGTTGATCCCTGATCTCCCTCCTTTTTTTTAACGGATAATGATTTAAATTATTTTTCCATCTTTCAGAATGAGTAATTATTGAAACATTACCAGTTTTTGTATTTGCTATATATTCTAGATCAAACAGAATATTACATTATGTAGTATATATATATATATATATATATATATATATATGTAAATAAATAAATATATATATGTATATGTATATATGTATAGGTATATATGTATATAAATATATATATATATATATATATATATATATATATATATATATATATATATATATATATATATATATATATATATATATATATATATATATATATATATATATATATATATATATATATATATATATATATATATATATATATATATATATATATATATATATATATATATATATATATATATATATATATATATATATATATATATATATATATATATATATATATATATATATATGTATGTATGTATATATATATGTATATATATGTATATGTATATGTATATATGTATATATATGTATATATATATATATGTATATGTATATATATATGTATATATATATATATATATATATATATATATATGTATATATATATGTGTGTGCATATATATATATGTGTGTGTGTGTGTGTGTGTGTGTATGTATGTGTGTGTGTAAATATAGAATACTCTATTTAAAAAAGGCCTTGAAAAATGATAATTAACCTTCTAAAGGTAAATAAATGTTGAATAATAACAAGATGAAGAAAAATGAAGAAAAGGTAAATATTAGCGCTCACAAAATAAATTGTTAATTTTTTGGTGTTGTAAAATATTTAAAATAACGATTGTAAATTATCTCAACATAAACTGAAAATAAAAGATAGAAGGAAATACGGAGTTTTTTAACAGAAAATTAATAAAAGTTACTATGTATATTCCCTACTTCCAGACAATAATTAGTGTAGGTATTAATGAACTCATTGCAGAAATCCTTTACACGTGTTTAAAGCAACTAATACGATTGATTTACTTCAATATTCAGGCTATGAAAAATGAATTAATTTTGGTGTAAGTTCCAAATGTGACGGTGGATAACTGAGTTTGTGAAATTGTTTGACGGTGGATAATTGAGTTAAATTGAGTTTGTAAAAAATCGCTGTTATGAAATGCAGCGTTATATGGTTGTGAATATTAGATGAGAAACATTCTGCATAACTTCAGTATTTAAATTACTGAAAATACTGCTATACTTAAAATTCTTCATATATTCGAAACGAGAATTATTATCTTAACAGTACACAGGCTGAAGCTGGTAAAACATTTACTGTAATGGTCCAATTCAAATCTAAAGATACACAAGTTCCACTGAACAACCCATAGAGATCCAAAAGTCATCAGTTTGGTATCAAAAGATTTTATGAGGATGAACTGTTCGTTATTTCCACGCTGTTAAACATTTCACTGCACATGGTTGTCTGTGGTAAATCATGAATAGAATCATAGATTCGAAAGTAACTATTAAATTATACTTATTATCCGAAATACTATTACAATTTTCCTAAAATATGTTGTCACTAATATACTTTCTTTATACTATATATTAAATAGCTGTATTTGTAACTCGAGAATAAGGATATCTACAAACTTTTTGAGTTACAGGCTTTGACTTACCTTAAATCGAGAATTAACCAGCTTTTATATGCTTATACAAAATTTCAGACCAAAAAATGTTTTTCTCAATTTTTATTTACATCGAAATAAGAATTCAACATCTTACATACAATTAAAAACATTTCGAAACTTAAAATAAATTTTCTCGGGTAGAAACATGATTCACCTCGAATTCAGAATTCAACAGCTTACATGCTGTTAACAAAAATTCAAGACCTATAATAATTTTTTAAACCAGATATTTTATTTAACTTAATCCGAGAATTATCCCTATTATACATTCCTTAAAACTCCATACACAAATTGAACTATGGAGAATATAGATATATTTTCAAATCTTTAAGAAACAAACAAAAAATGAATATTGTATTTAAGCAACTTATTTCTGTTAAAGATCTGAATTCGACATATATCACATCACCTTCCGGTCTTTTATGATTTCGTCCTGAAAATAATTACAAAGTGGGTATAATTCAAGAATAAAACTTTGAAAATTGGATGATTACATATGCTTGGAGTCATTTTTTCTATTACATAAATTCCCCTTTCACAAATGTTTGCACAATTTTATTGTGAATACAGTAAATTTATAAAAGATTATAAATGATAACGGACCTGTAGATGCAGTTTTATAAATCAGTAAGTTTCAACTAACTTTTAACACAATTTGTCCCATAGAAAAGAATCTTGAAAATATACAGATAATTATATTTTTATGTGTTCACATTTTGCCAGATTCTTCAATTTTGTATCTTATGTAAGCAGCTTTTAATAAAAACTACTTAAATATAATAATTATTTCAGATAATTTCATTAAATATCACGCTTGAATCATGCCTTGAACGTCTGACTATTGATCAGATATACATGCGGATTTACTTAATGTCAAGCTTATTCATGAATTCTTAGATATACAGCTTCTATTTTGTAAATCTGTATTGCAAGAAGCTTACATATTTTTCTATATACTAGGTATGTGTTGCTGTTGTTATATTTTCTGATACCACTTGGTCAAATCAAGCACAATTAAGCCATGAGTTACTCGTATTAAGGTAAAGGGGTAAGCCTTTTGTTTTACGAGCACCTCTAAGGTGAAAGTTGATCAAGTGGGTCCTTATAATTTAGAAGTAGAATTAAGACCCACAGGCTTGACTGGCCAACCTGAGAGGTATTGATATATTAGGGATCTGTCATATCTTGCTCAATTTTTCATAGAATTTTTCCTCTCAGATTTCGACAATCAGAGAGTTATATTTTTTATTTAATTTCATTATTACAAAAGATATCGTGATAACTACAGAGACTTTTATTAAAAACTGGATTTGAGAAAAATGCAATCAACTTTTTTTAACTATAAAATCCTATCTTTTTTTGTAAAATAACTTAAACTGGGATATATTAAATAAATCAAACATTCTATTTCTTTGTAAGAGAGGTCTTTTTTATAGCTAGTACATAATAATTTTCTCTTTAGTATTTGATAGAGAGGGGCATTTTCAGTGATCAATACACTAATGTTTAAAAAAGTTAAGATAAACTTTAATAAAATATACACGAAGTTTTGCGATGAAAAGTATATAAAATGTATCTTCTCAGACATTATATAAATATGTCTTAAACACGTATTGGACAATCTTTTGGGAAGTAAAACTTTATTGCAGTTCAGAATTCAAGAAAATACTTAAGAATTTTTTTTCCAGTTTTTATGGTGAAAGAGGTACGCTTAATGTGTTCTAGAATCTGAAGTTAAGTACTAGAAGTCTTTGATAAGAAGATATACAATTTTTAAATATAAGTTTTAAGTTGACTCAAAAAACACTGTATCATGTACAATTTTTTTCTTACTAGTTATAAGAAAAGAGTTGTATTATAACCAAAAAGAAGATTTGATTTGTCAGTTTAATGTAATGAAAGTTATTTTATTAATAAAAAATAGAATTAAGCGATACGAAAATAATTTATTGTTTTTCACAAAATTTGATAAATCAAGCGTTCTTTTTTGTTTTGAAGACAATTCTCTTTCTTTATACCTAGGACGTGATAATATTCTTTTTTGCGTGATAGAGATTGTATTTTTTGGTTATCATTGCACTAATATTTAAATAATTTTTCATCTCTTCTTAAGCATTTCCAGTTTTAATTTTAAATCCATGAACATATTCAGTATACATCTGTCATCATTAAAACAGAAAAACAACTTTTCAAGTATCTAGTTGTTCAGATTAAAATTTACTTCCTGAGAGATTCATAGTATATGTTTAAAATATCACTTACCATTTTGTCACCCTGTGTAAATATTGCTAATAAATTTTTATTGCATAACTTCATATACATGGATCTAATAAATTTGAAGAAGTTCTGAGAGTGCGCAGTTTCTTTTATACACAGTGTTCTAACTAGGTATTCATACTATGTTGCAAGCACTGAGAGACTTTTGTGGTTTCGGATCTTTTACTGTCTTAGCAGCTATAAAATCAACATACAATGACAGTAATTTGGATACATAATTTGGAAAATATAGATATTACTAGAAATTGCAATGTAAAAAAAAGAAGAAATATATCTTCAAATTGACCAATTGGCTTTACTTATTATTTACTTGATTGTTTCAATTTTTGGAGAAAAATTAGAACTCTTTCTTGTATTACACTACTTATTTAGTAGTGTTCACATTTTGCGGTGTTTGAGGGGCGCCGCGTCCTACTCTTTTTTATTTAACGCCAACTCTCCCTGCCCATATTTTTCGTTTTCAAATTTATATAAATCCTAAAATCAAATAAAAGCCGAAAAAAAGCCTTTTTACATAAAACATGCTTTTTTCATTTTAAAAAATAACCTTTCATTTAATAAAAAGTGAATTTTTTTGACAAGTTCCCCTGTCTCTTTTTGAAAACTATGTGAATGCTATTATTTAGTATTTACTGTATTTGCAATATACGAGGGGCCGCGGTAGCCTGGTTGGTAGAGCGTCAGTCTCGTAACCAAAAGGTGTAGAGTTCTGTCCTCGTCTCGGCCGAAGGCTGCCGTGTTGATAATGAAAGTTGGAGCAAGTTAAATATACCGTGACTACAAAGTCATCCATGTTCCCATAACAAATTATACCTCTGGAAGTACTGAATCAGGGGTGATTCGGTCTCTGGTTTGAATCTAAATTCTGACTTGCGGATGGATAAATGAGTGTAGGAATGAATTCGACAGCCCCCTAAAGAGGTGTGTTCGAGAAAAGTCGTACTTTCACTTTAACGGTGGTCGTTAACAACGGAAGGCTCACATTTCTGCCTTAATTCGAAAGAGCAGCGCTTATTCGGGCTTGGTATGATCAACTGGCATTAGACTCACCCACTATAGTATACGAAATAGTTATAACAATAGTTATTGACATTCATCTTTAATTTATAGCAGCTACCGGTTTCAAACCTAAATTTTCGGTTCATTTTCACAGCAAATGATGCATTCTATAAAATGTAATTTGTTCCGTTCAACAGCCATGATTCGACAGCAATTGCTTAATACCTTTGTAAACTGTGTTTATTTTTGTAACCGCTGAGCGTAGTGCCATGTGTAAATATATGTAATACAATAGTGTTTGCTGAGAGCAAGGGGATTAAATCGGTCATATATTCTGTTTTTACTTGGTTTTCTTTAAAGTGGATGGTTTTGACGACGTTGGGAGTGAAAATAGTCAAAGTCATTGTAAGTAAATTCTATATTCCTTTTAATCATAAATATTATTGGGTTGTCATTTTCTAAAAGCTGATCCAATCCATATTCATTCAATTCAATTTCATTGTGTTTAAGTATTTTGGTATCCCCTCATTCACATTATTCTTATTTAATATACATTCCACTAAGTCTTAACATCTCATATAATTCTTACCTTATCTATGTAAAACGAAAAGTAAAATGATTTAGAAAAAAGGTGCCTAAAGAATATAATAATTAAAAAAAAATAAAATTGATTAAAGTAATGAAAAATGACATTTTGAGCATTAATAGTCAATATAAAATTTGAACTAAATTCTTCTTTTGTCTTATTTTAAAAGCTCTCATTATAAAGTTGCTAAAAGTCAGAAAAATAAATTGAGAATCAGTAATTTATTCATGAAAAATATTAACATATTAAACCCATATAAAATAAATGGATCTAATATTACGCCAATACTTTTATCTATATAACCTTTTAATATCATCGTTTAGAGTTACATATCATTATATAAACCTGCTTATATATTCAGTAATGATGCTGTTCACTTTAATCTAGTGTTTGTAGCAATATATATGATATTAAGGCATTTAATTTTTCTCGTTGCTTTATCTTAGGATTCTCTTTATTCATTTTTCAAAAGTAATCAATTTCCTGAGAGCTTCTGAAAATATCCAATTTATAATTTTGAAAGAACTTGCGTCTTCAATGAAAGAATCGGAGAAGTAGAGATAAGAGGACTTTAAAATCGATTGCTTTTTATCTTTTCATTATTTGCTAAATGAAATATGATACTTGAAAACACTGAAGCCGGCATTTAAGTCTAGTTTGGGAGAAATGCGCATCGCATGCCACAAACTGAGCGTTTTTAAATTTTGTAACGTTTTCATATTTTGAGATACTAATCAATGCACTCCTTATGCCAAACATTTTGACATTTTTTTTTCACTTTAAGGATATTTTTGTCAGTATGCGATAAAGCACTTTAAATTTCTCTTGCGACATTAAACTAAGCCTTGATGATTAAAATTCTAATGAAATGAAAGACTTGAAAGGGTGACATTACGTAATTAATATCAAATTTCAAATATTTAAACACTCTTTTTATTATAGTTCAGAATTAACTTTTTTGAAAGCTTTTAATTAAGAACTTTGTTGCTGTTGCTGTTATGACAGTTTAAAAAGGACTTTTGAAGTTATCTTTAGAAAACTTTTCGTTGGGGCATTGAAAGCTTTGCAGAAAAAAATATTAAATAGAAAAGTTGAATTTGAGATTAAAACTGTTAATTACTATATTTCAGACTTTTTTCTTTATCTAACTGAATTCAAACTGATATATGTTATTTTAACCTCTTAAAGCACGATTTGTTTTCGGAAAAATTGGTAAAGTTGATAGGTTTTTTTTTCACAGAAATGATATATATAGGCATAATGTAAGTTACGTTTTGCAATTTAAGTTGTGGATGGGTGACTAGGGAGAGGAAAAAGGGATATAAAATTATAAAACAATTGTTATACAAACAAAGTGTAATCGATTTGATTACAGGTTTGTTTTGAATTTTACATGTTTCAGACACGAGGGAGTGCGTTAAGGGGTTAAATTCCTGTTTTACAATGTGAACATTTAATTAAAAGAGACTTAACTATAATATTTCTACGAAAGTTTTCTTTTATATTAACATTATTTTAGTAAATAATTATAAGTATAATATAAAAATCTCCTCGGCTGAGCAACCCCTGGGGAGCCAGAGCCTAACAATCTCTGTGACTATCTAGGCAATCTCCGTTTCCGAGACCAAGGCGCTTTGGGGTGGAAGCATATATGTTCCGGTTAACTTTTTAAATGTCCCCTGTATAAACGCTTTAGAATTTAATGAAATTAGTCTATAAATATTACCTATGAACCTTATAAATGCAAAATGCATTAAAGTTTTTCTTGACAATCCTTAGGTTTGCATTAGAGAATACCGTAGGAGGGATTGAGGGGCTTAACTGACAAACCCACACCCTTGTACAGCATGAACATAATACTTTTAAAAATTTTAATTATATTGGAAGAACAATAGATAAGTGTTCTTAAAAAATATAATAAATAAATAGTTTAACAATTTATAAGTGTTGTTACAATACATATTTTTGCTTGGGGTCATACGTGAAAGTATCGAATTACTATCTTTCCAGGTACATCAAGTTTAAATACATATATTTCAAAAGAAAAAAAATAAATTAAATATAGTACTGTCATTTATTGTAATTTTTAAATGTCAAAAACATAAAAAACTGAAAAAAACATTCATATTTCTAAAAAAAATAGAGAAAAAAATGTTTAACAGGAGGTTTTCCTGCGAAACCACTGTCCGCTAAAGGGTTAAGTAGTTAACGTCATGCGGAACTCCTAGTGTTTAGTTACCAATCAGGCTTGGTCCTCAGTTTATCTACCCACTTAAAGGTTGAAATGTTAGGTCAACTTTGCTCATCCTGAGGATTGGACTTCGGACTTTGTTGGAGGGCAAATAAGTCCATCGTGACTACTCCATCGTCACTAGACTTCTGTTATATCTTTTATGAGTGTTAATATTCTGTATATTTTTATACTAGTTCATCTGCGTCGATTGGACACAGGAGCCTGTTTAATTTGTTCTCCTTTCCGCCTTTTGTAGGGAATATGAAAAATGTTCGAGAATTCCTTGGTGGTTATACAGAAAATCTTTTGTATTTTGAAGTTAATTAGGAGAGATTTTACAACTAAATACACCTAGAGCTTTTGCTGGTGTCGATTCAACACCAAAGCAATTTAACATTAAAAATAGCTGTTGTTCAACAAAAGATAATTTTCTAAGTAGATACCATTAGAAAAACAAACTTATTACCTAAATTACTATAGCACGTTGACCTTGAATGCAGTGTTATTGGTTTTATAGAGGAAATGAATCAATTATTCTAAAATTGTGATCAATACCTCTGGGGGTGGCAGGCCAAGCCTATGGGTCTTCTGCTTGGTCACTGCTTCGAAATTACGAGAATCCACTTGAGCAAGAAATCGTACTGTCACCCTTGAGCAGCTCGTTAAAAATGAAATGTTACCCTTTACTTGGTTTACCAGGTTGCACAATACAACAACAACAACATGTGTGTCTAAGTGCCTTGTTATATCACTTACTATTATCGCTTATATTATTATTTCGTTATTAGTTTATCTGCTCATAAGAAAATTTCATTCAATTTTCGAACCTTGTACAGAGCAGACACCCTGCAACGATGGCTGGTAGAAAATGTATAAGCCCTATTAAAATTGCTAATTTGTTGAGGAAGCTTTCGGGGAATGGGTTGGATTGTTTGGGAGTACTACATTCTACTTTTTACAACACAAGGGCTAATGAGATATAGACCTACTGTTTAATGCCGATTCTGAAAGGCTACGAACATCCACGCCACATTGGGACTCGAACCCGTGAACTTCGGTTTTGCAGTCAGTATCCTAATCACTCGGCCGTCGTTCGGCTTTTTGGGAATGAATCGAATGGTGGTGAACTTTCTTATTTCAATTTAGAATAATTATGCATATAACGATAACATTATGTAAAAAATGTAACATTATGTTTAAAAAAGATGCATTTTTACAAAAATTATAATTTTGCTTTTTATACTAATATTCATGAACATTATTGTTTTAATTTTACTAGATTAAGTAATTTATTTTGTTACTGTTTTTTCATGACATAAAGGGAAGACATAAAGGGAAGTTAGATATTATTATTAAAAGTAAAATCAGTTATTATAATTATTTTATATTTTCTATATCGGGTTGTCGAAGCAACAAGTTGAAGAGTAATAGAAATCCCGGATGTTCTATTCTTAAGATATCCTACACTACCTTGCCAAACTATGGCCGAATGGTTAGTGTGCTGGAATTCGTGGGTTTGACTACCACTGTAGCATGTATGTTCGGAATTGGCTTTAAGCTGTATGTCCCGGTCTCACTAGCCGTCGTGTTGCAAAAGGGTAGACCGTAGCAATCCAAAACAGAAATATACTGTCTTACTTTGGACTTATTTTTTTCAAAGTACAGATAATTGTATTTTTATACAGAACACAACTCAAAAAGCGAAGTACAATTGCAACCTCTGCACAACTCTGAACTCAAAACTCTCTATGACTGAGCTTTTATAGTACCAGGGAAAGTTCTAGAAATCTGTCTGGGAAGATAATGAAAGTTTTACTGCTCAAAGCAGAGAAATGGCGAATATTCCTGAATACTTTTCTGGTAAACTAAAGAAAGGTCCAGAATATCCTGGAACTCGAAATAAAGAAGAACATAAATAATTCTTCTTACATAAAAATATCAGTTTCTTTTAATTAATAAAGTAGGTTAACTCTACTTCCTGTGTGTGTGTTATTTTGTGGCATCTTAAGACCCTACGTGATAATATTTATGTAAGTGAAGTAAAGCATTTACAATGTTCTTCAAATTAAGAAATATTATTATTTAAAGGTTTCATTTAGTAGTATATCTCAGAACACTTTTTAAAATGTTAAGCCTTTTTTATTTTACTAAATTTTAAAAGATATAATCTTGAGGAATAATTATCTAACGATTGTCTTTGATGATTAACTATTATGGGAATACCCTTTCGAAAAGTAGATATTACACTTTGCAATTTCATTTCTATCTAAATATTTTGTAAATCATTACAATCAGAAATTATACTTTCGTCCGGAAGTTTTTATTTTGCTGCAAGAAGAAAATAAAATATATTCTTAGTATATTAAGTAAAATAAAAACAAACTTTTAAATGGTTTTCTTAAGGCTGTAATATTATTTTATCTCAATTTTCACATTGATCCTTCATTTGCGT
>CM063505.1:52623336-52640836 GCA_032207245.1 Pardosa pseudoannulata
CAAGGGAAGGTTTTATAATGCATGACCTGATAAACACAATATGATTGATCTATAATCTGGAACGAGTTGCATCTATCTGGAAATAGTTTCATTAGAGCATACAGTTTTACTGTACAGGATTGCTATCTTTATACTAACAATATAATATATTTTATATGTATTTCTTTATCTCTATTTGAAGGCTGTTTGTCAGGTGTAATAGTCGCGCCCGTCTCCGTCGGTGGTCGGGCGAACTTTTATTCTTTTGAACAATTGGAAAACGGCAGTATTGTACCAGTAATGGTCCTTTTGACGCACGGACGATTAGAGGTGTCAAATATGCCATTTTGTCAACGCACAAACAGAGAAAAGAAACTGTGCTTTGTGTGACCGCGTCGGCTGGGCACCAAAGGGCGTTTCGGCGACTCCAAGGACAAAGGTCAAAGAGAGGGGGGGTGTCGCTCTCCCTTAAAACCGAGGTTTCCTGTTTGGAAGAGAAGAAACGGGAAGGGACTCCCGGCTGAACTTTGAGATGAGCAGGTTGCCTAGAGTGATCTCCTGTCTGGACGACTTTACATATATTTTTCTTTAAATGTTTTTTTTTGTTGTAATAAATCAACATTGTTAAGTTTAATCCTCTACGGCTGATTATTTCGCCTCCATACCTGCTCCCTATACGAGACCCATGCGAAGTCATACCCAAATTCCTTACAATCGGAAATAGAAACATCGCAAACCGCTCGGCGAGTTTACATCAGGTATGTAGAAAACCTACACTAGCGTTGTGGATTAGGACGAAAAGCCATGACAACATATTAGTACGTATTAGTACGGGTATTGACTCATGTTGAAACTAATAATAAATATGTTTTATTTAATTTAGAGAACTGCTTTTGTCGGTTGGGAAGAATAGCGTTAAAATATGGAAAACATTTTATAAATGGTATCTGTTACGAGTATTTGAATTATATCTTTTAAACACATAATTGTGATAAAAAAACTCAATTCGTAGCTTTCCAAAGCCTGTTATATTTATAATTATTATTTTTGAATTTTAATTAGTCACTATGTATCTAGTTAGTCAAGTCAGTTACCGGTCCTAAAGAAATAGGGGAGAGACATAAATATAATAAATTATTTTTTTCTCTATATGCTAAGGACCATCCTAATATGCATGTATATATTATAAATCGGTAAATTTCAATATAATTCTGCAAAATTTTCTACGAACAAGTTTTCCAGTATTAAATAAATATCATGTCACCTATTATTCATTATTATTTGAAACACGGCAGTAATATTCTTAAACACAAATTGGGATTCTCTCTCTTTATACTCCCCAAGGCAAAAGTTCAGATATATCTGTTCACCTAAGAGACCAGGAAATGGTTAATATTACAACGTAATGATTACTATGCACGAAATAGGCCTACGTTTATATCTGAAAATCTGTTTCAGTTAATTCTAGTGATAATGTTGTAAAATAGGTATTTATCGCGTATAGTTATTGCGCATCTAGGGAACGTTACGGAGTATTTCATGTAATGAGAATTGGAAGAAATTATTATGAAAGGCAATCGCAGTCATTTCCCTCTTGGCGGTAAAGTGTTGTACATGCAAGTCATTCACGCAAGCTATTATCAAAGTGTTAAAACCGTTTTAATAGTATACAGGAAATATAGAGAATTCCCGATAGCCATTTCGAAATGTTCTTGCAATGCAGACGCTTACAAATTTTCCAATAGTAAAATACTGGTGAAGTAAAAATAAATATAATTTCGTCATTTCAAGTAATATATTTTAATATACTATAAAATATTTAAAAATATGAAAATATCCTTGATTTTGATGTTTAACACTATATTTACGGATGTTGATCATATACCTAATTTTACTAAAGTAAGCCAATTTGACTCATACCAGAAAATTGAAGTTTTTTGCAAAGAAAATAGTTCCAAATTAATTTAAATAAAATGTTTATTAACAAAATATTCATGGAAAATGTTTTCTACATATAAAATCTGTTTTTGAAACACATTTTCCTCAAACATTTCTATTACATTTAGCACAATGGTTTCTACATATGTTTCTTTTGCATGATTGTTGAACTTGACAGTTCTTCTATGCGTCAGTAACATGAATTTATACCATTGGAATGGAAGTGTTCTCTACTTCTACTCTATATTTACTTTATACTATACTTTATATACTTTATACTTTATATTTACTTTATACTATATTTATTACTATATTTATTTATTTTCATATCCATTCTATGAGTAAATTTACTCACAACCGTGCAAATAGGTATACCACATTTGATAATGCGAAATGAAGGGGTCTGCGGGGAAGAGGAATGAAAGTTTATATATATTTTATTACTTAACTAAAAACCAGCGTATATTTTTGAAAAGTGATATTAAAGTTTTATATATATATATATATATATATATATATATATATATATATATATATATATATATATATATATATATAGAGAGAGAGAGAGAGAGAGAGAGAGAGAGAGAGATAAAATTTTTAATGAGTCAAATTGGGGTTATATATTCATTTTTATACTGAAACTTTAGCATATTTGTATAGGATTCGATCTACTTAACTGTGAAATAATTTGCTGTGATGAAAGCTTTACCTTCATTTCTTAAAACTGACTTATCATATTGGAATATACATCATGAAATAACATTATTTTGAGGTTAAGAGCACTATATAGACAAAGCACTGTCTTTTTTTATTATACTTTAAAGAAAGTTTTAAAGCTTTTCATCAAATATTGCCCAATTGAAAGAAATCTGTAAAAAAAATTTTATTTTACTTTAATAAAAATTTTATAACTTGTGCCATAGTGTTTTTACTTTTCATACATAGTCAAAGTAGAGACTTAACTTTAATATTGAATGTTGAATAGCTAAATATGGTTTTATTCCGTAAACCTCAAGTATATTCATAAGAGCAATGTATTTTATTTTATATGAAAAAAAATATTTCTTTTAAATTTTCAGTTTATTAAAATATTATATTAACTTTAACGTAAACATTTATAAGAATGAATGAGCTTCAAATGTAGTTAGTTTCTGTTTCATGCAAACGTTTAGTTTGTAACATATACATTTCAAAGTTTTTCTATAGATAAGTGAACTTAGATTTATTCATGTACAGTATATAGTTTATGCTACTTGTTGAATATATTACTTTTTATTTACTATATATTACTCTGTAGCTTTTATTAGACGACAAAACGAACATTTTATTTTCTGAATTTTAGAAACGAAAGCTACTATTTCACTTTACTGCAAAATTCAGTTAGTTAAAATAAGGTAGACAATTATACAATAAAACAAAGTTTTACTGATGTGTTTAAAAAACAGGTCTTTTATAAGATCTCCAGGGTAAATTCTTACGTATAATTTATTTTAAAATTAACATCGTGTTATTGAGTACATAGTGAAGTTTCAGTATGCAATGAAAAATATAATTTTAATACTATTGCTTTTTGTTATTTTGCAATAATCTGATCCATTTTTCAAAGCCTAACTACTTCACAATTTTATAATGACTGCTCAAATACATGGAAAGTGTGATTTCTTGATTTTTCCACAAATCACTCTATCAGTTATTTAAGAATGAAATCGGCAAAACTTATTTAATATTATGCATTTGATTTACGATAAAAATTTATGGTGTATTTTAATAACTTTCTAAAACCTGGATGGAAGTCTAGTCTAGTACAGATTGAAAAACAATTACTCAACATTTGGTATGAAATATTTTACAATTTATCCCACTTTTAAAAAAAACAAAAATTAAGTTTGTGAGGAAATTGTAGAAGGAATTCGTCATTTATTTATGTTTTGAATGTATCCAGTATTTCTAAGATTATTGCTGTTGATTTTAAAAGATACAAATGATATGAACATATAGTTGTTGACTAGTATTATGTTTACTCTTTAGATCAGTAACTCAGAACATAATAAACAATTAATAATTTTGAATGTACTAAGAAATGAAGTCATATCTGCTCACAGGCGTATTTATCAAAATGACATAGTTTAACTCACGTGACCTCTTCTAAAAATGACTCTACAAGCATTAATTTATCTGGAAAATCCTATGTTAATTAGGTAACAAATGACTTTATAATTCTACGTCAGTATTATCTTTAGCTGTGCATCAAGCATAATCAAAAATTTATCGTATAAAATATATTGAACAACACATGCTTAATTTTAACTCACATGACTACTTCTAAAAATGATTACTAAAAGCATTAACTTATCTGAAAAATTCTATGTAAATTAGATAACAAATGACTTTATAGTCTTCCATCTGTATTATCTTTACCCGTGTATCAAGCATATTCAAAATTTATTGTATAAAATATACTGTACAACACATGCTTAGTTTTAACTCACATGGCTACTTCTTAAATGACTCTACAATCCTTAGTCTTTCTGGAAAATCCTATGTAAATTAGGTAAAAAATAATTTTTAAATCTTACGTTAGTATTGCCATTACTTTTGGATCAAGTATAATCAAAAATGTCTGCATAATATTAAGGAAATATTGTACAGCACATGCTTACTTTTAACTCACATGACTACTTCTAAAAATGACTACTAGAAGAATTAATTTATCTTAAAAATCCTGTGTCAATTAGTAGACAAATTACTTTATAATCTTATGTCAGTATTACCTTTACTTGTGGATCAAGTATAATCAAAAATGTATTTTATTAATTTTTTGTACAACACATATATCGTACATTGTTAATTTTTATACAATATATATTCCAGTAAAAAAAATAAGAAGAATAACATATTCTATACCTTCTATATTTCTTAAAGCCTAATTCTATTTTTCTTAAAGCCTATTCAGTAAATATTAGACTCACAGAAATAGATTAGTGAATTTTAAACGTAACGCCTTGACGGTATTTCCAATTTTTCTGACTAATTACTATCCTGTTCAAACGATTAGCATAACATGGATAAATTTTCAAATCCAGATTAAACGAGGAATTTTTTCCAGGTATTCTTCGCAACGAATTTAATTACATGTGAAAAAATTACAGCGAAGAGAATAAATATGGAGTTTTATAATTAGTACCCAAGATGGAACGAAAGAAAATCTCGAACTAGAGTAAACCAGATTTCACTAGCAAGAGGCTTTCTAATATATGCAACAAGGGTATCCTAAATGAGCTAAGCCTTGCTGTAAAATCATCTGAAAGAGAAAATTAATGTTAAAAATAAATATGTTTTATCCACTTTCACTGCAACTTCTTTTCGTATTTCCAAAGAAAATTATTGCAACAAAAAGATCATTTTTCAATAACGTCAGTTTCAAGAATACTGGCTATTTTGAAAATGTCTGGTGGTTGATTTATAGCGTAATGTACCACTTACCATGACCTATTTCTAAAAATGTCTTAAACATAGTTAAAGGCGGAAACCATGGTGTTTAAAAAATATTTTTTCTTAAAATATATGCTAATTAAAATCAGTTCTTGTTAGAAAGTATGGACTTTATAAAAGGGAACAGTTTTAAAGCTGGAAAATGTGTTCGTAGAAATTTTTGCAGAATTATATTTGAATTTACAATATATACATGCATATTAGGGTGGTCCTTAGGATATAGACTAAAAAAATAATTTAATACTGTTATGTCTATTTTAGGGACTAGTAACTGACTTGACTAAACTAGATACTTATTAATTGTATTTAAACCTGACAATATATATATATATATATATATATATATATATATATATAGTTAATATTACAAGCAGAATGTAAAACATTTCCTGTTTCCGAAAATTCAATTCATCCACTTTTATTAGTTATGCTTAGACTTCTTACCAGTGTAATAGGTAAATAAGAATGCAGAAGACATATCTGAATTTTTAATTTCACATAACTTGTAACCTTATTCGCCATTTGTTTTTAAATTACATAAAATATTTAAATTTGTTTAAAAAATAAAAATATATTATATTCAACTTTATTTTAAGCTTAAAAAAATCGTATAATTTTTTATAACTCAAACAAATTTTCTAATGGAATTAGGACTATATGTTATTTTTCTCCATTATCTTCCACGAGAAAAATAATTAATATGTTTTATCTTCATTTTATAAACAATTTCTGATAACTTAAGCTATTTTAAACGTATATTTTAACATTAAACTAATATTTTAACATTATTGTTTAACTTAAACAATTTTGATAAATAATAATGTTGATTAAGTTTACCAAGAACTTGATCAACATTAATGCACGATTCTTAATATAATCGAACATTACTGTTCTCGGTGTTTTTTCCGAAACCCTCACAAAAGAGGAATCACCTGCATATGTGACAGATAAACAGTAGAAAAACTGAATAGTTTACATGTAAAACTATTCTTTACAATCTCTTTTTTTCGTATTCTTTGTATAGTTTACTAACCTCACCTGCAAATGGATTAGGAAAAATTCTGGTGCAGTTCTATTGATAATAGTCCGGAATTCTCGAAATAAAAAGAAATATTAAGGAATATGAAACTCCTGCAGATTTGAATTAAACACTTTAGAATATCCACCGACAGAAAAATGTAATGATGATGTTATATTGTATAGGAAAAATAATACATTTAAAAGACAATTATGTATTGGCACTGGTTATTTCACAACTATAAAATATTTAAAGGATGTTTTTCTGAAATTAAATACTACCTAATACAATATATCTACTTTTATGCCAATTTCTCATTAGCGTAATATTAATTTTATAAAGCTGATTATAATATCCTTTAAACGTTAAGAAAGTATTAAACCCGAACATGTGCTAAAAGTTGTTTCATCAAATTATGATTAAGATACATATCTATTAGATTTCTTCTAAAATTTTTAATGCAGTCATTGATAAATTTAGACTTACACCACTGCTTGTGCACAGAGAGTATAAATATCAGTATATTGTCACGTAGGAGTTTAAGGTGCAACACAACAACACAGGCAGGAAGTAGAGTTAACCTACTTTTTAACTCAACCCGAAGATCGAACTATAATTGCAAGCTCTGCACAACTCTGAACCCCAAACTCTCTGCGACTGAGGTTTTATAGTACCAGGGAAAGCTCCACATATCTGTCTGGGAAGATGATGAAAGTTTTACAGCGCAACACAGAGAAATGGCGAATATTCCACAATACTTTTCTGGTAAAATTAAGAAAGGTCCAAAACTTCCTGGAACAAGAAATAATCTAGAACATAAATAAGTGAATTTTTACACGGGTTTTAAATTTCATCGTTGCTACCGGAGTTCGAACCAACGAGACGAGTGTGATGACCATTTGGCTATGGATACTTTGATGCTTCTTTTCAATGAGGGAATATGTTTTATTTTGGTCATTATTAAAACTCCAAACATTATAGATGTACTGATGTTTTACCAGCAAAGTCGATTAGTATACTAAGCATCAATGGTTGAACTCTCAATGAAGATGTTTCTTTATAAATAGCTCCTGTTTACCCCTCACGAGAAGATTTTCATCTATTGTTGGTTAATTGGTGGGAATGAGGTACTTCGATGAAATAGTTTTGTTGTTATTACAGCAAAAAATCATCTCCCCACAACAAAACAAAATAGCCCACTGGGTAAATTAAACTCATATCGGCTACTATCATCAATGATGTGGGCTATGTTGGCAAAGACACAAGAAGTTCAAGTAAACAGTGAACATTCGGCAATACATACCACGTAGGGATGTAGTTAAATGATTTTATTAGAGGGTTAACTCCCTTCAGCTGATTTTAAAAAATTAAAAGGGCAATCATTACATATTTAATATTTCTTAAGACGCAATACTTTGAGAGATGTTACAAATCGAGCCACTGATGCCAAGTGTTTTTGCATGTGTACCATAGGGTAATTAGTTAGAACAACGCCATTTTGAGTAGATATTTGTTGGCTATCAATGAAAATATGAGCAAAAATGATATTGAAAACTGAAGCTGACAATTACATTGTTTCTTTGATTAATTAATTGTTTTATGCTGTACATATAAAGTGGAAAAAATACCATAAAACTTATCTACCACTTTTTATTTACAAGATAGTTACATCAGCGACAGCAAAACAACCTAGTTACTTCTAATTGCCGCTCTGCTAGCAGTTGGTGCTGGGTATTTATACCTGTCGGAAAGATCCCTGGCGTCTTCTTCACTCTGGAAATTTGCATTTCCCCTATGATGAAATCTGCATATCACAGAGCAGAAGATGCGACCATGGTGAAAGTGGTTTGCATTGAAGAGTGACGCCAAACATAAATCTATGAATTTTGTGTTGTGCGTTAAAAGAAGAAAGGAAATAAGAGGCTGGTCTGCCAATTATTTTTAAAAAATTGATAGAACTTCAGTTATACCCAAGAATTCCACATGGCTCTCAATAAGAAGATAAACTAAAATAATAGTCAAACTTAAACTAATTTTTAAACCTGAGCTTAAATTTATATTGGTTTAATAAAAGTTTACCAGATTAGTCAGGTCACCTGGCCTAAAATACAGAACTTCTGATGACAGAAATTTTAAAAGTTTAAAGACTTTGAATCGAAAATATAAACAGAAAGTTTTTTAACCCTTAATTTGACAAGATGTTTTTTCAAATATTTTTTAATTTTATGTTATTTTCCCATGTCTGTATAGACATTAGGATCTCTGTAAAAAAAATATCATTTTCTATTTTGAGATAATTAATGTCCGCTGTGGCGAACAGTGACAATTATGTTATATAGTAGTTATAAATATACATGTCCGGTGTAGCCTCCAGACTTAGCCAAATTAAGGGTTAAGTTTGCTGTCAACACAAAAGTCGCTTTATGTTTTTTTTTAAATTAATTAATTGTTGTATGCTCTACATAACTGTAAACATTTTATGTTGTGTGTTAAAATAAAAAAGAAAACAATTGGCTAAAACTGATCTGCCAATTATTTTTAAAAAGTGATAGAATTTCGAATATACCCAAGAATTCCATATCACTCTCAATAAGAAGATAAACTAAAATAGTAGGAAAACGTGAACTAATTTTTAAAGCTAAGTTTAAATTTACACTGGTTTAAAGAAAGGGTGAGAGTAGTCAGGTCACCTGGCTCAAAATACAGAAATTGTGATCACAGAAATTTTAGAAGCTTAAATACTTTGAGTCCCAAATATAAACAGAGGGTTTCAAAGGTTTTTTGTGCTTTCTGTAAACACAAAAGTCGCTTTCAAGGCATCATAATAGTATGGCACAATTTCATTAATTACGACCTCAATAAAAAAAATATTTTCTTGCGCTAACGTAGAATTAAAACTAGTTTATAAACGACATTTTTCCTTTACTTATTATTGGATTTGGGCTGCTCACTGAGCGAACTCGAAAATAAATCTCTTCAGATGAATTACTACTGTCTTTTGATAATGAAATGGGACCATTCGCCTCTCCCCTCTCAAACAAATCGATATCCGAAAAAGTCCGGTTACAGGACTATTTTTTTATTTTTTTTCTCCTCTTAGACGTCAGGAATTGCAGAAGACTTTTTTAAAGTTAATTCTCAATTCTATTTTTGTTTGGAAACAGAGAAAAAGTTTCCTGATTAGCTTTTCAACCGTAAGAATGTCGGGTTGTTTTGGAAGTGGGTCACGTTTTGAAAAAAAAAAAAACTCTTCTAACTTTAAAAAAGTTTATTTAACGTTTCAACGGAATCAGAAAGTAATGCAATAATCAGATATATTCATTTTTACATAGGAAGTAAGTTTAAAAGTGGGACAATAATTTTACACTATTCCTTTTATAAGTATGCATTTTAAATATATATGGGATACTAATTAATCATAAGTATTTATAATTAGAAATCTTTATTATTAAATATTTAAGATATTTGTAATTATAAATATTATAGTATAAATATTTAAACGCAAACCTTTAACAGTAGGTGTATTTTTACATAGTAAGTTTAAAGATGGAACAATATTTCTACACTATTCCTTTTATAAGTATGCGTTTTAATAATGTATATGTGGTACTAATTAATCATAAGTATTTTTAATTAGAAATGTTTATTGTTAAATATTTTAAATATTTATAATTATAAATATTATAGTATAAATATTTAAACGCAAATCTTTTACAGTAGGTGTCTACAATTATATTATCAAACTCATTCACACACACAGGCACATATTTTTTCAATTCATCTGGTAACAAAGACGGATATGCAGGGTGTTTCATATTGAATGGGACAAAAAGAAAACATGATTGTGAACGTTATAATTAATATATTTAAAAAATTTAAATTTACCTCAAAACTACATTTATTCAAGTTTCTACATGTGTTCAGTATGTGCTCTTCCTGTGACACGATAAATGTCTACACGGTAATCAAGTTCCTGCCACACTCGTGATAGCATATACCCTGGGATGGAGTTCAACACTGCAGTTATCCGCTGCTTCAGTTCCTCTAAGTCAGCACAAACACCTTGTCTTTAACGAAACCCCTTTAACGAAAAATCACAGGATGTTAGATCTGGTGATCTCAACGGCCAATGAAGACATGTCAAATTCTGTGGCCCAACACGGCGATGGCTTAGACGTCCGTTCAGGAACTCACGTACTTCTTTATTCCAATGTGGAGGAGCACCATTTTGCTGCAAAATGAAATTGGGAACAGATTCCTCCAGCTGGGGAATCAACCACTCAGAGAGCAGGTCTTGGTAAATGTCCCCATTAATCGATTTTTCAGCAAGGAAAAATGGACCAGAGAAAATGTCTTTGCCCAACAGTTACCGAGGAGGTTTTGGCATATTCGAAAACGCACTACGCTTTGTCCTTCATGGACGACATTTTGTTTAACAGCGCCTCTAGCGGCAAGTTCGTCATTCGATAATTTTTCCCTGTTGCCAAATAAAACTTGTATAATTGTAGTTGCAGAATAAATTTGTTTCGGCTGAATAAATTCAACACGGCAGTCACACCACGCTATTCTTTTTGTCCCATTCAATATGAAACACCCTGTATTTCTTCCAATCGTGATTGCAAAGCGTTTACACCCTTTGAGCACGTATACATCAATGAATTCTATAAACGCACCTGTTGAGTGCAGGCACCAAACAGACGACCCTCCCCGATTCTTGGGATGTCACCTCCAGAGATCTGAACTTTTAGCATTTATTGCAATATTATGTTAATAAAGATTTTTATTTTTAAATTTTCTCAACATTTCCTGTTTTTCTTCCTAAATATTTTAATTTCTGACTCCACATTTCTACATAAAATTACATTTTTTCTTTGTATGTTACTTAGCATTAATGTTTTGTCCATGCATTTAGCCGTTTGAGTCCCAAAGGGTTTGAAAAAACTGGAGAATCCGGAATAGTACAATTGCACTTTATCTACATTCATATTAAAATACCCAAGCGGCGCTTTAGCGCTTCCTTTACTTTATATTGATAAATTCCAAGCGACGCAATAACACTTCTTGTATTTTAGGTTCTAAACGTCTATACTTTAATATTGCACTATTATTATAGTATTGTTCCCATTGTAAAATGTATTATTTACAAAAAAAAGAGGAACTGTGGGATGTACTTGAGTTAGCAAATCTAAGCACGCGAGACTTCGATAGTCGATGGCGTACCGTCAGTGGCCCACAACACTCAGAATATGCTGGGATTCTCGATAGAAAAAAATGAGCACCATGATCGAGCTGCTTGGGACTCAAATGATTAAGGGGCACCCTGTGTATCACTATTCTGAAAATGGTGATTAAAAAATAAGTTTTCGGGGAACATTACAGGGTTAAACGATGTACAGACAAAGAGTTTCTAAAACGGAATTTACACTTAAAGTAGGGATAAAGTTTTCTTATTAAGTAATTGTGAAAGATTTTGAAAAACATTAATAAGTAGCTTATACATTTCTTTATAAATTGTTTTATTAATGGAGCATTTCTCGTGCAAGTAGATTTGTGTGAAGTTTCATTCAACTACATATGAGAAAATGTCGATAAAGTCTGATATCACCACTAAAATTTCATTATTACCTGATTTTAAATGGTATAAAAATTGTACAAAGGAAAATTCAGACTTCGTAGGGCGATTCGAACTGAAGACCTATCGCACTGTATCCTATGCACTACTTATTTGCCAGAGAACCTTCGACGGGAAGGTTTTAAAAGACAAAATTCTTATTTATATGTCTAAGAAGTGCAAGGTCAACAATATATATTAATTGAACACTCATACTAAATAAATAAATGAAACATCAACAATTTTTGACTTTAAAGCATCTTACAAATCCATACCATACCACTTTACCTGTTTATTTATCTCCTTACATCTATCTCCCTTCTTTTCTGATACCCGTACCTGTCCTCTTCTTTCAGGTATACTCTTTTGATACGGAAAGTTCTTAAAACGTCGTCCCATTTTCCGATATAAACCACATTCTAACATTTCATTAATATTCCAGATATCCTCAACCTGATTCCATAGAATTTTCGAGACGACCTCGTTTCCGTACAAACATTTATGGGTCCCTCCCAGCAAGACGAGGCAAAAATTATTCATAACCGTCTGAATGATTCCATACTATCGAAATTGGATGCCAGGTGGCCGTACAATACACTCATTCAGAGATTTCACAGTTGCGGGATATCGCACTCATATATCGCACTTATGAATATCGGATTCCAGAATAACTCTCGTCGCAGTACAGCGTGAAGCAGTCGCATGGACGAATAATCATCGATCAAAAATTCTAATTCATTTGCAAGGAAATTCCTTTCTTTGCGAAGAATCCGAGAATTTAATATAAACTGAAAAGGGAACTAGTTTCCATAACAATTTGAAGAATTTTAATTATTTTCATTGGATATGGAAGTTTGTGAAATTAAGAATTTATATTTCTCCATTTGATTTTCGTTTTGTTAATTTAAGTGATGTTGCTTATTCCCTGTGTAATATCCGAGGTACATGATTTACCAGTTTAATTCAAATCACGTCGTACAGTATACTAATAATTTTATGTGGCAGTTGTTGAGTAGCAGCTTTGTCTGAATTTAATTAGTATTCATTTCAGCTTAGCAAAGTAACACGTGAAAATACTTGTAAAAATTCTATAGTTAAAATTGCTGCTTTGTACTTTCTCGTTTTACAAACTTTGAGATATGTACATATTAATCTACAACAGCTTCCCTAATTATATTAGTGTTTTAAACTCTATATAATTTTAGTTTTTTTTTCTGTATTTCCTTAAGCACGTTTTATTAGAGATCCTGTTGATTACTGTTGAATTAACAGATAACTGTTGAACTGTAGACTCTTCAACAGTCCGAAATAATTAAGCAGGCTGCTACAGTAGAAAGATAAACGTATTTATACATTTTTGTAAAATTTTGACTGTATATTAAGCTATTAAATACGAGAAAGTTTAAGAAGTAAAATTTTAATTTGCATATCGTAACAGATATGGCAATATATGTGCCATCACGTGTAAACAGGATGACTCAAAATTTTGAAAACATAATTTTTGAAAAGTCTGTATTGCCACCAAGGGTTACAATGGGTTGTTGGATTAAGAGATTACTGCTGAACTGTAGACTTTTCAACAGTCCGAATAACCTGGATATAATTAAGCAGGCTACTATAGTATAAAGATAAACGTATTTAAACATTTTTGTAAAATTTTGACTGAATATTAAACAATTAAATACAAGAAAGATTCAGAAGTAAAATTTTAATTTGCATATCTTAACAAATATGGCAATATATGTGACCGCACGTGTAAACAGGATGACTGAAAATTTAGAAAACAGCATTTTTGAAAAGTCTCTATTGCCACCATGGTTTGTCACAACCAATAACCAGTTTAAAGTCTTTGAATCTCAATCACATCGGTAATATTAAAAATGTTCTCACCATTCTTTCTAAGAAATTTTATCCTTGATTAAATATTTTGTATTTCAATTTACGTGGCTAAATGGCAGAAATTATTTATGTGATCATTTATATTTAATAGTAATATGATATCTTAGAATAAAAACATGACTCAAGAAAATACTTACTTTTCTTTTATGAGTTTATGTGAGAGAGTCGAAAAGAGGATATCCTAGGGTTTTATACAACATTGCTCTACAAAGATATCTGTTACTATGTGAAGTGGTATTTTTCTTATATAGTTCAAATCGGCATTATTAAAATGAGAGCGACAGAGCGTCTAGGCCAGCCACACGTATAAGTGAAGTACTCGCATGAAAATACAAAATTGAAAAGCCGAACGATGGCCGAATGGTTAGGGTGCTGGCTTTCGGTACCCGTGTTCGTGGGTTCGAATCCCACTGTGGCATAGATGTTCGCAGCCGTTCGGAATCGGCTTTAAGCAGTAGGTCCCGGTCTCATTACCCCTCGTGTTGCAAAAAGTAGACCGTAGCTCTCCAAAACAATGAAACAAAATTGTAAAAAAAAACTAATTCCTCCTGCTGAATTTTGTTTATTTTGAATATAAATAAAGGTGTAAATAGGAATTAAAAATGCTATTTAGGCCATTATGCCAATGGGACCACACTCGGTCGAAGATATGCCAAACATGGCGTCTTGGTGTAAAAAAGAAATGGTGCAAAAATTGGTGCAGAAGAAATTAAGCTCCACACTCCTTCTTCCTTGCTCTCTCTCCGAGGGGGCCTGCAGATCTCTGAAAAAGTTCGTTGGACAGCGTTGCCTTGGCCGAAGATGGCTACTCAGCGGTTAGCAACCCCTCTTGACCAATGGGGTCGAAGGAGGGTCACTCACTTCGCTTTCGCCTCTAGGTCAGTTTCGCTCTGGTGTTGTTGAACTGTAACTCTTTGTTTCTCTTTGGCACTGAATATAGGGAATAATAACATACAAAGATATAAATACGGAGAACTAAATTTATTGAGATCAATCAAAGCTAATTATAAAATTATAAGGTATTTTTAATTTTAAATAATGCAGAGGGTACAAAATTTCACTTTTTAAATAAACTTAACTACCAAAGGTCTGAATTTTTAAATTGAAAAAATAATCTTCAATAAAAATTAACATAAAAGACATGAAAATAACTACTTAAAGTTGGATTTTCCATACGATTATTTTTGAATATCTTTCCAAATTAGAATCTAATAATACCCGTAACGAATTATAGAGTTACAAAATACGTGCAGTTAAAAAAATATTTTTAGCTGTCTTTCACAAATGTAACATTCACACAGGTCTAAAAATATCGTACTTATAAAAATGAAAGGGGGTAACAATGGTTATTATATGATCTAGAGGCGTTTCATAGGCT
Organism: Pardosa pseudoannulata; assembly: GCA_032207245.1. NCBI lineage: Eukaryota > Metazoa > Arthropoda > Arachnida > Araneae > Lycosidae > Pardosa > Pardosa pseudoannulata. The sequence goes on from CM063505.1 coordinate 52,638,655, forward strand.
TTACACAATAAAAAAAAAATAAGAAATTTTTAAAACAGATTAAGGGGACAATGGGTTTACAGTTTGGCAAAATTGAGCTGTAAATTTAATATTTCTATCTAATAGAATTGATAAATATAACTCAGAAGCAAAATTGGTATTTTAGTAATCTATCCCTTTATAGTATGAGTAAAATTACTACCCAAACATATATTTCAAATATTACTTATTATTACCATATCTTATATATTATTGTACTGCCGGCAAACTGCATTTGGACTGCATACTAAAATGATTATCACCAGCAATTATACTATAGGTCGATCATTAAAAATGAAGCAAATTATCTCTGTAACTATGTACATAATTAATAAAATCCTACTAAGGTGTGAGCAGAAAGATGACCGAAGACTTACGGCGCTGATCTTCGGTACTGGAGTTCATGGATTCGAATATTCATGGTTTCTATCGATAGTACCTTCTAGGCATATCTCCGTACAGAATTAGATTGCCAATGAATCCCTAGAAATTAAAAATATAGCATTTATTCTATTCATGATGAGTAAAAAAGGGAATTTTTATCGGATCACATGTGTTTTCCGGTATGTCTCTGTTTAAATACTTAGTGTGCTTTAATTTTTAAAGGTAATGCTTAATTTTAATTACAATTACGATCCAAGTTTTATGTAATAGAATTTATTGGTAATTTTGAATTTTCAATATGTATTTTTTGCCATTTGCCATTTAATTCTATATGTACGTGTAAAGTTCTTTATTTAAAGTATGAAATAAAAGGCTATATGGATATCACTTACTATTAGAATACAACAATTTCCTCCTCATTAACAGGAAAAAAATCTTGAGTGTAATAAAGGATATAGGAAAAAAATAACCATGTGTAGGGATTTCAATTAGTAAGATACTACCAAAATGAAAAATACTACTGATTGTATAGATTCGTTTCCTGATATAATTATAACATTGTTTTTACTCTTCGTAGTTTAAGTCTAACTTTATAACTAACTAGATTATAACCTGTGTTCACTATTCTAATTCTGCATTTTAAAACAAAAATATCTTTTATATATTTTTAAATACCAGGAGTTATAATATCAATTAATATGATTTATTACAGTTATTAATTAAAACATAAATTCTATGAAAAAAGTAAGAACGCTTGAAGTCAAGTCATAATTAACTTACCTAAATTTTTTAGGAAAACTATAATGGTTTCATATTTTTATTTCATATGAATATACAAATATAAGTTAGAAAATTAAAATCAAAATTAACAACATTAGAAAATTAAAATTAACACGTCAGAAAATAATGTTAATTAATATGATTTATTACAATTAATAATTAAAAAACAAATTATAGGAAAAAGTAAGAACTCAAGAAGTCAACTCAAAATAAACTAATCTAAAATTTTTATGTTAACTATAATGGTTTCATATTTTCATTTCATATGTAAATACACATACAAGTAAAAAAAATTACTTACATGTGTATTAAAATATTTTTATATTTTAAACGTAAAAACAAAATACTTTATATAAAATACTATAAATATTCCATTAATATTGATATATTGAAATATAATATTTTAAATTTTATAGGGATTTACTTTTCATAGAAGTTCTACAGCCTTATTTTATTATACTAAGTTTTAAAAGTTCTTCGGATGCACTCTAAAACGCTAAATCATTCTTTACAGTACTTCGTCGTACGTCATGAATTTCTTAACGTGATTTCATATCATACGCGGTAAAGTTTTGCCAAGCTGCATGAATTTCTAAAGACTTGAAAAAGTACATATTTGTTTCAAGATTTAAAAGTTTTATACATTGGCTAACGGATAAGCGGGATACATGGAAGGAAAATATTTTCAATTTTTTTCCACTAGGAATTTTAGTATCTATAGTGATTTTCAGGGTATTATATTTAAATAAAATATAAACAGAGGAAGTTCGAATAACATGAAAAACTCAAATTATTTTTTTAGATTTTTGCTGTTATATAAATTTGTCTACTAGAAACGTATCAGAGGTGACTCCTAGAGCCCTGCTTCATGTGTGGCTCTAGGGGTTTGAGTGTGAATCATTTTCTATCCTTTAAAACATTTTTCAGATAGGAGTCTGAAGATTAATAAAAAATATTTCAATGTGCACTATTAAAGTAAACTGATATTATGATTATAACA
>CM063505.1:52645836-52648336 GCA_032207245.1 Pardosa pseudoannulata
TAAATGCACAATTTTAATTTAAATTTTAAAGAAAATTAATTATTAATTCATTTTTTATAAGATACCACTAATAAAATTATAAGTTTAACTTATTCCCTAAACCAGTAATTAGTCAAATTTTATTCCTATGTCATCAAACAAGACGGAAATAAACAAATGTTTATATATATATATATATATATATAATATATATATATATGTATATATATAACATTCAAATTATTTTTCAGATTTTAGCTGTTATCTAAATGTGTCTACTAGAAACGTATCAGAGGTGACTCCTAAACACTTGCCTCGTCTCTGGCTCTAGGGGTTTGAGTGTGAATCATTTTCTATCCTTTTAAAATATTTTTCAGGTATGAGTCTGAAGATTTGTAATAAAATATTTTCAATGCGCACTATTGATGTAAACTGATATTATGATTATAACTGATATTATGATTATAATATTATAAGTATCAATCATTGATTCTGTACAAATATTTTATTTTATTTTCGCACAGTGATAATGTTTTTTTCCACTATGGCTTAGAGAGTAATATTGAACACTTGGTTACCATTTATATCAAGTATTTTATGATATCCACGCTGTATTTATCGAATAAAATTATAACTTTAGTTTTAAGTAACATATTTAGTTAATACAATTATTTTTTAAGCATAAATGGGAAACAATCTCAGTAATGGAGAGACAATGAAAAAAAATGTAAAAAATTAAAATTGTAATGAAACAAAACCAGGTTTATATTTTAAAGCTTATATTTATACTATTGAAATCCGATTATATAAGAGGATTATATTTTGTGTAAACTTTTAAGAACAGAGAAATAAATTATTGTATAAATTTAATATGCGATAAAAATAATTATTCTAAAATATACATATTGTTCCATATTGCTCCTTCTAATCCATATAATTCCCAATAAATAAATGCACATTTTTAATGAAACTTTTAATGAAAATTAATAATTAATTCCATTTTTTCCTTCAAATTAATTTATAAGATATCACTAATAAGATTATAAGTTTAACTTATTCCCTAAAACCCTAATTAGTCAAATTTTATTCCTATTACCTCAATCAAGACGGAAATAAACAAATGTTTATATATATAATATATATATATATATATTATATATATATATATAATATATATATTTATATATATATATATATATATATATAACATTCAAGTTATTTTTTAGATTTTAGCTGTTATGTAAAGGTGTCTACTAGAAACGTATCAGAGGTGACTCCTAGAGACTTGCCTCGTCTCTGGCTCTAGGGGTTTGAGTGTGAATCATTTTCTATCCTTTAAAACATTTTTCAGATATGAGTCTGAAGATTTATAAAAAAATATTTCAGTGCGCACTATTGAAGTAAACTGATATTATGATTATAACAAAGTATGAATCATTGATTCTGTACAAATCTTTTATTTTATTTTCGCTCACTGATAATGTTTCTTCCACTATGGCTTAGAGAGTAATATGGTACAATAGTTTACCATTTATATCAAGTATTTTATGATACCCACGATGTTTTTTTTAAATAAGATTTATAACTTTAGTTTTATATAACACATTTAGTTTACCCGATTAATTTTGTTAGCATAAATGTGAAACAATCACAGTAATGGAGAGAAAATGAAAAAATGTAAAAAATAAACTGTAATGAAACAAAAACCATGTTTATATTTTAAAGACTATATTTATACTATTGAAACCAAATTATATTAGAGGATTATATTTCGTGTAAATGTTTAGGAACAGATAAATAAATAATTGTATAAATTTAATACGCGATAAAAATAGTTATTCTAGAATATACATATTGTTCCATATTGCTCCTTCTAATCCATATTCTTCTCAATAAATAAATGCACAATTTTAATTTAAATTTTAAAGAAAATTAATTATTGATTCAATCTTTTTCTTCGAATAAAGATATAAGATATCACTAATAAGATTATAAGTTTAACTTATTTCCTAAAGCCATAATTAGTCAAATTTTCATTACTATTACCTCAAACAAGATGGAAATAAACAAATGTTTATATATATATATATATATATATATATATATATATATATATATATATATATATATATATATTATATATATATATATATATATACGTATATATAAATATATATAACATTCAAATTATTTTTTTAGTCTTTTTCTGTTATGTAAAGGTGTCTACTAGAAACGTATCAGAGGTGACTCCTAGAGACTTGACTCGTCTCTGGCTCTAGGGGTTTGAGTGTGAATCATTTTCTATCCTTTAAAACATTTTTCAAATATGAGTCTGAAGATTTATAAAAAAATATGCACTATTGATGTAAACTGATATTATGATTATAACTGATATTATGATTATAATATTATAATTATAAGTATCAATCACTGATTCTGTACAAATATTTTATTTTATTTTCGCACAGTGATAAAGTTTTTTTCCACTTTGGCTTAGAGAGTAATATGGAACATTGGCTTA
>CM063505.1:52655836-52660836 GCA_032207245.1 Pardosa pseudoannulata
ATTTGCATAAGCTTGAAAAATTAGATTTACTGATACATAAACGTCCAAATAAAACTTCTTTGAATGAGATCATGAATTTTGAAATATAAGTCCTATTAAGATATTTAATAAACTATACAAGTGATAGAGACATTTCCAAAATTTGACATCTAAATGAGTTTAAATTTAAAATGGATTAAGTTCACAAAGGGATGATGTATGAAAGTTCTGTAGAAGTATAAAATGATTAATTTTTACCGTAATTTTTAACAAAATTACAAAAAACAAAAAATATTTTTAACTTTATAAATACAGGATGACTTCATAAAATGACTGGTATCAAGATTGTATTACATAAATTTTTAATATTTTGCTGGTTCCTGCTAATATTATAACTACTATTTCTAAGGCACTAGAACTCATAACAGGCCAAGTCCATCCCACTCAGTCTACGCCATCTGGGTTTAAGAAGAGCCCCTTTAGTCCCTCTCATTTACGATTACGTGACGTAAGTCACCTTACGTACGTGCTGTTGAAAGCGTCATTTAGGTCATTATAAAAACTGGATGAATTCGTGAAATGACTGGTATCCAGATTGTATGACATAAATGTTTCGCTGGTTCCTGCTAATATTATAACTACTATTTCTAAGTCACTAGAACTCTTTACAGGCCATGTCCATCCCGCTCAGTCTGCGCCATCTGGTCCTAAGAGAAGCCTCTTTAGTCCCTCTCATTTACGATTACGTAACGTACGTCACATTACTTACGCACCGTTGAAAGCGTCATTTAGGTCGCTTTCAACAGAGTCAATCCACCTAATTGGTAGTTTTCTACGCTTTCTTGTTTCCATGAGTTTAGTAAATTTAAAAATAGATTTCCTAGCTAAATTGCCATACCACATATTTAATTAATATGAACGATATCTGTAGTCATTTTTCTAATACTATTTCTAATGAAAATTTTTCCTATCCCTTCATTACATATTTCACTTGCGGGGTATATATATTTTAACCTACATTTTGAGCCTTTTTTTTGCATATTACCACTTGCAGGTGCAACTCTAACTGTTTTCTCACAATTGCAGCCTGTCTTTTCAAACAGAGCCGACCTCGATCTGGGATTAAGTTTCGGACTGCGCGTCCAATTGTGGCCACCTGCATCCGCAGCCCTTAAACCTTTCGACCATAATTTGAGCCCATCGGCTCATATTCTGACAGTTTCTGTAGCCATAAGTTTCGGTTTGAAGTGACAGCCGCTCCTTTAAAAGGTGCAGCGTTGTGGTTTGTTGCCAAGCTCCGCTCCGCATCGTTTTTGGCGAATTTTAACCGCTTTGGTTGCACGTCACTGCGATTGGGTTTTTGTTCTCCGCGCTCCTTGTCTCGACGTTTCATCGGTCAGAGCCGCAAGAACCCTACTCTCCTAGAGAGCGTGGTGTTTTCTTGGCATCTGGCAACCCTTTTGCTGGCAGTGTTTCGGCGCTTTTGGCGTGAGTGCAGCCTAGAAGCTTTTTGTAATTTTGCGAGACAGAGAGAGATTTTTTTAAGAACTTTGCGGACGTTTTTGGTCCGGACACCTTTTTCATTGGAACCCACCTTCTGGTCCCAACACTGCGACGTTCATGTAGATATCTTTTCCATCTGCACATTAAATTATGCTCACATTAAAAAACGAACGCACCAAAATAAACCTTCAGTAACCACTGTAGGATCAGGTCTGAAGTGGACTATAATATTTGAAATTTAGAATAATAAAAAATAAATGGCTGGAACCCAAGTCAGAGTCTGTTTTGTCTACCTTCACTCAACTTCACTTGACTCACTTTACTCCTGGTCCTGACATTCTTTTACTGCTCCCTTCCTATGATCCACCTCTTCAGTATAATATTAACATAACTCTTTCATCCCATTGTTTTAAGTCCTTTATAAATGCGTACTTAGGTATGAATAATACTAAGGTTTTTCATGTTCAGCTAAAGCATAGTTCATATTTATTCTCCAGTTGAGATATACGAAAATTGGAATTAATAAGATGCATTTGTCTTATTTAAATTATAAATACATTGCTTTAGTCATAACTATTTTTGTTATTAACATATAGGCAGGAAAATTATATATTACAACACAAATCATTTTCTCGAAAGAGTAGTGAAGAAACAGAATAAATCAACAAGTGTGTAAATATCTCTAATGAGAAAATATAATTAATGTTTTAAAATATTTTGATTAACAAAGCAGGAAAGAAAATACCTTTTTAATTTGTTGAAAACTGCTAATGTGCGACTATTCAGTTGCAGCTTGATTTAATTATGTATTCCAATATCAATAACTAATGCGATTATACACTGAAATGAGAAGATTAAACTTAATACATTATGCAGTTGGAAAATTCTAAATAGACTGCAAACAGTATATATAGTATTATTACATACATCACTATTAACATCTATTTTGCACTGCTATTCTCAATTAAAATTTCCTATTGAATATATTAAGCTATTAAAATTCTATTCAAAACAATATTTATGAGAAATTAATTCCCTTTTTACATGGATATTATGCAGAATTAAAGTAACCTTAATAAATATTTTATGTCATTTTTCAAAATATTCATTAGTAAATTAATAATTATTAAAATATACATTTGGATAAAATAATAAAAATGCATACAGTCGAATTTAGATTTAATAATAACAACCAAGGATTTTTTGAAAGAGGAAAAAATAAATAATCAGTTTGTAATTATCACATTATTTATCTTACGCATTTCATAACTTAATTATAAGCATGTATACGTTTACTTATTCGTATGTTAGAAAATATAAAAAAGGAAAACACCTCTATATTTAAACAAAAAAAAACACAATAAACATATGTTACAGAACAAAAGTCGACTATTATTAAAGGACAAATTTTAGAATCTACTTAATTTCAGTTTTAATCTTTTCTAAGTTTAAAGTCATTTTAAAGCTGAATTCGTCAGCATTTTAGAGAAATGGTGACCGAATAAGTAGAGCGGTGCTCTTCGATTTCAAAGTTCGATTAAAAGCAAGGTTTTTAATAATCGTTCGAAATATATTTCCAGCCCCTAGTGTAATTATCCTCACATCGTTATGGTGAATTTTAACAGTAAATTAATCTACGAAAATGTTATAGTATAATAAGTATTACAGGTATATATAGGTAGCATTTTTTGGGTCCTCTAAAACATCATCGAGAAACTTTGCAACTGTCATCCAGGTGGATTACTGCTTATAGAAACACTAAAAAGCTATCATTTAATAGATTGCAATTCAGTCACTTCTTTGTTTCTCTCTCAGTTGTAATATTTCAAACTATTCATCAGTCACTTTTTCAACACTAGCAAGTGTCGTGTAGTCCTCGTTTTTATTTGAGTAGTAACCTGTGATCAAATGTATAGTGGGATTTTATTTTGATTGCATTGTGTAAAAGTATTTTAGTATTAAATTTAACCATAGCTTCTGCGAAACTACAAACATAAGATATAAAAATAAACTCAAAGCTAAATTAACAGCACTCGAAACTAGCTTAATATAAAAAAGGTAAATTTATTATAATATATATACATCTATGTACATACAAAACTGATGCTAATTTTCATAAAATATGCTTTGTTAACATCTTCTAAATTAGTTCTGACAATAATTTTTTAATACTTAAAATATTATGTAAATATAAGAGAGAGGACCTAATATCAATTTCAAAATGTATATACAAGGGGGTACCTTTGAGGAGTTAAATTGGTGTGTCCGGAACACTGCTGGTTGATGGGTATGTAAGGATATTTCATCGGTCTGGTCAGGGGCTTCCTCCTGAGACTTTGGGGCACGGCAGTGCTATTTGATGCAGGAACTTGGACCTGTCGGACTTGGCTGGACTCTCGAAATCATTCCGTCCGACTCCTTTCTTCTTCTGGACTATATATATATATATATATATATATAATATATATATATATATATATATATAATATATATATATATATATATATATATATATATATATATAATATATATATATATATATATATATAATATATATATATATATATATATATATGTAATATGTCATAAACTATTACGCTTTAATATTTCTTTAAAAACCTCATCTTTCCGTTCTAATTCTAAAAATTCTACTTCCTCAGCCCCAAATGAATGAATGAATCAAATAAGTGTACACGACTTAAAATTCTTCTAACATATTTACCAAAGCTTTCTGTAATAGATGTACATTTTCTGTTCATTCAACACATTTTCCAGCTGTCTCATTAAAGTCCCTAAGTTTTACCCCTGATCTAAGAGTTCATTTCCCTGAGTAAAATGAGTCCCTTGAGAAAATTCTATCAAAATCGCTCTAGGGTACACCTCTCTGTTCGAGCAAAGTGTTTCCCGTATCATTCTCTTTTCTACCATTGGCTGGCAAAGATGTATTTTTAGCAGCTGCTCAGTAAAGATTTAAGTTGTTCTAAAAAATCTGCATTTTTTCAATGTGGCCCGATTGTAACATTATTAATTACTGCTAGCTGTTCAATTTTCTCCTTACAAAGTAGCCTGGACAAGTCAAAAAAATAATGGTTATATAATTGACAGAGAAAATATTTCATCTGATTCCACACACACACAGTTATATATATATATATATATATATATATATATATATATATATATATAATTTATATGTGTGTGTTTATATATATATGTATATATGTATATATATGTATATATATATGTATATATGTATATATATATATATATATATATATATATATATATATATATATATATATATATATATAATATATATATATATATATATATATATATTTATATATATATATATATATATATATATATATATATATATATATATATATTATATATATATATATATATATATATATATATATATATATATATATATATATATATATATATATATATATATATATTATATTGTATATATATATATATAATATATATATATATATATATATATATATATA
>CM063505.1:52665836-52670836 GCA_032207245.1 Pardosa pseudoannulata
TGAAGCCTTTATAACTTACAGTAATTAATCAAAAATTAATTAAAAATGAAAGTTTTCGTAATTTCTAATTTTTTAATGTAAATATTATTTAAGATAACATATATAATATTATGTTTACTAAATTCAACACTGCATTTATGGTTACAAAATTAGTATTATGTTATCGGGAATTTAAGATTAGGAAAATAATTTGTTGTATTTTCATAGCTAGATTTTTTTTTACTCCTTTTATATTTAGAGCAAAAACTATCTCATAGAAGCACACAATTTAGACTTTTTAATAATAAAATATTTTTACTTTTGCCAAATCTATGAAATTCTACGTAATAGATTTTAGGTTTCACATTGTTTTTGCTGTTTATTTTAATACATGATAATTTATCCTACCGTGCGTTTTGTTCCTTTACTGTTTTAACATTTCCTTAATACATTTAGTTAATTTCACTTTATATTATTCTTGTGTTAAGAACAATTTGTGTCCATAAAGGATTAGAATAAACAGGTGATTTTATGTGGTACTTTTATTGCTAGTTTTATTTTATAAACTTTGTATTTTGATCACAAATCTCTCACTTAAAAACAAAATTTAAAACTTTTTAACAATAAAAAGTATTTAGTCTTTGGATATGTATGTACTTCTACTTAATAAGTCTTAGCTTTCCCCGTTGTTTTATTTCTTTCATCTTTTTTTACTATTTTTTTTTTACCTGTGCTTTGTCCTTTAACTGTTTCGGTCATCAAACATTTTTAACTCTTGGCCATTCAATTCTATAACATCCAAGTGTACCAATAACCGACTAACCATCTAAGCAGAAAGAAATTCCATATGAAATATATACTTCTTTTATGAATTCATACTTGGAAGCAAGTTATATGTTATTTAAGACTTTAAAAATCAAATGACATTTTGTCTATTTATTTTATTTCTTATTTTTATTTTTGTTTTTTTTTATTTCATTTATGTTTAAATCGCAACTATATCATTTAAAAGCAAAATATAAACCTTTTTAATAATAAAAACATTTCTGACTTTGCATATGTATTTACTTCTATTCAAGAAGTCTTATGTTTCACAATTGTTTCGTTTTTCATACTTGACATTTTATTGTACATCTGTCCCTTTACGGTTTTGTTATAATTTTTTTAACATTTCTTTTATCATATTATAACAATCCTGTGTTAGGTACAATTTTTCTGAAGACGATATAAAGTCTTTATACCTCAACCATCTAATTGTCTGCCTAAACAGAAAGTATTCTACTTGAAAACTTATTATATTCCCTATATGTATCTCTGTATATTTGAATATGCTAGGAAAATTGAAACTTTATTTGAAGATAACGTCAAATTGATCTACTTACAAAAATAAGAAAATGATACATAGCTCAGATAATTAACAATTATGATGAACTGTTACATTTGAAATAATGCTTAAGACGCATTTGGTAATCAGTTAAATTCTTTCTTTGAAAAATCGGAAAATAATCTTAAGATATATTTTATGTTGCTTTCTAAAACAAATACTGAGCAAAGTCTTATAAATGTATAACAAGATTTTTCGGAATTATTCATTCCAATAATTTCGAATTTATCCTGATTCAATCAAAATAAGACTAATAAGTAATAAAGACGTACTGCTTTAAATAAAAGTGTACCGATGTAATTTCCCACAATGGTCAGAACGTGCACACACAGCTGTGGACTAAATTTCTAAGAAGAATTTAGACGCAGCTGTTGACTTCGAGTTTTAATGGGGACCTCTGGGGTGGAGTTATAGCTTATGGAGTGCCACAAGTGTAACGGTCAAGCTCAGGCAGGGATGCAACCGTGAGATATGGGATCAGGGGCTAGGCAACGATGTCAATTTTCACCAAAAGGGGCACTTTGAATTAGGCCACCTGCATTACCGAAGGGGATGCAGATGTGGAAAAATTTCACCAAGTGATTGGGACAGAGAATAAAAAAGGTGCGTTGAACCGAGATGTAAAGTTGTGGAAAAAGTGAAAAAGGAGTCCAGGTTGGAGGTGCAGAGAGAACGGGTGCATCCAGATCATGTGAGCAAGCCAGAGAGCCCGAGCCAGCAATATTTTCCCGATCCCACATACATACGACCTTCACGCCAACACTGACATCCAGTAAAGTAACGACCTTTACGCCATCACCGACGTGCAGCCTGCCTAAAACGCCCACACTGCTTTTCTCTTATTACTGGAAGCAAACCGACTTAATATTCATGATTGTTACCTGGCTCCCATAACATTTTGATAAGGAATACCATTTTAAGAATATTGATAAATATAAAAACCAAATAATTGCAGGTCATGTTATATATTAATCAAGTCATGCATTAATCTGTAAAAAATGTACATAATAAATGTTTTAGTTTAAATATAAGGCATTTACCTTTAATTCCATAGCGTGTATTTTACTATCTTTGAACTCTGAGAACGAACTCTATTGTTTGTGTTGTAAGTACATTACAACAAAAAGTATTCTACTTTATCAATTCATAAGTTCATACAAATCGTAAGATGCAGAAAAAGTAATCAGAATTTTTTTTTATTTGTTTTTAGATAAACTGAAATCATATTGACCGGAAGGAATTGTATAGTATCTTATAAATAATTCATCTTAACAAGTACTTTTGAATGAGATATTTCTAACGATAATATTTGTTTTGTCAAAATATTTCCAAATACTTGATGTATTTTTGAACCGAATATAGCTTTATAGAAAAATTGTTTTTTTCTATTTCGAAGAATTCTAACATAGGCGAAACATACAGGCAAATGTGGACAAGGAATATTCTATTGGGTACAATTGTGATATCTATGAATCATAGTAAAGCATAAAATAGTTATAAGAAGAATTTTTAAAATAGAATATTTAAAACCTTAATCATTTTAATAATTTTTACCGAAATTTAGGCAGTACAGCAACATTAATAAAAAAATTAACTAACTATCTTTTTATTAAATAAAGAACATTCCATTTATGGATTATTCATCCATTTTCTGTCGAATTGCATTCATGTATACACACACATACACACACACACACACACACACACATATATATATATATATACATACATATATATTATATCTATATATATATATATATATATACTATATATATATATATATATATATATATATATATATATATATATATATATATATATATATATATATATATATATATATATATATATATATATATTATATATATATTTATATATATATATATATATATATATATATATATATATATATATATTATATATATATATATATATATATATATATTGATTGGAAGCTTTAAAAAATCTGATGACTGAACATTTTTGTGTATTTTTAATTTAGATATCTCTTTGCTTTTGGAGTGTCTTTTTTTATTACGGGCTCAGAAACATTATTTGGGTTATTTAGAGAGAGTAAAGAGATTATTTTTTGTACGAAACATAAATAACAGTTTAAAAAATAGGACGTTTTGTCTAGATTAAATTTTATTTCTTCTCTTATATTTCTTCTTTAAGTAGCTTCTCAGTGGGTGTTTTCCTTGGGCTATGTTTGCAAAGCAACATAAATATTTGTGAGAGTGGAAAGAAGTAAATTTTTACTCTATTTTTCCATTAAGAAATAAAATTATGTCAGTTTTCAACGGAAATTTAAGAGCACAAGTAAAAAATGTATTTATAAAAATCTCAATCGCTGAAAAGATAGGCAATCGACATTTAGGCTTCCATTCACAGTAATATTTGATTTTTCATTTACGGAGCAGTTTGAAGCTGTTTTAAACTTCGAAATGGTGAACTTCAGATTGATGAAAAGTTAACAGATCCTCTTTAAGGTAATAATCTTCTTATTAGTTTTTATCTCTTTCAATTAATTGAATTTTGATCTTTTTATAGTAACGGTTTGAATATATTTTAGAAGTACATTCTATTTACATTACTTCAAGGGTCTGGTAACTGTCAAATTAAGATTGAAATGTTTAATTACTTTTGATATTTTCCGTATTAATATTGTCATTTTTAGGACGTGTATCCATTTTGAAATTTATACATATATTAATGCTTAGAATATATGTCCCGTGAGTTGCGAAAATTATGTTTCGAATAAGACCACTTTTAAACTGCTCATAGTAGCAGAATGTCCGTAGATTCATTATATTTCCCTTACAACTTAATTTCCTTCTTTATTCTAAGTACTTCCTCTACAATCGAATTTCCTCCTTCATCCTAAATATGGCACATACAACCTAATTTTATTCCTTTATCCTAAATACTTCATCCTAAATACATACAATTTACTTTTAATATAATCAGAGTAGGTGTCACACCAATTAAGATATGATAATAATACTTTCCTACCACTTAGCAAACTCTATGTATATAGGAGATAGGACCCAATCTCAATTTCAAATATCTATAATAATGCGTACCTTTGTGGATTTTTTGGGTGTGCCAAGACTGTACTCTGGGGAGCTCTTGTAGATACCTTTCGATTGACGTGATGATAATGTGGACTCCGTATCACCGCTGGTATGGGGCCTTCTAATTTAACTCTGGGCAATACTGAAAAGCGGATGAGTTCGAAACTTCTGGTCGTTGAGAGATGTCGAGTTGTTTCTTGCTCCCAACTCCTTTGATCCCCGTACTCTGTTCTCGAGTCCTGAACACTAACAGTCGGACTTGTCTCCTCAACTCGACTGTTCTGCTCCCTTTGATTCGACTCCACTCTCCAACCTCTCTTCCTTTCTTTCTAGACTTTTCTTCTTTTATATCAATTGCATCTTTTTTCACTCTTCCTTCTGTTCGTCTAATCAGGATAGTTGTAAAAATTTAATTGGTCTCCATAACCCCGCCTTCAGACCGCCAACTTGGAAAATCCTTGCCCCTTCAAATTGGGCACTGACACTTAGGGACTCATAAATAACTCCACACAGATACAATCTTATTAAGTATCCTGTACGGAGACGTTATTCTACTCTGGGAT